>AZHD01000027.1:271334-318875 GCA_001636815.1 Niveomyces insectorum RCEF 264
GCCCCGGGGGGGGAGGGGGGGGGGGGGGAACAAAAAAGCGGGAGGGTTGGCGGATACGCGTAAAACGTCTTTCAGGCCAACGCCATATACGACGCGCCAGGCAGGTGCAATGTGTGTTCATACATATGTCGGCGACCCTCCCCTTTGTTGGTTTCGTGTAAGAAACTGCCCTACCAGTGATGCAGTGTGGCAGCCAACTTTCTTTGCAACATCCCTGCAAGCCGTGTGGTATTGTAGCGTTGGGGGTGGTACAATACAATACATGCATTCCGTACCTGTCCAAGGAAAAGCATTGTGCACTTTGGGAGGATGAATGGCTAGCCATGGTGACGGCAAACCCAGTTTTGCGCCCGTCAGCCAGACAGGCACCACCGAATTGGTATGTCGTGGAACGCGATGCAGGTGGGAAAAAGAAGGACGTTGGTTGGGACATTGATTGGGACAGAAACGCCTCTGGTCTGTATACATGATATGTACCCGCTCGTAGGACTTTTTGGTCCAAGAGAAAAAAACCCCCCCACCTTCAACAACCGATAGGCCTACGGGAACCGGACACGAGTGCCGATCGTTTTTGCATTGACAAACCACGGGTCTGAATTGCGGCGTGAACGCCTCTCTTTTCTTCTTTTTTGTAATTCCAGATTATCGTTTCCAATTTTGATTGATTTTTTTCTGCATAGGGGCCTCCGCGAGGCATTCTCCGTCGGATGGGCACGAGGACCTTGAGATGGTTGCTAACAATAAAAAAAAAATCTAACGCCGATCAATGCCAAGCGCGTTTTGTTTAATTTTCCCTTCAAGAGAAGATTAGGGGTGGCGAGACGAACTGTCTGTCGTACAAACGTTCTCATTATGTCGAAGGGTTTGGCAAAACAACACGAAGACGCAAAAAAAGGAAACAAAATCTGCTAACAAAGCGTGGCGCGAACCCCCTTTTACCGCGCGTGTTGCACTACAAAGCAACCCCGTAATATATTGCTTATTCCCTCTGTGGAGATGCCGACGTTATCTTTGCAACCAAGTACCAACGCTACAACAAACCGGCGTCAGTACGACGTAATACCCGCCCCAAAGAAAGCGGGAGCCAGAAGACGGGACGATCCAGGTCCCCACTTTGCTTGACTAAGCCAGGATGGACCCCGACTCCGCCAGGCCGGTTGGGAGCAATGGCAGAGGCCTCCGTTCAGCCCTGAGAAATGACTAATCCGTTGAATAATGGGCTACACAAAAAACGGCAAGGCTAATCCAAGAGAATGCCTTGTGCATGAGAAAGGGGGCACGCGGATGGCGATGGTTTCCATGCGCTCTGCGGCACGGCTAAGCGAGAGAAGAAGGGAAATCAAGGAAAGAAGAAAATTGAAGAAAAATATAAAAAACGAACATGACAAAACAATAGGACTTGAAAGAAAGCCTGACCGTTTATACTTGCAGGTCCGCGACCGAAAGGGGGTGGAGAAGGGGACGTTTTGTGCAACGTATCATTAGAACGTAATCTTCGAAGAAACCACCGAGACAGAGCCTGGACCGGTCTTCGTCCCTTTTTTCTGACACTTTTTGGGTTTCTTCTTCAGCTAGCCCTCATGGTCAGAATAGTATTACGTCATTGCTGCCTGCGGTATGATAGTGGTTTGCCGTCCTTTGTTACGGACGAAAAAAAACTGTCACATCCCGTGGAGAAACGTAGCAGGGGAGAAGGGGGGCAAGGGGGCTAAGGAAGGGTCCTGGTAGGTTTGTCACGTCACTTTGGCTTTTGTTTACTTCGGATGCCCGAGACGTTTTTAAATTACGCGTCTATTGATGCTGCAAAAGACGTCATCTGCAGACGTACTCGGTAGCTTCGTAATCTCATTTTGATTTTTCTGCTTTGTTATTTTTCGGTATTCTCTTTTTTTTTTAGCTTATCGTGTACAGCCTTGCCTACCAGCCTTTCCTCTCCCCTTTCTAATTTATTTGGTTGCCGAAAATGCAAGGATGACGCCGACGTAATTACGTCGTAAGATAACGACGTGCAGAAACAACCAGCTCACGAGGACCCGAGGAAGAATTTGACACGTAGCTCGTGAAAGGGGAAGAGAAAGACGAAAAAGGAAAATGCTCAGAAGGCAACCCCCCCCCCCCCTTGGCACGCTTCCGTCATTATGGCCTTATTTTTGTAACGGCCTCATTTTCCGTTGACCGCGTGAGCGTGGCCACCTTCGTGTTTATTATTTTATTTTATTTTATCTTATCTCATTATTTTATTTTTTTTTCCGTTTTTTTATGGTGCGAGAGGAGAGACGACAGGAACACGCCCATAGTTGGCAACAGCACGACTCGACCCCGAAGACTGAAAGCCAAAAAAAAAGAAAGAAACCGGGAAATAATTAAATAACATAAAAAATAAAAATAAAAGAACTTCCCATCTCGGCCATCGGCAATGCCCTGTCGCCGTGGCTTCCGAGGAAGCAAATGTCTGGGAAGATTTATCGTTTGACCCAGACCACCAGTTCAGGAAACTCTTTTTCACTTCGACCAATCTCTTGTAATCTTTTCCAGATGGTGGAACGCTCGTTTTTTTTTGCCTTCTTGGCTTGGACAGGCTCGATCTCTCCTTCGCTCCCAGGAAAAAAAAGGGCATGCAAGACAGAACATGCAGGGGGGGGGAGGGCGGCAGCGGGAGCTGGTGGCTGTGCAAAAGTCCTGGGCAAGATGCAGAATTACCCGACTCATTGGCAGGACGTGCAGTCCACACAGAGTCTTCCCAACCCACCATCAACTCTGGGGTAGTTATATTATTATTTCTGGATGTTTTATTATTATCCCTACTCACTACAAATTAGTCTTAGCGTACTCTGTAATACGGAAGGGGTCGCCATCCCATATCTGGTGTTGCTCTGAACACAGGCAGGCCCTCCCTCTCTCCGCGCAGAGCCTCCATCCTCTTGTTCGAATTCGAATGCCGCCTCCGCGGCAGAGCAACGAGAAATGCCAAGATGGTTCTGGGTGGGCGCCCCTCTCATTTGTAAAACAGCGTATCTAAAATTACGCTGTATTCGCGAATCGGAAGGCTTTTTCTTTTACGAAACCCCATCCAAGAACAACAAAATTAGGAACAAAAAATCCTACTATTTTCGCTGTCTCCGCGTAGTTTCGCGTTATTTCAATATTTTGTCCTGGTTTGTTTTGTTGTCTTTGCTTTTTTCGGTTTGCTCTCGCTATTTTTGTCCTCGATTTTATTTTTGGTGCTCGTTTCAATGTGTTTCTATTTTTTGGTTTTGTTTTGTTTTTAGTCGCATGTCGATGGTACCGAGAATCGCCGTCCCCTTTCAGCTGCTATTTCTGTTTTACCTTTTCAAGGCAACCAATAGCGTCAACCTGTTTCCCTCTTCGTTTTCTCCCAAGAAAGGCCGAAGTGTGCCGCCTAAATGCAAGACGGAGCAAAACCGGTCGGCAGGGCGTGCTGAACACGTTTGTGGTTTTGTTTCTCCGCCGAAACCTCCGACACCGAAGGTTCCTTGCCGCCGCAAACACACCCATAAGAAGAAAAAAAAGGTACGACGTATACACATTTGCCGAGAAAGGGGCTACACTGCACGTTTCGTTATACAAGATTGCGTAGGGCAAATATAGGTTATGCATGCTTATCCCCCTCGCTCGGTTTCTTTTTTGAGACACCCCCCCAACCTTTTTATGGAAGAGAGTGAAAAAACAATGGGGGGAATACTGAAAATTGCTTGAACCCCTTCAACAAAGGGAGGAACGAAAGACGGGCTGATCGCTTGTTGGGATTTTTTGTCGGCAAATCATGACAAAAAGAGAACATGGCCGCGCCTCTCCTTCCAATCAGACACTGCCCCGTAAACGTGCCTCTGCAGGAGAAAAGCTTTTGTTTCATCGTGACCGGTTTTTTCTTCTTTCCCCCTCTTCCTTCTCATTTATGTTTTATTGTTTTTATTGTTTTACTAATTGGGTCGTAATATAACATTCCCACGTATGATGAACAAAACTAACAACGACTTAGTAAAAAATGGTAAGCAATCACGAGGAAACAAGAAAGAAATGAAAACGGTATGAGGGACGACGCATGAAACGCGTACTCGTATGCTACTTTGAATTCGTAATGGCCGCACACCTTCTTTCCATAATATCTCGGTTATTTTACGACAATAAACCGTAAGGCTGCAAAATTCGGGGGTGGCAACTGCGTATCTGACAAAGGGGTTGGCACAGGAATATGCACCGTCGAAATAAATCAAACAAGAAACTGAAAAAAAAAGGACGAGCAAGTCTAAGGAAGATAAGACGCCCGAGAGCAGCAACACCGGAAACGACGGCACTGCAGCCACGGACAGCCGGCCCTATGCATCTATCATACTATATCAAGTTGCTTAGAGATTGCATATTCCACGCGGCCGTTTTGTCACGGCAGGCCGTCATCGTGGCCGCCAAAGTCGTAAGCAGGCCACGACATGACAGCATCGTAGTGATACCGAGTCCGCGGCAGACGTCATAGGGAGGATAACGTAGGGTTGCAGAGCGGTTTAACCGCGCGTTGGGTGTGTCACTTTGCTCTCTTCCCGAGACCAAGTCCGATGCCGTCGCCTCCAGTAACCAGGCTCCTTGTCCCCTTTTCCCCTCTCCTCGTCCTTCCTGCACGCTACTCCAATGGGGCGAACCATCTTATGTGTGAGGAGAAGAAAGTCCCAACCAATCCCGTCGTGAAGGTTCCTTTTTTTGTGTGTCGTTGGTGGACTTGACATGATACGATGAATGTGTCTCCAGAATAATACACAAAAAGAGTGAATGCACACCCCTGTCTCGGATTGACAAACACAAATAAACGACTTACGAACGACGGAGTAAGAAATAAGAGACGGATTTGACGAGAAGGAGGGTCACATCACCCAACTGCAAAATGCGCCTCTTCGCCTTGCGGATCGTTTGCTCGCGAAATGCGGTGGGTTTTTTATTTTAATTTCATCTAGTGGCCTAATTTGCCACAGCTCATTTAAAAAAAAACACAAATGTATGAACATGGGCCTGCAGGATTGTAATACCGACCACGCGCAAAATAGATAAAATAAAAAGAAACAGACAAGAAAAAGAACGAGCAGCTTCCCCACAAGGGAAGCTCTGCGCAAAACCTGGCCCATTGGGGTTTGCAACAAGATTGTGGCAAACTTATGCAGACAGATAAGGTGTGCTGCTCCCGGCTCGAGGTGCTGCCGAGTCTCCGTGTCGCCGCCGAACTGGGCTACATGGTTGGGCGTTTCTGTCGTATGGACAAAGCCACTTGTCCCCTGAGCCATCCTGGGCCGACGAGAAAGCCAAGGCCAAGGCTGCACGTCGTCGATGCAAACCGTTTCTTCCACAAGTTCAAAGAGACACGACACGATGAGGACACAGTACTGTTGGGCGACAACTGCGAGGCACTGACGGGACGCACTGTCTTCTCTGCTCTGCATGCGGGCCGCGGTGCATACGACACGACCGGCGTGCCAAAGCCTCTCTCCCACTCAAAAAGACTCAACCATACTGTAATACAGTCACCAGTTTGTGCCGAACATCTCGCCCCAAACCCCCTGGATCATATCCAGTCTGCTGGGCAACACAACTGTGTCTGTCAAATATTTTGCTTCGCGTTTGACGCAATCTGGAGTACATTTACAAATGAAATGTGGCGGGATCGGAAAACGCTCGTGAGGTATTGTTCGTCTGGCTTTGCCGTCAAAACGCCGTCATGCATGTGCGTAGGGAATAGTCTTCTCTTGCGCCTTGCCCGTGATGGGCAGAGTGCTTGTCGATGCGTCTCCTTCTGTGCTGTTCGTCTTTTTGTCTGGTTCTTGGGATGTTGTCACGATCGTTTACTGGCCCGATGCGTAGTTTCGAGCGCGACATACTGCCGCGCGAACCGATCGTAGTAGGAAGGGAACCAAAAGTCGGGACCGCTGCATCGTCGTGCTCGACGAAGGCTGTTAAGTCTTTGCAGAAACAGACATTTCCTGTCAACCGTCTCGTCGTCGAATAAAAAACTCGCTGAATGCAAACATTGTGTAAGCTTGTCGAAGCTGTAGGATTAAATAATGTCGGTGATCTGGTCGACGAAAGTACAACCACGACGTCCTTGCAAGATTCAACCCACGCTGAACATCCTATGGAAGCGAAGCCCCAACAGAGTCTTCACGCACCAACCGCTGCGCTGTAATGACAATGCTCGTCTACAATTTGTCGCCCCGGTTCCTAAAAAAGATGATCTGTTGGGATGGTAGCCGCAACGAAACGACGAGGGGTCGGGTGTTGATCGCCGCGGCCCGGTTCTATGATCGCCTGTGAAACGGAAGATCGCCAGATTCCGTGTCGGTAGATGTCGGCAGAGAACGACAAAGCGAACCTAGAAACAATGACGTCGTTCCTTGTTGTCCAATATTTGGCATGTTCATATTCTTGCGTCCACTGGCCGTGGAATGCTCACCGTCTCGTCATGAGCTTGCACAGCGGCATCGATCCGCCCTCGTCTGTTCTCGGCTGACTGCAACAGCACTGGCAGCGAAAGCACTCCAGTTTTTTGCTCCGATGTAGGGACGTCTCGCCACGAAACCTCATTTCAAGCTGGAAACGTCCAACGGTCGCTTGATGGGCAAGTCTCGCTCTTCTATTTTCAGGCCAGTCCCCAAAAGACGCCGGTATAGAAAGGACCTACGGTCTGGACGTGGGACGTCTTCGAAGGGACGCCTCAGCGGCCGAAGACAGGAAACAAAAGAAAACAATAAACAAAACAAAACCGACTTGGCCTGTTTCGGAAAACCTTCCCGGCTTGACTTCAAGTAGGCGGTTGCCAGCACAACGCCACCTGCTCGAGGAAAGCAGCAGCCTCTCTTTTGCAGTGCCTCGTCGGTGTGCCCTCTCGTCGACATTCGGTGCGGTGCGGTGTGGACAGAGCTGTCTTCGTAACCGTCGTCGTTCCAATGTGTTGGTGGCTTCCAAGTACATTGTGACCATGAACCGACGGCCCCAAACGTGTAGGTAAGCGGTGTAGCGCTGTATCCATGCCAGAGAAATCCACACCTGGAAGCGGTGAGTCAACGTCCCTCGCCCTCCCTGTGGTCACGATGATGCCAACCCAAAGACCGAGTCAACTGCCTGGGTCTTTATGGCCGGGACCGACTCCGACCGTACAACGTGCGGATCGGGGCCCATCTCGACGTGCGCAACCCGTCGAGGAATATCGGCCATTCCTGGCATGTCTGCCACGAAGCCGTTCGCAATGGGGTGAGGAAATCTATTCTTGCAGAATCGACGGAGCCAACAACGGGCCATCCCAAATCATTGTCGTTGGGGACTTCGAAGGGTGTTCATGTTGGATCTGTCACCAAGACACAAACACATCTAGACAAAAGAGAAGTCGTCTATCGTCCAAATCCGGCTTCGAAGACCGTTGGGCATCGCTCAGAAGACTGGAGAGCACACTTCTCGTTGCCGTACTTCGTACTCGTCTCGTACTGTCCCCTCAGGAGCAACAGCACAGCAATCAACCGGGTCTCGTGCACATGGAGACATTGTCCCCCGTAGTCCTTGATGGGGGACGGCGGTGGCGACAATTATGTATATGCTTGCGCACAAAACAGCGGTGTCCCTCTCTCTCGTTGACTGATCTGGCCTTCACACTCCTAATAATGCCTCGTACTTAGTACTCATATGCGCGCTTTCCCCACCCCCCTGCGATGGCTTTTGTACAACTAATTTCGGGCTCCGTACATACTCTGTCCCAACCAGGTTCACATGCTGGCCCATTGTTCATCTCCGTTTTATCTCGGTTCCCCCTTTTTTTTCGGGTCTGGCCTAATCTTACGGAGCGCTCGTATCGGTTTTTGTTTCCTTTTGGTCCCCTTTTTGTTTCCAAATATAACAGGAAAATAGGCCGAAATTACTGTTGTTGAACAAGAACCACACAACCCATGACGATCGTTTTCTCGTATTTCTTTTTTTATTGATTTTTTTTTTTTCAAAGACATCCTCGAGGACCCGCTGGCCCAGAACGGTGTGAGACGAACTACGATACTCCGTATGTACGGAGTTGTACGATATATCCACCGCCACTGGTACGGAGTCGTTGTCCGTTACGAGTACCGTACCTCGAGAAAGAACAAGAACGACGGTGTTAGACGCCGTAATCCGTCTGAAACTGCTTTCTGGATCATCTCGGCCCTCTTTCCGTGTCTTGTTTTTCTCTTTTTATCCTTTTCTTGGGCCGATCGCCGCCACGGTCCCCACAGTCTGACGCGATTTTCGCTGTCGACGCGTTTTTGCAAGAGTTTGATGTTGGAAAATGGCTTCTTGGGTCCTACTTCACACTTCCTACAGCAGCTTGCTCAGATGGCAAAGCGGCAGAGCGGCTACAGCATCATCTTCGTCCATGTTCTGTCGATGCCCCGGGGATGTTGCTGTCCACGTACAGTGCTGTCAAGAACAAGCACCAGCGTATCGCTGATATCACGGCCTCCATCGGAAGAACAAGAAAATCATTAAAGCACTTGCCTTGTATTTTTGATTGTATTTTTACCGCCAAAAAGCTTGTTCAGGGGGATCGGTGGAGCTCGTTTTCGTGTTATTTTTCTTCTTTTTTCGCGTCGACCGCGTTCTGTACGATGAACGTCGTCGTGCTTGCACACAGAAAAAGGAGACAAGATCGCGAAAAAGGAGAGGGTGGAGCTCGGCGGGTTTTGCTTGTTCCTGATAATTAAAACCCCTGTTGTTCTTGTCTGGCGAGACCGGCTTTAGCGTCTTTTTGTCCAGAATCTAGCGAGATTGATTTGTACGGAGTATTAATACTTTGTAGGCGCAGTCCTTGTACCCTATTCTTCGTAGATTGAAAAGAAGGTTAATTTATTGACAATAATGCTCCGTATGTAGAAGGGAAGGCACGGACGACGGTCATCGAGACAGCAGGCACCCTAAATGGAAAGCACGTCGCGACTGGCCGGTTGCACCATCACAACGATCGTGTGGAGCAAAGAATAAAATGAACATCACCCGGGAAGGAGCGAGTCAGGATCCGAGTCTTCGTTGCCGCTGGGCAAACTGGTCAAAATCCGAATTTGGTTCGTGTCCGACTGCGCCTGCCTTTTTTGCGCAGGCGTTTACGGGGGAAGGGCACTATGCACCAGTGTTCCTGCAGTGTTCCTGCATTAGCGTAAGCATACAAGCATAATTCACAAAAGTACTTGTACTCGTACAGTGCACTTGTCTGTCACAAGTACTTGCATAGCCATGGCTTGTACACCACTACTACAGCAGGCCCTACAGGTACATCTGAAAACAGACTGCTGCTGCCCGGTGCTGGCGACGTGGTCCACCACGAAGGAAGAAGGAGTCTTTTCATACTGGTTGCTCTTTCTTCTTTAGCAAAGCATAGACAAGAAAAAGAAGCAAAAGAAGAACTCGAACGTGGTGATAGGGGATGGTTGTCTCTGTACCAATACTTTGCACGTCGCCATGCACAAACCAGACCCAGAAATGCCTCGAATAAAACAAGGAAAAAAGAAACGAAAGCCACAGCCAACGTGAAACGAAACGCCGACATATGGCCACTCATCAGCTCGACCAAACGTGAGCGAGAAACGGAGCGTTCCCCCATATTTAGTGCTTATGAAAGAAGTGAAGAGAAAGAGTCAGCGGTGAATATCCAGCACGGAGTGTCTAGAAACAAATTGCTCTGTTCTGCGAGCATGAACCCTGCCAGAGAGCGGTAGGCCGACCATGGTCCAAACGAGGATGCAGTCCTGCGATGGGGTGCATGCATGCATGCGAGACGAAGTACCTGTACGCATGGAGCGGCTCGTATTGACAGCTTCATTCTCTCGACAACCTGTGGATGCGCGATATCGACCAAAGCTTCTTGGGCAGCAGCGCAGATCACTCCAATTTGGCAATAAATTACACTCGAAGCGAAGGAAACGAAAAGAGAAGACGGGCTGGCCTCCTTTGCGGCCAGCGTTCGAGGTTCGAGCAGATGAAAATGAGCTCTGCTTCCCCTATTTTCTAAGCGCCAGGGCCTGATCAGCCAGACCCCAAGGAGAAAATGAACACGCAGACAGACCGACAAATAGGCAGGGGTGCGCCCAAATGAGCTCTCTGTGGAAAAACTGCACAGGGACTCCGTTTTTGCCACTGGTGCAGCGGTAAATACGGTACGCTCCATCTGGTCGCTGCCAAACCAGGAACACGATACGACGATGCACCGTCTGCGAACGTGAGAGGAGCTGCGGCGACACGCGCCGTTGACCAATGACATGCCACCGAGCAACCCGCCCAAGGTTACAACTACTAAGTACTGGACACCTGGAGTAGCGCTCTGGCAGCACACCTTTCTCTCCACCCACGTTCGCCCCCCCTGAATTAGCGTCCGGACGGACGCATCTGGGTAGCGTTGGGTAATTTCCCAGAACAAACAATTCACTTGCCCGGTTGGACGTGTGGTGGGAGATGAAAGCCCGTCCGGGGGGGACGTTGCAATAGGGGGGGAGAGAGGAGGTGGCAGGGAAAAAAACAACCAAAAAGCATGACACGACAAAAACAGGATGAAAAAAAAGAAAGTGGACATGGGCAATAGGGGGTGGATATCTTTTTGTGTGTGTGGGACCCCCCAAGAGAAAAGAAAAGGAAAATGGAAGAGGAGATGGGACGAGACCACGCACTCGGCCTTCTATTTAATACTCGTTCGTCCAGCTTCTGGTCGATTCCTTTTTTCCTTCTTCTTTTTTCTTTTCCATCCTCAGCCCAACAGAATCACTCTTCTTTGCATCTATTGCTCAATCTTTGACTTCGGTCGTCCATTCTTTACCAAGTACTCTTCTAGCTTTACAGCTTAGCCACTCGTTTTTTCAAACACTTTTCAACCTCTTACCCATCTCAATCTACATTCCGGATCTCTCATCCCTTCTCCCCCAAAAATCAATCAAAATGCGTTTCTCCGCTGTTGCCCTGTTCGCTGGTGCCGCCCTGGCCGGTACTGAGTCTGCCGAGAGCACCGTCTACTCCACGGACTACATCACCGTCACCTCGTGCGCGCCCACCGTGACCAACTGCCCGGCCCGCACCCACACCAAGATCTACCCCGTGACGACCTCGACCATCCTGTCCACGACCGTCCACACCATCACCTCGTGCGCCCCGACGGTCACCAACTGCCCGGCCCACTCCACTGTCTACTCGACGGAGATCATTGCCGTGTCCACCACCGTCTGCCCCGTGACTGCCACTGGCGGCGGCAAGTCGTACTACAACACCACGATCGGCGCCGGCTCCGGCCCGTCCAAGGGCCACCACTACACGACTCTGCCTGCTGGCGGCTCTTCTCCTGGCGGCGGTGCCCCGGCTGGTAGCGCCCCGGCTGGTGGCGCGGCCCCGACCACCGCCCCGGCTGCGTGCCCGACCTACTCCGTCAAGACGATCTCCACCTCGGTGACCACCGTTGTGCCGACTGTCATCTACGAGACCGTTGCTGTGCCGTGCCCGACCGCCCCTGGTGGCGGCAAGGGCGGTGCTTCGCCCTCTGGCACTGGGTACGTTGAGCATCCCTGAAATTTGTATTCATGGACACATTGCTAACTTCTACAGTGGCTACACCCCTGGCCCCTCTGCCGTGACTGCTGGCGCTGCCAACGTCGCCTTCTCGGGTGTCCTGGCCGCTGCTGCCGGTCTCCTTGCCGTCTTCCTGGCATAGAGTCCCACGGAGTTGACCTCTTTTCAACTTTGACATTTTTTCTCTTTTGTCTCTTTTCGTTTAGAAAAGCCTGGATGGCTATGGCATTGATGAACGTTCCACGGGGCTTTATGGCGATGTTGCATTTTCAAGATCACCCTGGTGACTATACGGTCTATTTGGACTGAAAGGCTCCGGGCGCTGGACATTGTTATTTTAATCTTCTAATTGTATTTTTTGGGCTTCCAGGTCTTCTTCGCTTTGTTTTTGCACGAGAAGATTTTGGTTGCTCTTTTTTGAAACCTTTTTTGACCCATTGTTTGTGCTTGTGCATTTGTGATTTTGTTCTGTGGGATTGTATTGAAATTTGGTTTTTTCGGGCCTATTGTGGTGAGTTGGTGTAAGTGGAGATTGGTGTGTGTCTCATTTCCCGTCGTGGAGTCGACGTGATGAGTGGGCCATGCTAAGCCGCTTTCCGCTGACGAGCAGGGGTCCGGGTCCCGCTACCCAGGAGCTTCGCGCCGTTTTGGGTGAGGGACAAGCGGGTACCGTAAAATTGCACTGGAGCGAAAAGGCACAGCCTCTCTGGTCTTTCGGTTGGATTCTCCACTATGGTTGGCCGCACGACGAAAGACGGGTACTTCGTACTTTGTACTTGTTTTTCTCCTTTTTCGTGTTTCCTTATTTGATCGTCTCTTTCGTTTGCTTCTCCGGGGCGACGGACGGTGAGAACGACGATCGCCATGGGTGCGAAGAGGGAAAAGCGAGTGAAATGTCGTAAAAAAAAGAAAACAGTAGCGGGATCAACGAGTGGAGCGTATGTAGAAAAAGTATCCAGGCCTTCTCTTTTCTGTGCGCGGTTTTTGTGCATTGTCTATTGATGGGCTGTGCTGACATGAAGTACCATCCACAGAAAGAAAAGACAATGACAGGGAACACGAAAACGTAGGGAGACACATGCTACGAGGGAGAATGGCCATCGTGAGTATCACGGACTTTGGAGGACTTTGCCAGGCCGTTATAAAAATATAGAAAAAAAAAAACCGTTTCTGTTCTTTTTCTCGGTATGTCCTTCCAGAGCAGAAAGTGTTTCCGCCCGTGTCACATTCAAGACAATCTGACGTGTTGTGCCGGCGTCCGCTGTTGTGCCACCAGTCGCGGGCGCGGCCGTTTATATACCTATGTAAGAAGGGACGGTGAGACATCAAGAAACACCACAAGGAAGGACACAAGGAAAGCCACGTGTACAGACACGTTGTCCGCCATTCCACACAAACAAACGCTGGCCGT
The DNA here is from genome assembly GCA_001636815.1 of Niveomyces insectorum RCEF 264. NCBI lineage: Eukaryota > Fungi > Ascomycota > Sordariomycetes > Hypocreales > Cordycipitaceae > Niveomyces > Niveomyces insectorum. Next base: position 284,305 of record AZHD01000027.1, read on the forward strand.
GTCTTCAGCCGTAAGACACAAATTGGCTTCCGTCGTGCTACACACGCGGGTAGCCGCTATTCTTGCTGTACGATCCATTGCAACACATGTGAGTGGAAGATAGCAGCGAGCCTACAACGGAAACTTACGACACCCCTTTGGAAAGCAAGGCGAGACAACAAAAGCCTGGTATCAAGGGTGAATGCCATACCAACTCCGTTGAAGATTGAGAAAAAGGGAGAAAGAAGTAAGGGGGCTGTAGCACGGAGTACGAAGTCGATGTTGGTTTTGTTTTATATTGATTTCTTTTATTTCCTTTCTTCTTACTTTCCTTACTTTCCTTTCCTTTATAAATGCCTCTGCCTTCACAGTTGTGAAGTCATTTGGCTGCCGTAGTTGTTTTACACCATGATACCTGACGCAACAAAAAAAGCGAGAAAAAAACAGAAATAGAGGGACGCTTCGTGTCTATTAAAAGTGACGGTGATGTTGTTCCCCTCGTGTCTTTTGTCCTGCATCTCAAGAACGTGTTGTATACGCTCCCGTACCGTAACCAAACGTGCTTGTGTAGTGTTTTACAGAATCGCAACCAATGAAACCAGGTTCTTTCAAACCAGTAGATCGTGATTCTCCTACGAAGAAAGCCCTCTCAAATCGTCCCCAGCGTTTTGTGTGGCCGGCGGACTCTTGGATGTTTTCTGTCAGAACCGGCCTGGCCGCCGCCTACCTACAACACTGCATTGATATGCCTAATTTACTCTTACGTCTTTCACGTACGGCCATAGACGCAGGAAAGCACGGGATCCCGTCCGCTCTCCCCTAGTTAAACCTGCGATCGGCGGATTAGTAGTTGGGTCGGTGACGACCAGCGAATCCCCGCTGCTGTACGTCTTTTTTTGACCTCTTACGGTGGACGCCTTTCCTTTTTGGGCGGTAACGTCAACAGTCTACCAAACGCCGTCTGGAGGTTGACAACCGTTGGCAGCCTCGCTAGCCTCGTCAACGTCTGGACAACGCATTTGATTTTTTGCCTTTCTTTTCTTGGCGGTTCACAGTTTAGACAAACCCTTTTTTCTCGTCTGATGATCATCTTGGGGCCCAAAAGTTTTTCGTCTACTTGCAAACATCCCTTTTCGTCTCTCTCGAAACAGATCGGAATGCCCAACCATGGAACGCTTTTATCTTCATCTGAACACCGTCGTGATACGGTTTCCTTTTCCTTTTTCATCTCCACGTACGGAAGATATTGAAGAGAGGCTCATCAATCAAAATGAGCCTCACAGAGCTATGAGGCAGTCCTCATAAATTGCAGCTTACAGAAACCCTTTTTTGTTTTTCATCCCTGGGAATATCCCGGCTTACGTCCTGTCGCATGCGAGCTGGAAAAGACGGCACCATCAACTGCTCGTCGTATCTGTCCTTTCTTTCTTTTTTTCTTTTTCTTTCCTAATTGTCCTGTCTCTTAATATCAACCCCCCCGCCCACTCTCCCTGTCCAAGCGCAAACGAGGCGAGCCGGCTAAACTCGGTTTTTTATATTTTCAGCGTCGTTCCGCCAATCCTCGCTCGGTGTTCTTTTTTTTTTTCTTTGTCTCCTTGGTCTCTTTGGTTTCCGTCATTTGCACCGCCCTGCCACTCTAGTCTCCGTCGGCGCGCACCAGCTGTCGCCGCTTTGCCGCCCGCAAAAGGGAGATGAGAGAATGTAGTGCGTAAATGGTAAAACTGCGGCGCATGAGGTGTTCATACGGGCCAATTGGTACGTCTTGGGAATTTTTTTTATTATGGCACGCGGGTCCGCCACAACCAGTAATATGATTAGAGGAACGATAAAAGGAATAAGGGGGGGGAACATATATGATGAAGAACAGAGGGAAAAAAAAGTAATATGGGACCAATCCTCGAGATGGGCAACGGTCAATCTGTTCACTTTTTTGTTTGTTTGATTTTCTAGATTTTGGGTTTCTTCTTACTTATTCTATGTTTCTTTTTTTGTGTTGTTGTGCCTGTCTTGATTTTTTTTTATCTCGTGTCATTCGACCGAGGTGACAAGAAAAAGGCAAATTGAAGACGAAGGAAACGGCTTCAATCGACCTCCCACGTTCTTCCTCCGGTTGGCCGCTATGCGCGTCCTGGCCGTCGACCCGCCGTCGTCGCCGACAACGCCGCTCTACTACCCATCTTCGCGATCGTTGTGACCGTTGCAGAGGAATAAAACTAAGAAGGAAAGAGAAACAAAATCAATAATCAAAAAAAGCAACAAAAAAAGAAAACAAAAGATGCCATCATTGTACCGACTATGCTCAGCCGTGTTGGCGGCCCAGGGACTGGCAGCCGCAGCGGCATCAGCGGCAAGCCCCCAGCCTCCATTACAGCAACAGCAACAACAGCAGCAGCAGCAGCAGCAACTGTCGCCGCCCGCGCCGCCACTGCGACCCCGGCAGGACCCGGCTACGGTCACCTCCGTGTCCACCAGCACGCTGTACAGCGTCATCGTCAGCACCGCGACCGAAGTCTCCACGGCCACCACCACGGCCATCTCCACCACCACCGACGCCACCCGCGTCGTGCCCATCTTTTACCTCGATGAGCGCGCCTTTGAGGGCCTCCCCTACACGCTGCTGCACCGCGTCTGCGGCAGCGTCGTCGGCGTCGACGGCGACGGCGGCGCCACCACCTACGTCATCACCACCACGCGCGTCGACCTGACGTCGCCGAGTTCGCTGAGCGGAGGCGGCGGCAGCGGTAGTAGTAGTAGTGACGACAGTAGTAGCAACACCAACAGCGACAGCACGGCGACCGCGTTGTCGACCAACGCGGCCACCGCCGGCACCACCACGACCACCAGCAGCCGCCCGCGCACGCCCACGGCGTGGACGGACAACGCGACGGGCCAACCGTCGACGATCACCCAGGGCCCCACCACGTTCATCTACACGGGCACGCGCCGGGGCGACGCCGGCCGCACGGTGGTCAACCAGTGCCGGCTCAGCGGCACCACGTCGGCGCGCTGCAACCTGACCCACGTGGGCCCCGTGTGGTACACGGCCGACGCCAACTGGAACGGGACGTACTCGACGTACAACTACACGTGGACGAGCGGCGACCGCTACGGGTTCGCGCCCTGCACCGTGACGGAGGGGGTCAACCTGCTGGGCGCGCCGCAGCCGACGGCGGCGGCGTCGACCAACGGCGCCGCGGGGGGCGGGGCCCGCCCAGCATGGGCCGGCGGCGGCAGCGGCAGCAGCGGCAGACACGAGGGCGTGTCCCCCCTTCTTCTCCTTTGCTCGCCCGAGGTCCGCAACCTCGTGTGGCCTTTGCTGGCCATGCTCGGCTTTCTCGGCGGTCTCTTTGCGATCGCATGACGGGCGGAAGGCTTGGGGGGGGGAAGACACAGCCAACTTTACGTCAATTCACTTTTCTACGTCGTATATATTTACATGTTTTTTTGTCTGTAACATAGCAGTCTACATTGCTTCCGGGAACGTGAAACGTGCAAAGTTGCAAAAATGGCTTTCCATGGGCGCATGTTCTGAACTATAGATGAAAAAAAGGGTAGAAATCGCAGGCTCAAAACGACAAAAAATGCGGCAAGATTCTCCCTTGTACTACATTTTATGCAGAGTAGCTGTGTGTATGGACTGGATGCATACAAAGCAAACGGTCCCTCCCGTCAACACCGATATATGTGCATCGTGAAAGCGCAAACGTGAGAAAAATCGAGTGCAAAAAAAGAGAATAAGGAATCCAAATTCATTTCGGTTGCATGCTTTAGTTGTCCGTTGTCGCCGCCTCGGGCCCAAGCTGAGCAGGCCTTCCGTCGTCGTCGTGGTCGTCATCACGGCCGTCGCCGTCGTCCTCGTTGTCGTCGTGGTCTTGCTCCGATGGGCGGCCGCCGCTGGAGAGGTCCATGTCGTCGACATCGGACAGCGAAGCCGAGGTCACGTTGTCGTCGGAGGTGGCCGTTGTGCTGCCAAAACCCGCACTGTGACCCAGACCCAACCCGACTAGTCCGCCGAGCCCACCGAGTCGGCCGCCGCCACTGCTTCGTCCGGATCCGTAGGCATCACCGTTGCTCCGCCGCTGCCGCCGCCGCCGCTGCCGCTGCTGTTGTTGATCGAGACTGTTAAGGTCGTCTTCGCTCAACAGCGAGTCGATGCTGCTGCTGGTCGCGTGGCCCGCGCCTGCTAGACGCAGCGCGTGCGCGGCACCGGCGACACGGTTGTCGTGGTCGTCGTTGCTGTTGCTGTTGCTGTTGCTGTTGCTGTTGCTGTTGCCCAATGCGCTGCCGCCACCGCTGCTGCTGGCCATGGCGGCGGCCCGCGCCAGGCGCCGGCCGCGCTCGACCAGCCGCTCGATGCGCAGCCGGTTCGAGATGAACTTGAGCGGCGGGAACGCCGACTGCCGGCCCTCGTGCAGCATGCGGGCGAGGCGCAGCGGGTCCGGGTCCGCGAGCAGGCGCACAAAGTCGGCGGGCTCCGACTTGGGCCACACGGTGATGGTGCCGCCAAAGGGCTGCAGCCACAGCTGCGACCAGTCCTGGCCGAGCGGCCGCGGCAGCAGCTCGAGGTTGCGCAGCAGCTTGAGCCACTTGCGCAGGTCCTGCTTGAGGTACTCCTCAAAGGCCGAGCCTAGGTAGCCGCCGCGCCAGCCGCGGCCCTTGCGGTGGGTCACGGGCTGGCCCACGGAGCCGCGGCTGCTGAAGAAGAATAGGTTGACGTGCGGGTTGACCTGGCTGACCACGGTGAAATTGACGTTGAAGTGCAGGTTGAGCGACTTGATGGGGATGTCGGTGCGCAGGCTGCCGTCCTTCCACTTGTGGCCAAACGAGTAGGGCACGAGACGGTAGCGGGGCGGCCCGTCGGGGGTATCGGGCGTCGTCGTCGTCGTTGTCGGCGTCATGGTCTTCATCATCAGCACGACCGGGTTCAGGATGCCCGGCACGGCGGCCGACGCCAGCACGGCCGACCAGATGACGCAGTCGGGCGCCGTGCGGTAGTTGCACAGGATGGTGGGCGAGTGCGGGTCGGCGGGCACGCAGGTGACGTTGAGCACGCGTCCGGTGCGCTCGTAGGCCTCGCGAAAGGTCATGGAGCCGCGCGTCCACCAGGCGCACTGGCCGGCCCAGGCGACGGAGTCGAAGCGCGCGCCCGTCTTCCACCAGCGCGGGAACCACACGCGCAGCGGCTCGCTGCAGGCGTCAATGTGCTGCGCCAGCGCGGGCACAAGCAGCTGGCGCAGCTCGTCGTTGGTGCGCGTGGCGACTAGCGCGGCGACGAGCGCGCCGCCGCTCGTGCCCGTGATGACGTCGGGCAGCAGGTCCTCGTCGAGCAGGGCGCGCACGACGCCAAAGTGGTAGTACGCGAACGAGGCGCCGCCCGACAGGCAGAGCGCGGTGCGGCCGTAGTTGGCGGACAGGCGCTTGAACATGGCGCGCTTGTCCGCGGCGTCCAGCTGGTTCGTCTCGATGAGAAACCGCAGACTGCGTTCCACTGTACGGTGAGACGTTAGAAGGCGTCTGAAGGCGCAGGGCAAAAAAAGAAAAAAAAAGAAAAAAAAATACACTCTCTTGTGACCGCCTACCTTCGTCGACAAAGCTCTGTACAAGGTTCTTCGTTCCGTAGTACGTCCGGCTGTACAGGTGGCGGTTCTCCACGCCGGCAAAGTTGTTCTTGACGCAGGCGTCGATCAGCGCCTTGAGGTCCTCGACGGCCTTCCGGTCTGGCCCGTCTTTGTTCGCGCCCGACGCCTCCGATGCCGCCGCCGCCGCCATCTTTGCTTCCGCCGCCTCGGCGCGCGTACGGCACCGGCGCAGCTGGTCCGCGACCCGCCGCACGGTCCGAAAGTCGTAAAACGCAAACTCGTTCTCCTCCTTCCAGCGGTCGTTGCCCAGGTAGGCGTCCATGTCCTGGGCGGCCGCCACCCAGTCGGCGTACGTGGCGGCGCGCCGCATGCGGTGGCGCAGCGTCTCGCGGCGGCCGCGCCAGGTGATGAGCTGCTCGTAGGCTGCAATGTACAGGCGCGTCAGCAGGTAGGCGAGGGACAGGCCCAGCAGCCAGGCGAAGACGCCGAGCAAAAAGGGCCACTTGAGCAGGCCGTACAGGTAGCCCTCGCGGGTCTCGTCCTGGGTGCGCCGGCCGGGCCGGGCTTTGGCCCGTGCGCTGGAGTTGCTGGCGCCGGCCGGCCTTGGCTGTGGTCGTTGTGGCCGTGGTAGCTTCGCTGGGCGCGTTGGCCGCGCTTCGCCACTTGGGCAACGACGGCAGCCACGAGGACGAAAACAGCCGCGGCACGGCACCTCTCGGTTCACCGCCTCCGGCTCCACCACCTCCACCGCTACTCCCTCGTCTCTTCCTGTCGTCGGACCGTGCTATTTTTTCGTAGATCGGTGCCCAGTCGTTCTTGGCCGCGATGAAAAGCGACGACGACGACGACGACGGGCCGCGCAACGGCGGCCCTGTTGGCGGCTCGCTGTCATGGTCACGACGGAGTTCCGCTTGGACAGACTGGCCGGGGTCGCGCCACCGCCAGGGGCATCCTCCGTTGCGACGGGCGACTGCAGCGCGTCGGGCGCTGCGAGTGCCTGCACAAATGCCTCCACGTCTTCGGCCGGCAGGAAATTGGTTTCAAAGTCGGGCAGGGGGGCAGTGTCGTAGAGGGTGTCGACGGGGAAGCCGTAGTAGGTGGGCGGGCCACCCGTGCCGCCGGCGGCGCCGCCCTTGTTCGTTTCCGCCATGTGGAAGGTACCCGAGGGCACAAAATGAGAGAAAACAAAAGAAAAGAAAAAAAATCGTTAACGGGGATCGTTTAACGATGGGAATGGTACTGTCATGGTGTGGCTGTCGCTCGACTCGGTAAAGGTGTCATTTTGGCTCGAGCGGTCGTTGTGCGGAGTCGAGACGGAAGAACCTCGAGAACGACAGGAAGACACGTGTTGTCCGCGATGGCGATGATGTTGCGATGCTGTAGCAGAAAAGGGCCAGCCAGAAGGACGCTCACGAGGCTTTGAAATGACGTCGGTGGGAAGCTGGTTTTGGGGGGGAAATAGGTGGAGGAGGCTAGTGGACAGACAGAGGAGGGCCGCGGCTGTCGGGCGATGGAGGCGTCGTACAACCTCGGGGGCGGGCTATGTGGTCTGATACAACAGGCCTTTCAAGTTCTAATTGAATCGGGATGTTTTTTGTATATTTTCATTTTTTGATTGCTTTATTGATAAAATAATCTCCTATATTTTTTAAAGTCGTCGTCGTTCGAAGTGCGGCCTAAACAACACGTGATCCAACACGTGCTTCGTTGTTGGACGATGCTAACGAGAGCCCACGAACCACGCTCCGTATCACGTTACCAGCTCCGTATTTCTTCCGTTTTCAATTCTCCGTTTTGGATGACCGTTTCGGAAGTCCGTTTTTTATGCCCGTTTTTGCTACGATTTCGATGCTCCGTTTTTACCCTATTCTCTATATCGAGTTGTAGATACAGCTCACTGCTGACCGGCGTGAACATTCGCATGATGAGACATCTTCGTCGAGCTGACCAACTGCCAATCTTCCAAAATATTCAAGCAGGAAATGAGCGTCTTCTGCTCTTCTGCATCGTCTTACGGGCCCAGCCTTTACCTACATATTGCGAGCCTGCAGAGGCTCACGATGTACTCGAAACCTGTTCATTTCCAGGTTTGCGGATCGACATCAAGCTTAAATCTGACATGCCTGCAAATTTTTTTTGCTGACATGAAAAGCTTACAGCCAAGACACAACTTGCTGTACGAAGCGTCCGTATTCTACAACTACTGCAATGCGACGAAACTTGGCCCGTCCTAGAACCTTCCGTCCTCGTGTTAGTCAACCCACTTTTTCCTTTCGGCCTTTGCGGTTTCTCTTAGGCCGGCGTGCGGCGGCGGTGGGCGACGGTTGGGCGGCGGGGGGGGCCATAAGCAGATCTGGGGGGGAGGGGCCAGGCGGACCAATGGCGCGATACGTTTTTTTTTGCGGACGAGGCTAGGAAGATGACGTTTGAACTTGGAAAAAGGGAAACATATATTAAAGCTTTTTCTCGTTTCTTTTTTCGTTTCCTTCCTCGTCGTCTTTCTTCTTTTCATTTCTGTTGTTATTCTTTTGAAGATAAGACGAGTATATATTTTTTTCTGAGACGGCTATTTCTTGCAAACATGAGGGCCTACATTTTTGACAACCAGCCGGTATGTCGTCGTCGTTGGCAGGCGGCCCTCACGCTCATGCTCTTCACCGCTTGAGTGGACGAAGAAAGATCAACTAACCGTTTCGTCTTATCTCTCCCAGGGCGACCAGCGCCTTCCCCACGACTCCGGCAAGGCCGTCGACGTCGACGCATTGCAGCGTCTGGGCGTCTTGTACTACCGCATCGCCGACACCGCCGACGTCGACCGGCTCGCGGCCGAGCGCGGCTACAAGAACCGCGACGAGATCAAGGTCTCGCCCGAGGCCATGGGCGCCGTCTACGAGGACAAGGTCAAGAGCTTCTTCCATGAGCACCTGCACGAGGACGAGGAGATCCGCTACATTCGCGGCGGCCACGGCTACTTTGACGTGCGGGACCGCACCGACCAGTGGGTGCGCATCCTGCTGGACAAGGACGACCTGATCATCCTGCCGGCGGGCATCTACCACCGCTTCACGACGGACGAGTCGAACGTAGGTTTTTTTTTTTTTCTTTCATTTTTCTGCACCCCTGAACCACCACTAACACTGGCCAGTACATCCACGCCATGCGCCTGTTCAAGGATGAGCCCAAGTGGACGCCGCTGAACCGCAGCGGCGAGGTCGACCAGAGCGCGCAGCGCAAGGAGTACGTCAACACGTTCCTGGGCTAGAGCAGACGGCGGAGAAGGTTTATGTCAAGGGGTAAAAAATCAAGTTCAAATTGAAATGCCGCGGCACAATACCGTGGCACAATAGACAGAAAAAAAAAAGGTATCAAAGAGCGTTTTCATTTCTACTCTATCTTTTCGGCAAGCAGTGACTGTTCCAAACGGAGACGCGCCATTTTCTTTTTTGCGATGAATGCAGCTAGCCAAACAACGTCAGGCATGCTATCTCATAAGAATTTTCAGCTTCCCGTGTCGTGGGATCATGCAGAAATAAACTCCTAACGCCTTTGAGCCAAGCCTGGCCGATGCCTTTGAAAAGTACAAAACTGCCAGCATCCCGGCCGCACGTTCATGGTGACAGGAATCGGTGTAGAGATCCCCTCACACGATTATCACCACCAACACACATGATTGTTTCGTAATCCCGCGTGCTTGTCGCGCAGGACCTATGCGCCGTTTGCACGTCGCTCAAAAACGTCTTCCTTCCGCCGTACCAATCGTATTTCGCCCAGGCCCCTTTCACCGGGAACGGCAGTTTTGTGGGATATAACTCTAAACGCCCCAATGGTTCCCCGAGAAAGTCTCTAAGATATACAGTAGGATGTCTTGTTATGTTCTCAGGAGGAATAGAAGAAGGGAAAATGAGAGAGAACGAAGAAATAAAAGAGAAATGCCGATGGAAAGGAGAGCAAAACTGCCCATGATCATCATGGCTCATCACCATCAGCCCATCACCGCACTTCGGGTTGGATGCGGTCGGCCTGCGCCGCTGCTAGGTCGCGATCCACGGCACCTGCCGTGTCATCCTCACCGTCGTCGTCGCCGTCTCCCCCGGCCGCCGCGTCATCGTCCGGCCGCTGCGGGCCCTCAAACAGTCGCCGCCACCAGCGCGGTGGCGCCAGCGGCTCCGCGCCGTTGTGCAGAGGCGGGTACACGTCGGCGAAAAAATAGTAGACGTGCCCGATGACGACGCCCATGATTTCGTCCTTGGGCACGCTGCCGTGCAGCACCAGGCTGAACCCCATCAGCACCCAGGGCAGGTACGGCGCCGTAAACACCATGAGACCCAGAAAGCTAAGCCGGGTATCGGGGTTGCGGCGCGACCAGATGTAGACGAGCGTCGAGGACAGCGGCTGGCCGAGAAACGGCATCGAGACGAGCGGCGACAGGAGCAGCAAGAACGCCATGGCGTAGACGAGCAGCCACGAGAAGACGGCGGGCGAGCGGCCGGCGGACTCCTCGAGGAGGCGGGAGTAGCGCTGGAGAAAGTAGACGTGGAAGACGAGGTCGAGGGAGATGGGGCCAAAGTAGAGGAAGGTGGTGAGGAGGCGCCAATACTGGAGATCGGGTTGTTAGTGACGGGAAAGAGAGAGGAAAGAGAGGAAAGACGAGAAGGAAAAGAAACAAAAAAAAAAAAAAAAAACCCACCTGGCCTTTGACAAAGACGGCCCGGTAGCTGTAGAACAGCTGGAACGGCGTCAGGATCTTGAATTGCACCAGGGCGCTGATGGTAAACGTGGCCGTCGTCCACCAGCGCGTGCAGAGCGGCATCTCCCAGAACCACTGCTCCAGCGGGAAGAGCCCGCCGTCCATGACCTGGTCCATGGCGGGAGACGTTCGACTACCTCGCCGGGCGGGGTCGGTGGTGCGCAGCGCGGAGTGTTTTGCCGCCGATGTTTGATTGTTTTTTGCTCGGGCAGAGTTCGTCTTCTTTCGCCGTGGTTGACGTTGGCTTGACGAGAGCGCAAAATGTCCGAAACGTCGGTCGCTCGCTGCGATCCAACCGCTGTGCAAACAGTATGTATATACAAACCCGAAGAAAGAGAGAAAATAAACAATGCAAATGGCCTAACAATGTGGAGGGCGCCGCAACAAAAACGAGGGTTGGATGCGAAGGGGGATCGCGGGTTGCGGGCAGGATTAAACGATGAACTGCGATGGTGTTGTTGAGGTGGCCTCTATGTGTGTCGAACCCAGAAAGGCGCAAATCGATTATTAAACCCGAAAGGTGCCGCCAGCCCAAAGCCGTGCGAAATTCGCTGCAAAATGTATGGGGGGGGGGGCTGCTCTTGGGCGGGAGAAACTGGTCTCCACAAAAACTCAGCCTTCTCGCTTTCCCGTCCCCAGCCAACACCCCTCCTTCCTCTTTTGCAACCAGGAAGTGTGGCACAGTCTTAAGGTGTGGCTAGTGCGTACTTACTAGTTCCGGCGCGTTTCCCCTTCTGTGGATTGCCCATTAACGCGCTAAGGGATTTTGCGACGCGTTGGCGCCGCGTGCCGATCAGGACGCAGAAAGCGAACCATCACCAGCCCCCCCAATTTCGTGCGATTTCCTCCCATTGCTTAAGAGATTGTCAACCCCTTTCCCTTGTTTAGTCCCTCTTCGGAGTCCTTTTCTCGGTTTTTTGTTCGTCAAACAAGATAACGAACCAACTGCCTGTTGTATTTTACAAATTTTTTATTTTTATTTTTATTTTTTCTCCGTCTCCTGTCTTGCGCTGCAATATATGGTGATCTACCTCCCACATTTCAACAATCTTCTCGACCTCGCTTCGCCGACGCGACCCTGCGCTTCAATTACGCTGCACGATACACGCATACGCCATTGCGACGCACTTGCCGCACCTACAACTGCGACTCTTCCTGGGGCACCCGGCGAACAAAACGCTCGTAGGAGCATCTGGGGCGCTGCTTCATTCCCTGGTCTCGCTCTTCCTCGGAAGACAAACCAACCTTCCGTATCCCACACCATACTGCGCAATCACCCGCAATGCCGCCAAGACGGTCCGGGGGTGCTGCAGCTGCCGCACGGCAACCAAAACCGTCCGGCGCCGGCCGGAGAAGATCAAGGCCGGGAGACGTTCAACGTACGTTTTTTTTCTCTTTTTTTTTTCCTTGTCTGCACACATTAGCCACCTGCGTTGTGCGTTTTTTTTGTCTCCTTGCGCCGCGCACCACAATCAAACTAACGCCTTGGCCCTGCTCCCATTCTAGCCGGCGACCCCATACCACAACGAAAGCAGCGGCGCTACCGTCCCGGCACGCTGGCTCTCAAGGAAATCCGGCGGTACCAGAGCAGCACCGACCTCTTGTTGCTCAAGCTACCCTTTGCGCGGGTGGTGCGTGTTCCCCTTTCTTTCGCTGTCCGTCCCCAGCCTGGCTTTCGCCTTTGTTCATTGCCACTAACCAAAGGTCCCGTTCAGGTCCGCGAAATTGCCCTGACGATGCGGCCACACGACGAAGGCATGCGGTGGCAGTCGCAAGCCATCCTCGCGCTGCAGGAGGCCGCCGAAGCCTTCCTCGTCCACTTGTTCGAAGACACCAACCTCTGCGCCCTGCACGCGCGGAGGGTCACCATCATGCGGCGAGACATTTGGCTGGCACGGCGGATACGGGGGATCTGGGGATCCGGTGCCCGGTATTGAGAGACACAGACGAGGGGAACGCACGGAGGGGAAGGCACGGAAAAGGTAATTGGGAGGCAGGGTGTTCCGGTTGATTTTTTATTTTATTTTTTCCCTCTCTCTTTCCTCTTTTCTTTCTCCAACTTTTTTTTTGGATTCGATACCTCTCGGTGGTTAAAACGGGGGTGGGCGAAACGGGGCGTTACGGCGTGGGAAATTTTTTGGTTTTGTTTGAATGTTTTTGTCTGCGTGCTCGTCGGTCACACAGGCCGCCGTCTCTTGTTGTTGCATTGGGTGTGTCAGTTGCCTCGGCTGCGTCGGCCATGCTCCTGTATCTCACACCATCTTCTCGATCCTCGGATCGCGGTATAAACCGCGCTACGCTTGAAAGCGAAACAGCGTATCTGTCTTTTTTCGAGAAAAATTGCAGCTCTATACGCTCCATTCCCCTTTTTTTCTTGCCTTCCATTCTCGTACCGCGTGCGGCGTTTGTGTTGCCCTGATACCAATGATCCGCAGAGTTCGTGATGATGTCCTGCGGTGTGGTTTGCCAAAAAGCACAATGTCTCAACAACTCCGAACATGCTTCCCAGACACACCGACCTTGAGCAGATGATTCCATCCACTTTACGCATTTGTTTGCATCATGGCCGTCTTATTTTTGCCGGAAAAACCCATAACGGACCAAACGGTCGTGCTATAGGGGTTCGCAACGCGTCAAGGACGATGAAAAGAACTCTCTAACGGGTTTTCCAAATTAACAAAACGATTTCTGCTTTTCGATTCGTGAAAATCAGACCCCATTTTGCAGGCTCATTCATCTCGTCATATTGGGATATTTTGCCACCCTCTCATAACAGAGTCCGTACATAATGCCGAATGCCGGCGCCCGCCCACCCAGAACCGCCGCGAGATCAGACGGGCGCTAATCCGCAAATCGCACGTTTTATGCATGGGACCTCTCCAGATTCTACACAAACCATTGCCCACTTTTGTTTGGTAGCCGACCACATGGCCATTTTGGTTGGGATGGCTCAAAAAGGAAACAACCCCCCTTTCCCTCCAAAGAAATTGACGTCACAAGCAGCCGTCCATTTTTGGCACGTTGTAGGCAGGAACGAGACAAACTAGAGGTGGCAGGTACGGAGGAGTCGTAGACTGTTTGGAAGAATCCGGTCTTCAAAGTCAATCGCCGTAAATTGTCAGCAGAAGAAAGAAGGAACAGCCTTGATCGAGGGAAGGCGCGCCTGGTTTCTCCCGGTCGTTATTGCTGTTTTTGGATTCCGCAACAAGACGACAAATCACGCCACGTTTTCGTCTTTCTGGTCTTTTTATTTTCTCGCGTTGATGAGGTTTTTTCTTTTCTTTCTTCTTTCTTCCTTGAACTTTTCGCCCTCATCAGAAATCCAACAAACATCACATCCAACGACAATCACAAACATCACTCACGAGCGATGGAATAAATTAGCCTGGTTCCATTTTTTTTAACGAAAATGAAAACGAAAAGAAATAGGAAACCAATTAAGAAGGAAGAAGAAAAAGAAGAAAAATTAATTAAAAAAGAGGTCTTCTAGCGTTTTTTAAAGACCAACCCGAATACTTTTCTCTAACAAAAGGAAACAAATCTAGTAAAAAAACAAGTGCGCGAGACCGAATCCCTTCCAGGAAACATGCATGGTATAAGCAATTCGCAGATGGAAGACCCGAGACTCCGAAAATCAAGCAGGCAACCAACGGCAGCCAACCGATATACAGAAACCAAAAGAAAAGGGACCGCCGAGGAACACGATGACAGGCAAATCAGAATCCCAGGGGAAACAAAGAGAATTGGGCCGCGGAACGGAGATCCCCGAACACACGAAAACAGTCGTTGTCGTCTTGGTTTGGACTCAGTCGTTGACAAAAGACGAAAAAGACCAGTGACAAAAAAAGGCCATAGACAAACCAACAAACAACAAGATCACCCGTTTGCTGAGGAACCCACAAAAAAAAGGCTGTCCGCTGTCCGTTGCCCGCTGTCCGCTGAAAACGTATATCGAACATTCCAGTGGAGCTGATATCAGGCCGGGCTGAAGCGATCACCTGCTAGCCAGTCCAGCTGGCCCTGTGATCCGACGCTAGGAACCGTTGACACCCGAACGCTCCATCCCTGACTAACCCACCACTCCCACCGGCCAATGAACGCGAGAAACCGCTCGAGGCTGCCAGCCCCTTCTCCGAGACGCGCGCGGACTGCCTCCCGAATCCCTATTCCCGGGCGCGGCATTTGCGCCGCCTCGCGCCGTGTCATATCATGCCATTGTCAAAAGTGCGCGTCTTTCGGTCTTTTTTGCTTCGTCTCAGGTCATTTTCGTGGCAATGGCGCGTCCTATTGGCGAAGTACAAAAAAAAAGAAGAAATTGAATGTTCGATGAACCCCGACCAACGCCGACCTATTCATTTCGAGAACATTCTAGGTGCTACTCGCTTCGAGCTGCATCATCTATTTTCGTTGCCGTCGTCATCGTCATCATCTTCTTCGTTGTCGTCGTCTTCGTCGTCTTCGTCATCATCGCCCTCTTCTTCGGCTTCGGCTTCAACTTCGGCTTTGCTCGTGCTCTCGCCCTCTCTGCCTTTCCCCTTGCCTTTGCTTTTGTCTTCGCCTCCACCTTCGCCTAAATCGGAAACACCTCCGGCATAGAGGCCTTGCAAGATGTCCGCATTGCCCTGCAGCTGGTCACGTTCGCGAATGAGGTCGTCTCTTTCCTGCTCTAGCGCCTGAATGTGCAGCCGCGCCATTTCCAACACCTCTGCTTTGCTAAGCCGTTTTTCCATGGCATCCCCACCAAATCCCTCGTCGGACGTGCCGGGTCCGCTGCCTGGCGCCTTGACGTCCTGTGGGAGGGCGCGCATCAAGCCTTCGAATTGGGCGTTTAAGCGATTTCGATATTGCTTCTCGACCAAATTGTGCGAGCGGCGCCCGCCTCGCCCGTCATCTGTGGTGTTGTCCGGTATCATTTGGGCGTTGATCGTGGAACCGGATTGACTGCTTTC
The DNA here is from genome assembly GCA_001636815.1 of Niveomyces insectorum RCEF 264. NCBI lineage: Eukaryota > Fungi > Ascomycota > Sordariomycetes > Hypocreales > Cordycipitaceae > Niveomyces > Niveomyces insectorum. The sequence continues at coordinate 299,559 of AZHD01000027.1, forward strand.
TCCCGAGCTTCCCGCCGGCGTCTGCGTTGACCATGCCGGCACGTCCGGTGTGTTCAACTTCGCGCGCCGCGCCCGGGACAAATTCGGCGTTCGGTTGGGTAAGGTTTTTACTCGCTTGAGCGGAGGCCTACGCTCTCCATCACCGGGAACGCCGGTCGCCGCCAAATTGTCGCCTCCCAGGTCTCTTGCTCCCACTTCGCCATACACGTTCGCTGGATTGCCGTACAGGCTCGCATTCGGACCACCGCCACCACTGCTGCTCGCTGCAAACATACCGGGCATGAGTGTGTCCAGCGAGACAGATGAGCCGCCGTGTTCCATACGGGAAGAAAACCTGCCGGCATCGCTTCCAAAGCTCGCAGCGTTGCTGTCGGCGTTCCAGTTGTACGGGTACTCCACGGGCGGTTCTCTGTTTGTCGGCTCGTACAGCATCTGCCGACCTTCACTCGACTGTTCGTGCTGATCTTCGCTGTATGGCAGGTAGTTGAACGGACTGTGGGGGAAATCAACCGAAGCTGCTGCCGGGTCGTTGTTTGTGGCGTACATCAAGCTTTGCCCAGGGGACGGCCATGCTGCGCCGGTTTGAAAATCAGGTGCAATGAACCCGCTTGTTGTGTTGTCACGAGAAAACGGCGGCGCCACGGCTTGCTCCAGCCCGGTATACACACCGGCACTCCCAGAGTTGAAGACCACCGGGAGCTCCTGTTGCGTTGCAGATGCAGACGCCGGAGCTGCAGTGGCCGAGTGAGTTGCTTCGTTTCGACGTCTTTCGTTGTCGTTGCTTTCTGTTGTGTTCACATGATGCGGCGGCGGCGGCAACATATTCTTTGCCATTGCTTAGCGTTTGTTTTCTTTTCACAAGTGCACCTGTTTTTGATTTATTTGAACGCACCTCTCTAGCTTGGCCGCTTCTCTGAGAAGTTTGTTGCTCAGATGCGTTGCCTTGCTTGTTTTCCATGTCGTTTCAAAGTTGGAGCATGCTGGTCTCGCTCATCTCGTAGTCGGCTTTCTTGCAGCTTCCCCTTTCCCCCTTTTACCCGAAGATGACCTTTTTCTGATATCGGCTTCTTTTTTCTTTATCTTCTTTCTGCATTCAAAGTAAGCAGTCCCTGAACGACGCGTTTGTCGCCACTTGCAATTGCACTAGCCCTATGGGGGCATTGGCCAATGTTCGGGTCGAAATACTCGTTTCGTCCGGTTTGGCTTTCTTTTCAAACGTGTTGCCGGACTTCTGAGCCGCAAACACGGCCAAAGGAAGAACAACCGGTGTTAGTGGACCGGAGCTTGTTTTAGGGAGAACGGCGATTCGCAAAGTCACCTGAGCCTTCTCCCTAAAAAGCCCGTTTGGAAGGTCGAGGGGCGAATTCCCAGCCCTGGAGGCAAAAAAAGCCCACAACCAACCTGCCTACCCGGGCAGTTCGGAATCTTTATTTCCCTATTCGTCCGGTCCGCACATCAACTTTCGTTTCCCCTTTTCTATGTTTTTCTTTTTCTTTTTCTTTTTTCTTTCCACTGTCTTCCTTTTCAAACTCGTCGTCACCAGTATGTTCGATGCGTTGCAGTGCAGCGGACTTGTTGCCTTTCGCCACTCTCACCAGTTTTATATCTCGAAGCAGGCCGCGCTATGCCGGGCTGTTGCCGATATCCCCACCAAAAAATGGCCTTGTTGTTGTGTCGCTTTGTTGTTGTGATCCAACACGCATCTATACAATGAAGCACAATGCCGTCGACAAAAGAACAAGTCAGGTCAAACAAGGAAGGATGGGGGAATTTTGCCGCTTTACGGCAGCTCAACCACCATTCTCCCTTCTGGCGGGATTTCTTTTGCCCCCCAGGAATGAAGAACCAAAAAAACAAGTTGATGGGCTCAACCAAAGGGGGGCGTTATGTTGTGAGTCTTCGCTGACTTTGTTGTTGCACCGGTGCTTTGTTGGCGTCCTCGAGGGGGGTGGAGGGGGTTTCGGTTGTTGATGGGAAATGTTAGGACCAACTATAAGAATTGGGACGAACATCCCGTTCATGCCTTGCTGTAGACAGGCGTTCTCACGGTAGCTACTAGGTTGGTACCTAAGCAGCAAACAGCAAGCAGAAAGCAGCAGAATCGGATCTTGTTGCTGTTCTGGGATCCTTGTTGTAGTTGATTCCGTGGAAGAGCGGTTCTCCCTCCGTTGTTTTCCAGGTTCAGGTTTCCGCAAGGCGGGCGATCGAAGGAAAGAAGATCCTGAGGTTCTGGGGGCCTATTAATATATATCTCCACGCAAGGACGAAGGAATGGGTTGTGTGGATACACGAAGCACTGGTCCGGCATTCTTCTTTTCCAATCTCCCCTCCCCCCCTTTTGTTTGTACTGCTCTACTGCCCCTCCGGTTTTCTTCCCTTCGTCTTTTTTTTATTGCACTCCCCTCGTTTGATTCTCACCTTTGTCATTCAGGGCGCATGATGGTTCCCCGTCCGGCCAGGATGCGGACAAGCGACTGCCGAGGGCTAGGGCTACTGCCCCCAAAAAACGAAAAAAAAACCAAGAAGTTCCTCGGTTTTTGAAAAACGAGTAAGTTATGACATAGAAAATGAGTGGGAATTGCAACGAGTTGAAAAGAATTTGTCTACTGGGTCGCCAAGCAGACGCGTTTGGGAACGAGGAAGGGCAATTTCTATTCCTCGATGCAAGAAGACAAAGGGAAAAAGGAAAACCGTATATGCTCCTAGCGGCACAGATGGCGGTCAATATATGATGCTCGCAGCCTATTGTGCTTTTCTCGGTTTCTGTTATTGGGCAGCAGAGACTCGTTTTTTTTTTGTTTGCTGGGTTGGTCGCCTTCGCGTCTGACTACCGTTTCCGTCCCTTGCGGGTTCCGGGCCGTTGTCCTGTCTTGTGGCTGCCAAACTGCCACTGGCCCAAGAAACGGGCTGCGCAAAACGGGCGCTCGACAAGCAGACGCATAGTCCGGTCACGGCGAATTCGGATGCTACTGGACGCCGATCAAATAATAAGCGCAATGTAAAGGAGCCTTTCTAGACGCCACAGGCCAAAATAATGAGACAACGGGGAGGCAAAGGTATCTGGCGGGCCAACCTCAAGGGTCCCCACCCCCCGCGACGATGAGACGAGGTAATACTTCGCGGACTCTCCTTGGGCAGGATTGTTAGGGCGAATCGGTGTCGCCCCCTTTTTTTGGCTAGGCGGTAGTCTGTCCGTCCCGTTTCCCATAAGGAACTGTGACCAGTATATTTTTGTGCCTGTACTCGCCACAGTTGGATGATACTTTTTTTTCAAAGAGGAAGAAAGGGAACATGAGAGCCTAAGAAACGAACGTGCGAGAGGGATGGAGTCGGCACTGGAACGGGATGGAAAGAGTTCTCTGGGGAAAGGAAGGGGGGGCGGTAAAGACGCGTTGTCCTTTTACTCTGCCTAGACATAAAAACAACCAAAAAATTATCGTGGGCGCTACATGGGGTTGGGCGTGTGTTGTGTGTGCATGTGTATGTACTTATGTACTTCGTACGTATGTATGTGTGTATGTATACTATACGTGTTGGATCCTCACTCTTTCTCTCTCTCCCTCTCTCGGCATGTCGTAGCCCGCGCTTGGGGGTCGTATTCTCTCTTCTTCCTTTCATTTGCGCTGGAACGAACTCTCGTCTTTCACGAAAATAGGGTCCTGCGGCATTTCTTTTTCATTGCTACTTGCTGGGCCCCTATTTTTGCGTGCCGAGTGGCAAGTTACAGGGATCGTGCATACGTTTTACCAACAAGCGGCATCAAGAAAAACAATTGAGGTTACTTGCCGAGCAGAGCAAAAAGCATATCAAGACCAGGTGGCCCCAAAGGACAACGTATCACATGCCAATAGAACAAACGGTTAAGCGTGGCGCGGTTTCGTGGGTGCTGGGACACCTTCAACGTGTTCTCTCATTAGCAAACAGGTACGGTAGGATAAGGAAAAGGAAAAGGAAACAGCTGGCACGCTTTGCCAACGTCGAACTGACGATCGACCGATCGCCTACAGCTTGTGAGGGCTATGTGGCTGAGGGTGTTGACCCCATCCTTGAGCATCAGGGTTTGATTTTGATTTCATAGAGCAAAAGCAAATTTCGCCAAATTTTCCGGGTCTTGTGCCGGGTTTTTTCCTCTTCTATTTTAGCTGCTACATGCTCGTCCATCACTCTGTACACTGCATACATACGAAAGTACCGAGTACGGCTGGGAGGAGAGACACAGAGAGAGAGAGAAACAAACGGTGGGGGCGGAGAGGAAGAAAGTGCTGCATATACGGCGAGTTATGGAGTAGAAAACAAGAACATGCGTGAAGCTTTTCCGTTTTGGGAACATCATGAAGTTTGTAACAGTGAAATTTCCACCAAAATAAAAAAGAGATACAAAATAAATAAGAAAAATTAAGGGACCGGGAACCTGAACCACGCTCCAAAAAAACTGGACGCACCCACTCCCCTCCTCGGGTTTGCCGCTGGCGTTTTCGTGCATATGTACATAGCACATTGGGATGCGGTACGGCAACGCATTGTTACGTACGAGAAGGGGGGGGGAGGTAGGAAACGTACGAAAGGTGGTAGGGTCTAAATTCAAAAACGACCAGGGGCAAAAAAATAAAAGAGGAAGGGGCAAAGGGAAAAGAGGAAGGGGAAACATCAGGATCTGAAGCAGCAAAAAGCAAAAAGCCATATGACGAAATAATAATGCTCAACCCCCGGGGTGAAATACTCCGTACGTAGTGTACATCTGGTATATGCTACATGTACGGGGTACAGAGAAGTAGTCCCCTTCGTTTTCGTTGCCCCGTTGAAACCCAGCGAGGTCGGCGGCGCCGGGCATGGCTTGCCGCTTCCGGTGTAGACGCCCATGCTGTCCCAGGCGTTGCAACGCCTCGTTATTGGGTGCTTTGATTTTTGAATTCCGAGCTTCTTTGATTTTTGCTGTTTCCCCCATGTAGGTGGGATGGCACGACCACACGTACCTCTGTTTGTCGGCCTTGAAACGCGGACCAAAGAGAGAGAAAGCGGGACGGAGGACGCGTTAGACATATAGTCGCAATGACGCCGGCATATATGAGAAAGGGGCGAGCAGAAGCTGGCAAGTGGCGTGTGCTGTAGTGGCAGTGGGCACATAACAAAAAGGGTAAACGAACAAAGGAGAAATAAAACGGATCTTCCCATGCTCTCCAATCCTACCACACGGTACAGAAATACGAGTTCCATTGTGTATGTTACAATCTCTCTCTTTCCTATCAAACCCTAAAATAACTTCTCTCGTCTCCGTGAAACAGCAATGTTTTTTCTATGTTCTTGCTTTCTTCATTTTTTTTCTGCCATTTTTGTCTTTGAATTTTTGTTTATTTTCGTTCACGTCCATGAGCCTGAAAATACTGTTAGAAATGTATATATATATATATATACACGTGGAATGTTCAACACCCCATCTGCATCACCAGTCGCCGTGATGGTTCCATTCCCAAAAGCGTACCTTCTCCCCTAAGGATCTATTGACGTCGAGTAAACAAGACGAAAAAAATACGAGAGACGGATGGACATCTCCACTACCTGAATACCTAAAAATATGATCAAATAAACGTCGGAAACGTGAAAGGCGAGCGAGGTTGCCATGTTGCGTTGTTCAATCCCCACGATTTTTTTTCTTATTTTATTTTTTTATTGTTCTTTTTTATTATTATATTTTCTTTTTTTTCTTTAGTTTAATTTATTCAATAAACCGTACTGATGGTTTCACAAAGAAGGCCTTGATACGGTTTTTGTGTAGCAAATAAGGGGACCAACGTACGTCGCCACGCGGGTTTCGTCCCCGGTCGAGGACAAAGGAAGCGCTAGGGGAACAAACAAACTCCTAGGACGGCGATGGTCAGGGTCCCTTTTTTCCCCATATAGATTGTTCACTCTTTGGTTATGTACTCCGTTTCAGGCTTGTCATTGGGCACCAAGAGGAGGAAATCGGGGTAAAATAAAATAAAATAAAAGTCACGGAGGCACCCGCTTGTCATGTACAGTGTCGTCAGGATTTTTTTTTCTTTTCTTTTTCTCTTATTTTGCCCTCTTTTTCACTAGTGGTCTTGCAGGTGAGTCCTGCCCAAAGAAAGCTTTCTTCCAAAATGAGAAAATTGCCTGATAGAAAAAAAAAAGAAAAAAAAAGAAAAAAAAACTAAAGGGTGCCTTTCTTTCCTTTAATGGGGTTGTATAATTTCAGCCTCGCATCAAAAAAAGAAAAGAAAAGCATTTGGGTCTAACCTGCCACCGTGACCCGAGAAACTGGGTGGAAACAGATATATAGGTTAATTGCCGGCAGCCGACAGACAGCCGGCACGCATAACGCACAAACAAACAATACACACACGCATACACGTATACGCCCATCCCACACCAAGAGAATAGAAGTAGTGTTGATGTGCAGCATTAAACCAAAGTTAGTCATTGTACCTCATATTTGACAATGGATAAAAAAATAGGACGAAATATGATACACGTCTACTCCGCAGAGCGCTTGCATGGCTTGTCTATGTTCCTAGGACGCTCCATGGGGCGGACGAGGCCAGTGCTGGGGCCAGAGGCCAAATTCTTTTGTTGTTGAATTGGATTAAAACGTTAATACCAAAGATATCTTTCTTTTTTTTTCTTTTTTTTTAAAAAAAAAAAAAAAGAAAAACTACAGAAAAGTAGACGAACAAAGATTCGGAAAACAAGGGGAGATCGAACATAAATCAGCAGCGTTGTCACACGCTATTTGGGCACGGAGCTTTGCTAGAGCATGCGTCTTGTAGTAAATGAAAAAAAAGGTTAGATAAATAATAAAAAGAAAAATGATTCGTTCGTAAACGAAGCAGATCCAGGAAAAGGCAAAATATCCGAGAGATACAGGCTGGCACATCATGCATTTACTCGGTTCTTCTAATCGTAAATAAAATTCTGGAAAAATAAATAAATAAAATAGCAATAAATCCGCTTCCAGTCACAAAAAAAGGAGATTAACGTTGGCGTTGGTAGCACGTTGCTAGGTGCCTTGTTTTTTGTTTTTTTTCCCCTCCCTTTTCTCTAGAAAACCTCGGAAATTCTAACCGAGGCAGCCCTTCTGCTTTGGGCCCACATTTTTCTCTCATGCTTTGTTTTGAAAAGCAAATTGGGTGTGAAGGATGTAGTTTTGGGGACAGCATAATATTGAATCGCAAATTGAAGAAAAGGGGGGACGGACGATAGGGAAGACGGGGGGGAGGGCACTCTTGTTCGGCAGCGCCCGCAGTAAACCCTCCTGTGGCCCTGCCCCCCTACCCGGCGTCGTGAATGGCTACAGCACAAACCAAGTACAATAATGTACCCATATATATATCTATATGCATATATACTTGTTTTCTTTTTGGGGGGTTTGTGCCAACCAGCCTCTTCGACTCTACACGTTCCGCTTTACATGAATAAAATGTCTGAAAAATAACCAGAAAACAACTTCCACATCAAAACAAATAACTGCTCCCCAGGGCAGAGAACGGGACGAACTCCGTCTAACAACCTCCCTCACCGCGGCGTATCGGAACACGCGCCAAACTGTGGCTGGCAGGTGCTGCCGCAGTAGTCGGCGGACGAACCGCACCTGTTGCTGGTCAGTATGTAGGAAAGACTGCGTGGCCAAGAAGGCGGAAAGGGGGGGGAGTGGAAGAAGGAGGAGGAGGGGGAGAAGATCCACAAACATACCATCCGTTGGCGGAGCAGCAGTTGCCGAACCGGCTGTTGAGACAGGTGATGCCCTTGCCGCAGTTGCCGTCCGTGGTCATCTGCAGCGCCGAACCGTCCGGCCCGAGGACGGTCACGGGAGACGCGGTGCTCGTGCTCGCCGCGGCCACCGTGGACGCCGTAGCGCTGCCGGCGTGGACGTCCACGGGGCGGTCGGGCCGGCGGCTGTTGCTGTCGGCGCTGTCGCCGTCGTCGCCGCCATCGTCGCCGCCGCCGCCGCCGGTCCTGCTCGGACCTTTGTGGATGGTGGTCGACGGGAGTGGTCCGGGCGTGGTGGCGGTTGCGCCGCCACCACCAGTGCCACCACCGCCCGTGCCCATGCGGTACCAGTTCTCCTTGGGGTCGCCCAGGCACTCGCCCACGGTCACGGAGCGGTAGCCCTTGGCGAACAGGCTGGTGAGCACATAGTCGGTGAGGTTGTAGACCGTCTGGTAGTGGATGTCGTGCTCGATCATGAGGTAGTTGGTTGTGCTCGGGTCGGTGTTGTCGACGGCGTCGTCCCAAATGTCCTTGCTCGTCTGGATCAGGGACGGGTCGTCGTGCAGGTAACCTTCGGTGTCGAGGTCAAAGTACGTCACATGGTAGCCGAGCTCGTAGAGGATGGCCTGGCACGAGGCCTCGCAGATAGAATACGGGGGTCTGGTTCGGTTTGTTTAGCAGTTGTGATTTTTGTTCTCCTTTTCTCTTTTTTCTTTTTTCTTTCTTTTTTTTTCAGAGAAGAGCGGGTAAGAAAGGAGATCCTACCGCATGTACGTCGGGAAGAAGCCGAGAATGTCGTTGAACGCAATCTCGTTCCAATTGATCTGGTGGCGGTACTGCGTCGTCGTCAACTGGCTCGCGTTCTGGTGCGACCACGTATGGCTGGCCACCTGGTGGCCCTCGGCGATCATGCGCTGGCTTTTGCGTGAGTACAGAGATTTTTTTGATTTTTTCCTCCCTCTCTCCCTCGGGAAGCACCACCTACGCGGATATAGCCCGCCCACGGCTTGGAGTAGTCGTTGATCATGCCCTTGCCCAGGTTGTTGCCGGTGATGAAAAAGGTGGCCTTGGCACCGTAGCTCTATTTTGCGTCAGTAGATGACTTCCCCCTTTTTCTTCTGTATTCTTCTGGGACCCACAGGCCGACGCACCGCCAGCTTGTCCAGAAGATCGCCCGTGTAGTTGTACGGCCCGTCGTCAAACGTGACGGCAATGTCGCCCTTGACGACGCAGTCGTAGATGCCCACGCCGCCGTACAAGACCGAGCCGACGTGCGGCCGCGGGACGCTGGTCATGTCGACGCCGTTTGGTTTTTGGTTGGCGTCGCAGCCGGAGCCGTAGTTGATGAGGCAGTCGGGGGCCGAGCAATAGTCGGGCGTCAATCCGCACCACCTAGACGGGTAGGGTAAGCAAAGACTACAGACAAAAAGAAGGAAAAAACTAAAAAAAAAAAAAATTAAAAAAACTAAAAAAAAAAAAATCGCAGTAGGGAACACACCCTTCGGGGGAGCAACAGTAGCCTTCGGCGCAGCTGCCGAAGCCCGGTCCGCATTGTCCGTCGGTGCCGCCGACTTGTCGCCGGTCGAGCGCCTGTGCCTCGTCTTGGTCTTGGTCCTCGTCTTCGTCCTCACTCGCTCCTAGACCCTCCATGTGCTCGAGTGCCGTGGTTGCTGCGCGGGCCATGTTCCGCGCGTTGGCGGCCATCTCGGCCCGCGCAGACGCCACCAACTCCGACAAGAACCGCCGGCCGCCGCCCATCAACTTTGGAAAGGCAATGTCGCCGTGGGGACCGTGGCCGGCAACATGGCTGGGTGCGGCGGCCAGCAGCAGTGGCAAGGCCGCTTGAGGTAATAGACGCATGGCCACGGTTGAATGATGACCGGAGAAGGACGTGTTCGACCAGAATATGGAAGTATGTATGCAAAAAACGAAAGATGGCACACCGTTGGATATCTCAAAAATGAACACCAAACAAAGACATTAGCAGTTTTGGGAAATGAAAGATGAAAAAATAGAAATAAAATAAAAATAAAAATAACCCAATATATTCAAACCCCAGGCCAATTCCAGAAGAGAAGGGGAAAAGGGTAAAACAACAGCTTTGGTGGCCACCAATTCTCTCTGAGAACAAACTGTCCCAGCTCTAGAAAAAAAAGTCTGCGTTGAAACAAAAATTAAAAGGAGCGAATGCCAAGACAAAAAGAAGGCAAAAAGAAGGTAGCGATACTGCGAGGCCAAGTATATACAAGAAGCCAAGAAGAAAAAGAAACAAACAAAGAGGTGTGCAAGCACTACCAAAAAAATGATGAACGGTAACGTTACCAAAATGGGGTAAAGGAGAACAGAAAGGACAGAAATAGAGGAACAGGGGGGATGTGTCAGTTAGCTGGATCCATTTGCATCGACCGTGTTTGTCAGAAGGCAAGGGCATCAAATAGTATGGGAAGCAAGGAAGGGGGGAGAACAATTAACAAGAAATGGGAAAGGGTATGCATCAAGAAGGGCGAAAGAAAAAAAGATAAACCGCGTAGATGAGGAAGAGGTGCGAGTGAAGGATTTTTTGTTTTATTTTTATTTTTTATAAATTAGATGAAGTCGAAAGAGGCATTGCGTAATGGGGTCTCCACGATGAGCCGCGCAGAAAGGAAGAGGAAGAGACAAAAAACAAAGGAGCTGTTATTGTATAGTAAGGCACGGAGCACTCTATTTTGGGTCTTCCGTTCTTTTTGGCCGTCTTGATATTCCGTGGAGAGAAAACACAGGCCACGGGGAAAACAAGACCAGAGTGCCGTTTTAAGCGCTCATGAGCCTCCTTCCTGTCGTCGGAAGATGCTGCGATGAGAGGAAAAGAAACAAGACAACATAGGAGTGAGTTTTATTGGGATTAAAAACGAAAAGTTACTCTACGCTCGGAAGAAGAACGGAAGAAGCCACTCACATGAATGAAAAAATTGGAGGGAACATTAATGCGGCAATTAAGGAAAAGGAAGAGAGCAGAGAAGGGGGGGGTGGGCAAAAAGGCTGTGAGCAGGCTAAACTAATGAATTAAAAAGAAAAAGGAAGTAAATAGACGAAATAATAATAAAGGAAACTTACTAGACACGAAGACGCCATCTGTTCATTAAGGCCTAGAAGCTGCAAAAAAAAAAGGAAGGGAAAATAAGAAGAGGAAGAAAAAGCTTGTTTATATTCACGCATGCAAGTAACAAGAAGCGAACACCCCGTCCTTCGCCGTCTGGCCCCTTTTATTTCTATGCTCCCTAGAAAATCAAAGACGAAAATAAGGGAATGCGTGAGCCTCAACGCGAGCCGAACGATGGTACAAATGACTGTGTTGCATGAAACGACGCAGCATAAATAACTGTAAAAGAGAAGAGAGAAAAAAAAGAACAGAAAATCGTAAAAAAAAGAGATTCTTTCCTTTTTTTTCTTTCCACATCTTCTGTGGTTCTTGCGCATGTCAATCACAACGTCACATCGGATGCATAGCAGGAAGTAGCAGCCTCGTCGAGGCCCACCCAATCAAACAAGGGGACAAGGCGAAATGCAACGTCGACAGCCTCGCGGACAACATCGCGAAGATCGTGGCAACGGGTCACTCGGCTGCGTCGCCGGGCGGATCTATGAACACAATAGACGAGAGAACCTCTTTGGGCGGACAAACGTGTATGTATATATTTATCGATTTCTTTCTGGCCCTTTTTGCCCCGATGGGCGGCCGTGTTGACTGCCTTTGATTGCAGTGTGTCGTCGTCCCTGTCGCGGAGACAAAGCCTTCTTTCCGTGACGGTCGGAAACACACCAAGAAGAGAAAGGAACGAGAGAAAGCAAGGGGAACATACTCCTTTTGCATGTCCCTTTTGTATATATTATTACCCTCATTCTGCTTTTCATTTATTCTGCCTTACCACCGACAGGTTGGTCGGAAGAAGGAAAACACGCTGCGAACCGAAAGAAAGAAAGGGGAACGAGAAAGGGGATGCGTAAGACACGAACACGTCCGAGTAAAGAACATCCTACAAACACCGCGGAGTTTTTTCTTCTTTCTGTTTGATTTTTTTTGTTCTATTCAATCTGTGGTGCGTTATATTACACCCTCCATTCGATGCCGGTGATCCGTGCGGAAACGGGTCATTACCTCGACGAGACGGTTTTTGATTGTTGTCTGTTATTTTTATTTTTATTTTTATTTTTCTCTTTTTTCCCGTTCCGCAAACGCTTCCCTCTCGTAGTCCCGTCTGCGCACCCATCTGTTTCTCTTTACCCACGCAGTTTTTTGGGTGTCTGTGTATTTGGGGGGAACGCGTCCGCGGAGGCGACGCCCCTTCTCGCAAAAATATAATATTCCCCAGGATGGTGGGCACTTTACGCAACCCTCGAGCAGAGAAATCAAACCACGAAGAAAAAAAAAACACTCAGCCCCCGACGGACACGTTACGGTCGGCGTACCGGTTCCGGGTGGCCAAAAGCGCCTCGCATCACGCTGCACGCCTGTGTCGGGCCTCTCGTGCCTAAACCGCAAGCCGGAAACGAGAAATAAAAAATACACAAATACCTTCTCCACCCTCTCGGAGGCGGTTTGTTTTCTACCTTTGATTTGTGCTCACCAGGTTTCGCGATCGTGTCGGCGCACACCGCAGACTACAAACCACCTTACTGGGTGCCAATTCTCGTCATTATTCAAATGGAATCGGTTTATTTCACCGCGTCCTATTTTGGCTTTCAATTACGCAGGAAGAAGATGAAAATAAACACCGAGAAACCCAGGAAAAAAGGAAACGAAAAAAGAAAAAAAATCATGCAATAACCCAACACCGTGCCTTTCGAATGATGAAGAAATAAGACCCATGATCTTTTCAAAGATGAAAGCCCAAAGAGCAGCATACATAATAACACAAGACAGGAAAACCACATTGGAATACTCATACAGAGAAGAACCCACGGAAGACAAGGACGCCTCCAGACTAAACAGGGGTTTAAAAAGCCCCCCAAAACCGGCGTGCAGGTTCCCTTTCTCGGAGAAGAGGACCGGAGTCGTTCTGACTCGGGGGTGCGCGGCGTTGCCCAGCCCACCCGGCTAACCCGGCACCCACACGGAACCAGATGTTCCTTCTTTTGAACCACTCTGGTTGCTCAACGTCATCAGGCCAGTTTCTTCGGCAGCTAGGAGGCGGTTTGTCCTTTGATTGCTCATCGTCGCCTCTGTTCTCTACTACTTTTTCCTTATTCATTCTTTCCCGGGCGCTTTGCGCGCGTGCTAATTCTCCGACGCGGGGGCTGGTGGTGATGCCGAGTCTGCATCGGACGCCGAGGCGGCGGCAGACACCGCGGCAGAAGCGGCGGATGCCGGTTCCGGTGCCGCCTCTGGTGCCGCCTCGGGTGTTGTGGATGCGGATGCCGCAGCAGCCGCTGCTGCTTCGGCCGCGTCGGACGCTGCGGCCGCGGCGGCCACCGCGCTGGTCGCTTCGAGGTCGCGCGAGGACACAATGTTGCCTTCGTGGTCGTCGCCCTCGCAGCGCTCGCGCTCCAGCTTCATGTCCATGATCAGGCTGATCTCCGGGCAGTAGTCAAAGATCTTTTTGCGCTGGACGGGGTCCTTCCACACGTCGTCGGGCAGGTCGTGGCCGCCGTCGGGGATGTGGTACCCCATGGGCTCCTCGACGTACACGCCCTCGACGGCGAGGGCCGTCATGCCCGACGTCACCTTCTCGCCGGGCAGGACCCACAAACGGCGGCCGAACCATTCGTCCTCGGGCTGCGAGTTGTTGTACCGTTCTTGGAAGCCGAGCACGCGCCGGATCGCCGACACCTTGCGGAGGGACAGGCCGCCGTTGCCGGAGAACCGATCATCGGGCGTTCTAACGGGTTAGCTGTGGACGAAGGACGACGAAAGAAGAAAGGATACCAAAAGAACAGAAACCTACTTTGGCGCGCCGGCCCAGGCCCAGTCGAGCCAGTCGTTGAGGCTCTTGGGCGAGTTGCCGCAGAGGATGCTGTCGGACTCGTACTTGAGGATCCACTCGACGCCCGGGAGGAACTCGTCGTAGAAGCGCAGGTCGGTGAGCATGCGGTAGACCATCTCCTTGCTGGAGATGTCCCAGGGGTCGGGCAGCACCATGAGGTCGAGCTTGCCGACGATCTGTTGGTGCTTGACGGCGAAGGCGCGGCCGACGCTGAAGACGCTCTCGTTGGAGCCGATGAAGACGAAGCGCCAGTCGGGCGGCACGACGGTGACCATGTGCAGGAGCAGCGGCACGAGGTGGGGCAGGGGCCGCGGCTCGATGATGAGGGCGATCTTGGAGCCGTCGAAGGCGGCGGCGGGCTCGTCGGGGATGGCCCAGTCGACCTTGATGGAGGGGATCTTTTCGCGGGCTTCTTGCAGGCGGGAGGTGATGTGGGTGCGGATCAGGGGTTCGTAATTGGGCAGGAGATGCGCTACCCACCATCTGGGGGGGGGGGGGAGACGACAGGCGGAAGGGGGAGATGGTGGACGAAACTCACGTGAAGACCAGCGAGACAAGCACGATCACCTTGCCCTTGGTGATGGCAAACATGCCTGGTTGCGTGTGGGCCGCCCCCATGGTTGTGTCGCGGGAAGGAAAAGCAGACGAAGAGAGAGGAGGATCGGATCGATATCGGAGGAGGGTCGAAGCGGTCGAGGACGTCGGGCGTCGGGCGTCGAGAGAAGACGGAAGACGGAAGGCTGTGGCTCGGCGGTTCGCACGAGAGAAAAAATAAAAAAAAGAAGATTGAAAGGAGTGACTCAAAGAGATGCCTGCATCGCAGGAACAAGAATAGTAGAATGACGAGAAGAAGAGACGAAAAGGGGGCAGGAAGAATAGAAGCAGAAAGTGAAAGGGCCTTTCGAAGTGAAGTGAAGAGGTGAAGCCAGAGGCGTCGTCGTCGTCGGCGTCGTCGTTTACCGGGAAAAAGACAACCGCAAAGTCTTTCTTTCTCTGACCATCGCAGCACCCGCTTTCAGGGGGGGGATGGTTGAATCTGACGACGGGTCGCGAATGCACGAGGTGAGCGAGTGCAATTTGTTCGTCGGTGAGACCACACACAAAAAAAAAAAAAAAAAAAAAAAAAAAGAAAAAAAAAAAAACGAGAAAAATACTAACCATAGACGAAAGCCATGTAGATGGAAAGCAGCGTCACAATGGGCTCCAAAAACAGCAGGTGCAGAAAGGAGGTCGTATCGTACCAAATATGCACCAAATCGGTATAAGAGATGACCCCCGTTACAAGCATGCGATACGAAATGCGACGTTGGCCAACGAAAAGAGAAGGCGCCATTCAAAAAAAGAAGGGCCAAGACTTTGTGGAAATAGGAGAAGAGCCACCGCGTGCCAAAACGCGCTGTCGCGGCGTGGGCGGCGGGGTACTTTCGAGGTAC
The DNA here is from genome assembly GCA_001636815.1 of Niveomyces insectorum RCEF 264. Lineage (NCBI taxonomy): Eukaryota > Fungi > Ascomycota > Sordariomycetes > Hypocreales > Cordycipitaceae > Niveomyces > Niveomyces insectorum. The sequence goes on from AZHD01000027.1 coordinate 314,680, forward strand.
TTCGTGCGACCTTGCGGGAACACATTTAAATTACAGAGTAGCCGCATCCCACAGCGTCGCTGGCAGCTTCTTGTGCTACGACTTGTGATTACTCCCGTAATAAAAAGCTGCGCTAACTGCTGCAATCCACCCACGCCAAACAGGCGCCCCCTTTTTCGTCGACGAAGAACATCGCCCAGACTTTGGGACCGTTTTTGTTCTCATTTCCTTTGCTCACCCCAAGCGATTTAAGCTTTCTGATTGATTTTTTTTTTTTGATGTTGTCATTCCAGACGGTGATGCGACCCCGAGTCGTCGGGCTGTCAAAAGGGGAGACTCTTTGTTCACGTGACACGTGACGTCTCGTAGACTTCGATTTTCTTTTCTATTTTTTGATTCTCTTCTTCCTTTTCTTTTCCTACATCAGACGATCTCTTTTTGCACGCCGGCGGCCGTTGCATTTGCCAAGCCCTTTGCGCGTGGAAGTCGGTCTAGCGAGGACGCTGACGAATGTGCATACGTATGCTTTTCCTGCAATACGAACCACCACACGAAGCCCAAAGCGGTTTTGCGGCGGCCTGCGCCGGTTAGTCCCAATCGACGTCGTATTTCATGCGTCCCCGTTTGGACTTCGTAAGAAAGATGGCCAAAATACGAGGACGGGTTGAGAGAGCCAGAACCGTGCGTATTTTGGTTGCCTCCTTCTGGTTTTCTGTTCTTCTCTCCAAAGTACGGAAATACCACGGCAGATGGAAAAAGAAAAGACAATGGTCCTTGTGTCAGACGACAAACAAAACGGTCTCCATTCCAGCAGTGTTGTCCATTGTCTCCGTCGCCACGGCGCGTTGCCCGAAAAGTTGACCCAAGGACAGTGCGTATTGTTGTTGCACACTGTCACACCAGCCACCCGGTTTGCCTGGTCGTGCCGTCTCGCGTTCGTATCGTTTCCGTACGCAAAACCTTAAATTAGGACCCGGGCGACGGTAGCCCTTCTTGCAAGGGAAGGCGCAACGACGCCCATGCCGGAGCACGAGATTTCAAGTACCCTGTGGTGGCACAGAACAGCTCTTCGTGTTCGATGAGTAATGCGCCGTAACTCACCACCAGATAGAGTAGCTGCCCCCCCTTTTCCCGTGATCGCCCCCCCTATTTCCTTGCTTCAGAGGGCAAGCGCGACTGGCCATGCTTTTACTGCCCCCATCTACCAGGCTTTCGGAGAGAAGTACCTCCCTGGTACGGGCGGACTACTTAGTACTTAGTACTATGCCCCCTCCCATTCTGACTGCTCACCCCCCTGGCCTAAAAACTTCAGGGCCTTAACTCGTTGGCGTCTTTCCCTTTTCTCACGAGTTTGTTTCTTCTTTTTTTCCTTTTTTTTTCACCCTCTGCCCTTTTTATCTCGAGGCGCAATCCACAACGGAAGACCGCGGGTGCGTGCGTGTCCGAGGATTTTCTCTCTTTTTTTTTTTCTCTTTCTTTTATTTGTCTTTCTTTTTTCATATTTCCACTTCTTCCCTTTCTCTTCTTTTTTCTTCTTTCGTTCTCTTCATCTTCCGATCAAACTGTTCTTTCGTTTTGGCTTCACTCTGCTTGCCTGTCTGTCTTTTCTGACCCCATTCACGGTCCCGTTGGCGGCCAGATATCCTTCGTTTCGCGCGCCTCACGACGTAGCACAAGCTTCTTCCTCGGCTGCCTCACAACGACACAGCCGGTCCTACCCACCAAAAGAGAGCAGAAACGAAAGACAAGACAGCCATCGGAACGGCTGTGCGAACACAAAACCACGAATACAAGGACCGCAATTGTCGCGTTGCACCTCCCCGTCTCCTCCGCGTCACACCTTCTGCGGCACGATTGTCAGTCAAAACTCAGCTGCGACCTGTCGCAGACCGCGCGCGCGCACTCTTTGTGTCACCCCCCATTCGGAAGAGAACAGGCGAAAGAGGAAGAGGGCGAAGGAGCGAGAGGATCGGAGGAAAAGGAAGAGAGAGAGAGAGGCAACAGAAGGGCAATTGTGCGTCGGCAAGCCCTTTCTGTCTGTTGCGGCTGTTCTCTTTGTTCTGAGCTTGAAGAAGCACCGGCCATCGCCAAGGCAGCGTCGACATCCCGACCCAATTCTTGTGCCAGAACCTGGCCGCAAACAACAACAAAAAGAAAGGGGGAAAGCGACAACATAGACAAGCATGGCGTCTGCAATAGGGTCATTTTTGCGACGAGCCATTGGCGCCGTCAAGAGCGTCGACGTTGCCAAGATCAAGACGGTCGTGCCCTTGCTGGCCACGGCCTTGTGGGCAAAGACGACACGGCGAATGCGGTTCTTTGCGTTGTTCGTCGTCTTATTGTGCGTGTTCTTTTTGTTTTTATTTTTTTTCTTTACTTTTTTTACGTATTCTTGCGTCTGCTAACCCGAACAACAGAGTCACTGCGTCGTACTTTTCCGACTCCATTTTCAGCGTCGCCCCGGTCAACTACCCCACGCTCAAATTCGAGTACACCCACGACATGCACTTTGCGCCGTACAACGAGTCCAAGGTCGGCCTGCTCATCGAAAACCGCCCCTCGCCCATCCTGGCCCCGCTGATGCTGCACTTCATCTCCGTCGTGCCGCCCGACTGGCGCTTCCGCTTCATGGGCTCCATCGAGTCCGTCGAGGCCATCAACCGCTCCGTCGCCATCCGCGAGCAGGTCAGGGCCGGCAAGCTCGACCTGACCTACATCCCCGCCAACATGTCCACCGGCAGCCAGGAGGAGATCAGCCGCTTCCTGACCACCCGCTGGCTGTACGAGGTCGTCCTGCAGCCCGCCGAGTGGCTGCTCGTCTTCCAGACCGACAGCATCCTGTGCGCCAACTCCCAGCACAACATCAACGAGTACCTCGACTACGACTGGATCGGCGCCCCCTGGAGCACCACCAGCCGCTGGGGCGGCAACGGCGGCCTGTCGCTGCGCCGCGTCAGCGCCATCCTCGAGATCCTGCGCGAGCAGGTCCGCGTCGACGGCAGCGACCCCGAGGACGTCTGGATGGCCGAGCGCCTCGGCCACCGCGTCGGCGCCAAGGTCGCCGACGGGCCCGTGTCGCTCACGTTTTCGGGCGAGATGAACTCGGGCGAGGTCGTCGCCGTCGACACGAACCTGAGCGTGGCCGCCGCCAGCCGCGCCGAGCTCGACGAGGCCGCCCGCACGGGCAAGCTCGTCAAGGGCATCGACGACTGGCGCGTCGGCTTCTACGAGCCCATGGGCTACCACACGGGCGGCTCCGGCAAGTACCTGCACGACAAGATCTGGGGCGCGCCCGAGAAGCGCGCCCACATCTGGAAGTACTGCCCCGAGGTCAAGATGACCCTGGCCATGGACGCGGCCAAGTTTGTGCCCGGCGAGTGCAACGCCGCGTGGAAGCGCACCGCGGCCATTCCGGGCGCGCCGCCGGGGCCCGTCGATGTCGGCTACGGCACCGAAATCATCGACGGCGTGCAGTACCCGGTTCTGCCGCCCAACCTGCAACCATGGTGATCTGTTGGTACGTCGGGTCCGTTCTTCCCCGCGGACTGCCCCTTTCGGGATTGATCTATTTTCTTCTTCGTCTCCCGTCTTCTTTTTTCTGTCGGATATATAAAGCATGATAAACCGCATCTCTTTTTTTTAAAGTCGTCTATCTGTATTACTATATTCGAAGTGTTCTTTTTTTCTCATCTTTTTATACCTTACAACGGGGCTTGTCGGGGGTTTTTGCGTGTTATGCTTATGCGCTTAGCATTGGCCGGCGAAAAGGGCGTTTCTGAAAAGACGAATGATTTTTTATCTATTTTTTTACTCATGATTTTGCGGTCCACACGGAGCATGTACCTTTTTTTTATATATCAAGCTTCCTCAAGAATCTTTTCAACATTGAATATGTATATCTCCCACCAATGTTTTGTCTGGTGATCCCGAACCGACTTGACGACCAGTGATGATGATGCCTTGTAGAAATATGCTTTTCTATCCTGAACGTACAGTGCAATGAGTAGTACATCATGAAACCCCACAAGCAAAATCCCCCCTTTTTTTCTTCCAATATGTATCCAAGTATTAAGCCCCCCCCCCAAATCACGACATCCTTTCAGCGCTCCTTCCTACTCGTCCTGGACGGCCCCGCCCACGGCCCCGGCCATCTCGCTGAACAGCACCCCGCGGAGCACCGCCTCGCCCATCGACGCCGTCCAGTGGCCCGCCGCCTG
>AZHD01000027.1:319007-386553 GCA_001636815.1 Niveomyces insectorum RCEF 264
CCCCCCGCCGGCTGCGGCAACCAGTCCACTAACGGCGCCTGCCACGCCGCCGGCACCACGTGCCGCACGCCGATCCACGGCCGTGCCAGCCCCCGCATCTCTAGCAGCGCCTGCCCGAGCAGCGTCAGCACCAGCAGCAGCAGCGCCGACGCCACCAGGAGCGCCGTCGCCGTCGGCGGCCGCGATCGCAGCGCCACCACGTAGTGGGGGGCGGGGGCGGCGGTGGTAATACCCGATGGCGGTGCTTTGCCTGCTTTGCCCGCTCGGCCCGAGGCGCCCGCCGGCGGCACCTTGCGCAGGGGGATGTGGTGGACAACCACGGTGTTCTTGACCGACACGCTGGCCAGGCGCACATAAGGTGCCGACGTTGACGTCGATGTCGATGTCGTCGTCGACGACGACGACGCCACCGCCGACGGCGCCGACAGCGCCAGGCTCGTCATCGGCAGCTCGTGCACGCTCCGCAGCGTCCGGAACGGGTACAGCTTCGTCAGCAGCTCAAGCCCGCCGGCGGGCTCGCGGCGGTACACGAGCGTGTACAGCGACAGCGAGATGCCGCTGCCTTCCTTGTTGCTGCTGCGCGTGCTGCCGCTGCCCGCCACGGCCACGACGAACTGCGTGTCGTCGGCATGGCGCGCGCCGGGTGCGGCGGGCGGCGCCAGGTTGCGCACGGCGAGGCCCGTGGCCTGGGCCACGGCCGTCGGCAGCCGGACGTTGACGGCGATGGTGGCCTCGTTGGCGAGGGGTCGTCTTTCGTGGATGTTGTTGTTGTCGTTGCCATCGGCGAGAGCCTGATCGGCAACGGCCCCCACCCCCGCACTGGGGAGCCGCAGACCCAGCAGGACCACGCCCGTCCGCCGCGGCAGGTTGCATGCGGCCAGCACGAACCCGGGCGTCACGTACCGCAGCGCGCGGAACGTGAGCCGCTCGGTGGCACCGTTGTCCTTGTCGAGCGGGATGGTGTACACGCAGCGGGGTCCAGCGGCGGCGGCGGCGGCGGCGTCGCCGTCCGCTGTCGAGAAAGACGAACGGGCGGGCCGTCCCGCCTGCTTCCCGGCGGTGTCCACGTCAAAGAGGTACAGCGCGTGCTCGTGCGCAAACGCCAGCTGGTAGCTGTGGGTCCCCGTCTGGACGAGGTCGAGGTCGACGGCCTCGCGGGGCAGCTCGAGGCGGCCGCGCACTTTGGGAAGGACGGCGGCGGCGGCGGCGGCCGTATTTGCTGTCTTTTTGACGGCTGCCGCCGCGGGTGCCGCCGACGTCACGTCGAAGACGACAATCTCGTGGCCGTCAGCCTTGGCCAGGCCCGTGGCGCAGGCGCCGAGCTGCGGCAGGGTGCTGCCGTGGCCGTCGGAAAAGGGGGGGGAAACGCGGACGACGCGCTGGTAGGTGTCGAGGTCGGGCTGTGTTGTTGTTGTTGTTGTTGAAGAAGAGGAGGAAGATGACAACGACGTCGAAAAGAAGGGCGCGCGCGCCAACTCGGTGATTTTGGGTTCGCTCTTGGCGGACGCTGTGGCGCCGTCCACGGCAAACACGCGGAAGTGGTCGTTGGTGGTGGCTCCCTGGGCGTCGACGCGCGAGTTGATGCCGGCAAACGCGAGCGTGGCGCGGCCGCGCCGGGGTCCCACGGCGAGGCTGGTGACGCTGTCTTCGTCGCGGGGGAGCTCGAGCTCCGCGGTGGTCGGCAGGCCGGGGTCGTCGGATCGGGCGGCATTCAAGAGGGTCTGTCAGAGGGGGAGGAGGTTAGCGAGCGTTCTCTGGAACAGACGACCGGACCGTACAGGTCGAGGGGTAGCATCGGATCACAAAAACCACAAAAATCACAAAACCCACAATCTTGTTGCCGACGCCTGTCCGGCTGGCACCGCCACCGCCGCCGACGATGAGCCGGCCCGGGTCAGACGGGTCAAATTCGCAGACGTAGAGCGGGTAGTCGAGCGTGGTTCGTGACGTTTGGATGTCCATTGCGGTGTGTTTGAAGGGGGGGGGAGGGAGGAGGAGGAGGAGGAAAGGAGATGGGAGAAAAAAGATTGCGGAAATGAAGAAACCAAGGAAGACGAGAGAAGTACGTATGAGCTATTAGATCGCACAAAGCATGATGATGAATGAGGGGAAGGCCGCGAAACGACGAAAGTGGAAAAGGGGGAAGAGAAAGGGGGAGGGTTGTCCAGCGGAGGCGACAAAATGGGTTGACGTCGTCGGTTTTCGTCGCTAGCGCAAGAAAAAAAGCACCAAAAGCATCGAGGCCACATCGCACCCTAAAAGCAAAGCTCTGGCCAGCGCCGCGATGCGATTGGCTGGAATTTGGGAGCGATGACTTATCACAACCTGCGCGTTCAGCCTTGTGAACAGTGTCCCACCGTGCTTGCGAAAACCCCTGTGCCCTCGCGGTTGTTTACAACGTCGTCTCTGCTCACGTTGTATGTAAAATATCATGATGTTTGTTCTACGGTAGATTACATACTTAATCTACAAGATAAATCGGCTTGTCTCGCGTCAAAGCTCTGGCCGTGTCCGTTGACTTCGCCAGGTGACATGGGACTTTTTGGGGTAGACAGCTCTCGTCTCGGTCTTCCATTTCTATGTTTTTTTCAGGGCCTTTTGTTTTTGATTGGCTTCTCGTTTTTCACCAATACTTCGAATGCAGGCTTGATTCTTTTTGCCTTGTGCCGCACGGCTGGCGTTTTTGACCCGCCAAGCGGGCATCTCTGACCTGTTGGCGTCGTTCGTTTCGCGGGGCAGTTTTTGCTTGACGATGCGATGACGGGATGTTTTCGTGTCTCTGGAGACAAGCTTCAAAAATAAAGCCACCTTGTGATTCATAACAAGAACATCCGACTACGACATTGGCGTGCTGAGCTTGCAGTCAGCCGCCCAGCGCCGTCGATGAACACCGCACATCGACAAAGGTATGCAATCAAGCTCGTTTTTCTAAAGGAGCCGTGACAAGGATAACAACAACAGATTGAACAAATGCTAGGCTTCGTGATACAGACGACGAGGGGTCATCCCGTAGTGTTGACAGAAAATGACAAGACAAAAAAAGCAAGAACGCCCGCCAAGATGCAAATAAAATAAAAAAACCGCCCACGTAGAAATAAAAGACACAATGCCAGTCTTTGTTAGCCCCTTCCCCTATTTTTTTGTCGTCTCATGATTGCACATAAACCAACACGTGTCTGGTCGGCGAGCTGTCATGCACGCGCTGCACGGTGCGGTCCCAGCCGGCGTCGTCGGCGAGCGTCTCGAGCCCGTGGAGCGGGACCGTAGCCACCGATGCCATAGGCCGTCCGCGCGCCGCGCACACGCGCACGACACACGAATAGCCCGTGTTGCGGAGGGCGCCATGATAGGAAAATACCGGCTGGGGCACCACCGCTACGCGTGGGCGTCGACAATGTTGACTCAATACCGGAGCGCGGCGTCGCCCGGTGGTCGCGGAACTAAAATGGGCGGAACGGAATCGGGCTGAACTGCGTCGGGCACAGAAGGGAGCGGGTGGAAGAGGGCACGCGGCGAGGGTGTCGCCGACGGCGTGGCGGGCGGTGTGGCCAGCGGCTTGCTGGCGACGCACGCTTTGGACATGATCAAATCCTCCCGTAGGCACTATCAAACGTTAGAAGCTGAATAGAACAACGACAACAACAACAAGAGGAAATCAAACTTACCATTGGTGAACTATACACGAGGTTGGGCGGCTGCGGCGGAAAGAACGGCGGCGACGGTGCAGCCCGCTGCGGGGGGGCAGGCCGTTTGCGGTTCACGACCGCGTCGCCGACCTTCTGCAGGGCCATGGCTTGTTTGCGGCGTTGCCGGTCGCGCGTGCTGTTGTTGCGCGTCACGCGGTACAACAGCTGGATAAAGAGAAGAACGAGGCTGCGGGGTGTTAGTATGGCTTTCTTGATTTTGAAACAAGAAAAAAAAGACAACCAAAAAAAAAAAAAACTCACGTCGTCGAATCGTCCGGCCACACGTGCCGGCTCCGGGGCTGGACGGCTGCGTCCGGCCCGAAGTAGCGCTCGCCGACGCCGCTGCCGTGGGGCCCGCTCGCGACGAGCGCCAGCGCGCTCAGGATGAGGGTCACCTTGAGGACGCGCAGGGCCCCTGGCTCGCAGCTGCCGCTGAGCACAATGGTGTGCGCCGGGTTGGCGAGGTGACGCCGGCAGATGGCGGTGACGCGCTTGCCGGCGTCCTGATTGAGGTCCAGCAACTTGTAGAGGGCCTGGAGGGAGAGGGAAGCATCTGACAAAACACAAACAACGATTAGTGGACCAGAAGTGAGAGAAGGAAAACAAAATAGGGGAGGGAAAAAAAAAGAAAGTTCAAAACACCCACCTAACTGCACGTGAGGCAGCAACTCTTCGACATCGCACGTGCCCAAGTCGATGCGCGCGGGCGGCGGCCTCTGCGGGCACCGCGGTCGCAGCTCGCGGTGGTGGGCCCAGGCCGCCGCCGCCACCGAACCTGACCGGTTGGGCAACGACCGTTCGGCGATGACAACCACATCGTCGTCATCGTCGTCATTGTTGACGGGGCGGGCAGCGCGATGGTCATCGACAACCACAGCACCGGCGAGGCTGCTGCCGCTGCCGCTGCTGCTGCTGCCACTGCCGCCGTCGACACGGCAAGGGCGGCCATGGCCTACTTGATCGCCATGGCCGGCGCGTCCTACTGCACGAGAAAAAGGCGTGTCAATGGCTTGCTGCGGCTGGCACAAAGGGTCCTGCGGGCCGCCTCCCGTGCGGCGGCCCCGCGCACCGCCGCCCTCGGCTTCTTTCACCCCCGTTGCGCCGTCTTGGCCTGGTTTGCCGCGTGGCTGCACCGTAGGGGCCTTTTCTTCGCCTCCTTTGTTCACGTCTTTTTTTCTCCCTCCTCTTTGTCGTCTTCTTTCTTGGAGCCTTTCTTCTAGTTTTTCTTGCTTTTTTTCATGTTCTTTTTCTTCTTGGTGTTCCTGCTCTGGGAGAGTACTAACGTCACAAAAACCGCTGCTGCGCTGCAGCACATCCGGCCCTGCGGTTGGCAAGGCAAGCGGGAAGAGGGCGGCGGTGGGCGGAAGGGGAAGAGGAAGCGCAAACGGCGGCGACGGCGGCGGTTGTGGCGGCGATAAGCTGTCGATGTCGTCGTTCCCGTCGATCGACCCGCCAAACAGACTCGCCATGTCGCTGTCGCTGTTGCCGCCGTTGTCGTCGTCGTCGTCGTCGTCACCGCCGCCGCCGCCGCCAAACAGCGAGTCGTCGTCATCGTCGTCGTTGTCGTTCTCGCTCGAGCCGACGTTGGATTCGTTCGTGTTGCCGTCGCCGCCGCCGTACACGCAATCGAATCCGCCGAACAAGGCACTGTTCTCCCTCGCCGCCGCCGCCTTCGCAGTCTCAAAGCCCGGCAACGGCAGCGCGTGCTGGAGACCCACGCCAGCCATGGTGGGCGCAAGGAAAGAAAAAGGTCAAGCAAACCGTTCGAAGAAGGCGTCGCGACAACTGGACCCGGCAAACGGGGTTCAAAAGTTTGGTCGCCGCGCCGTCTTCTTCATCTGCGCCGTCGCTGTTGAGTGTCAACCCCCTTCGTACTAAGGGAAGGGGAGCCGCCGAACGGGCATCGCGTGGTGTGAAAACACGAGAAACAGCCAAGTTGAAGATGTTTCTCGTTTATAACCGCCAGGCAGGATCTCCAACCAAAAAAAAAAAAAAACAAAAAAAGGGCTGCAGATTCAGCTCCACACGGTCTTACACACAGTGTATTACAGTCTCACGTACTGTGTTTGTTTACAACGAACGCCGCCCCCCTTTTTTCCTAGCAACATCCTGTGTAGCCGCTTTTTCAAAGTGCGTTTTTTATTGGTTTTTTACAACAATTTGCCCAACAAAATACATATCCTTATTTGTCTTGGGAAGAAGCTGAAACATTAGTATAAGAAACATTACCTTTACTGAAGAAGCCTTTCTCTTCCTTAGAGTAAGCGCGTGTAAGGGTGCCCGAGGCATTACCAGCTCTTAATAATTGAATCAACGATCGGAGGAAGTTTATTGGAATATGGTACGATTTGGGGTTTGGCCTGAATTTGTATGCAGAACAGGTTCATGTACTGATCAGAGAACAAAGAATAGACGAAAGTCAGGTGGAAGAACTCGCCGCTGGGAGACATGCAAAAAAAAAAAAAAATAATAATAATAAATAAGTAGAAAACAAAAATATGAAAAAGGAGCAAATCAGATAGAGAAGACGCAAAACAATGCAATCAAAAAGACCCAATACCCATTTTGAACTCCTCTTGTTTCTAATCTTGCCTTCCGGGTTGCAGTCAGGTTTTCCTTCTGGGCTCCTTTTTCTAGTGGACGGGAGAGGGGCCTCTGTAATGAAATACCCCAATCCATGCTTGACCCATTCCAAGCTTGTACATATAATGCAAAAGCTTCATTTTTTTTTCCTAAACGAAAAAACCAAATGCATTTTTTCCCTATTTCTTTTGCCAATCTCTGTATTGCAGCAACTGTGGAAGCCCGTCCCCCTTTTACCCCTCTACACGCCTCTCTTGAACACCAAAAATATTCGAGTTGCGAATGACCGAAGGAAAAAAAGGACGTAAGGGAAAAAAAAAAAAATTCAAACTTAGATGCACGGGACAATGATGCAATTTTGATATGTGGTAAAAAAAAAACAATAATCTCTTTTCGACATTCTTTCGTAGTAGGTTCTGTTTTCCCCTGCTGTTTCTTCAGCTAACTTTGCTCTTTGCTGTGCCCGTTCGCCAAAAACCCATAGACGAGCAAAGACAAAGAACTATGTCGCGAGTCTAAAAATACCAAGCAATATATAAGAAGCAAACGAAATTCAAAGACCAAAAAAATAAATAAAGACAAAAAAAACAGTCTGGACGCTGGCCGCAACTCCCAACACCGGATGTTACACTTTTTCATCCGAAGCACTAGCACGAAAAAAGTTAGAAGGAGACAGAAGAAAAAAAGATAAAGAAAGAAAGGCGAGGACAAGACGATGGAAGTGGGTGGGTACATGCAGATATTAAAATTCGGTATAGATTGGGAGAACAATGACGGGGAAGGGAAAAAAAAAAGACAAAACGAGAACCAAATTTTGCTGTGTATATGAGGAGAATACAAATAAAAAAGATGGCTGATGAATGACGAGTCGAAAATCGAAACAAGACAAAAGAAAACAGAGATTATAATAGAAGCAAAACAACCCAATGACCACGCTACCGCCTACCAGAAAGTCGCAAATCGCTTCGCTATCGGTTCTTATGGAAAACAAATGCTGGCTGATACACAGTGAAACCCCAAGAAATACAACCCAGTTACAAAAGAAACGGCCGAAGACAAACGTGAGCAAAGACAACAACTTTTGCAAAAAAAAAAAAAAAAAAGGCACGCTGAGCTCTTACAAAAAAAAATGACAACAAATAACGCCGGTCGCCCGACCTATGCCAAGGTTCTTCTAGAAAGAGACAGAGAAAGGGACAGCACCAGACTTCTGTCGTCAGACCGTTTTCTAGCTAGACTCCGCCGCATAAAAACCCCTGTAATTTTTCTGTTGATTAAAAAGGATAGGAGAAACGATTTGAGTTGATCATAAAACTCGAGTCGAAGAAAAATGCACGTTTGAGTATAGAGGCGCTTGCCGAAGGCACGAAAAGCGAGGAGATCGAAAGTGTCGACATCGATGGAGTCGCAAAAAAGGAGAGGAACACGCCGAAAGGGCCGATAAAAACGAGCGGCGAGAGTTGTAAGTATGATGATGGAATGAGGCGAAGGAACGTATTTTGAGATGAGTAGACGAGTAGATCACAAATGAGAGATGGGTTAACGATCTGATAGATAAACGGGCGAAAGGACGGTTTTAGAGAAAATAGAGAAGAAATAAAGAGGAAAATAGAACAAGCTCAGAAAAGCAGCTTTGTTTTTTTTTTCTTTCAACTTTCAGCTTTTGGTAAGCTTTTCTGACTTTTTCTCTCTCCCCGCTGCCGTTTTCACACTTCCGGGAGTTATCTCTGATAGCCGTGGTCGTGAGGTGAGTCAGACGGACGCGGTGGTGGCGTATCGGCGGCCCACCCGGCGGTTTCGTAGACGCGCGAATAAGCCGCTGCCGCTGAGGTTGTTGTCGGAATCGGCGGGAAATGTGCAGGTGGTAACGATGATGAGCTAGGTACCGGTTCGGGTGTCGGAGAAGAGCCGCCAAGCATGCTGCCGCCCAAGCTACCACTGCCGGCGTTGCTACCGGGCGTATTTATCCGGAGAGGAGCCAACCGTGAGTTTCCGGGCGAGCCGGATAGAGGTGAGGGGCTCATGCTGTGAAAGCCAGAGAGGCCTGTTGGAGGCACTGGTGGCGGAAGAGATGTCGGCATGGCAAACGACGGCGCGGAAGACGAAGAAACAGGCGTTGTATACGCGGGCATATGGAACTCGAGACTCGGCCCGGAGTCCGTGCGTCGTCGCCGCACCGGTCTCTCCGGGTTTAGATAGGCCTCCGCAGACAGCGACGGTGAGTGCGAAGCGGTTGGTGCGGCCGGTAACATTGACATTGGCGGATACAATGGTGGCTGCGAGTGTGGCGGAGGAATTTGCTGCGGCTGTTGTCGTTGGTGTTGCTGCTGCTGCTGCTGCTGCTGCTGCTGCTGCTGTAGTTGTTGTTGCTTCTGCAGTTGTTGCTGGTGTGCCTGTTGCTGTTGTTGCTGCTGTTGCTGCTGTTGCTGCTGTTGCTGCTGTTGAAGCGATTGTTGTGGTGGTTGGAGGCCGCTCGCTACGGCCGGACTGCCCTCAGTCGTGGCGTATGAGACGACGCTAAACGACGTCGACGCCGGGCTGGGCGGCCCCGACTCAACGTACTCGAGCATGTTCGGATGTTGGACCATGATTTGCCGCAGGCGGTTGCGGTCGTTACGGTAAAAATCGCGCTGCACCTCCAGTTCCTGAACCCGCCGTTGCAAATCCCGGTTTTGCGCTTCCATGCGCTGCATCCCCTGCTGGACCTCCCGGTCCTTTTCTTTTTTCCGTGCCCGGAACCGCGCGGATGCGCCGGCGTTTCGAAGTCGCTTCTCGTCGGCCTGTTTGGATGCCTGGTGCACGTCGACCGGCACGTGAATCTCGTCGCCCACCGACGGCGTAATGGTAATGAATTGCTGCCCCTCAGACATGGAATGCGTCAGTCCGCCGCCGCCGCCGCCGCCACCATCGCCGTCCCCTCCCCCGATGCCACCCGTAGTCATGTAACCGGAGCGCTGCGAATCACCACCACCGCTTATGGATACCGGCGGTGGTGGCCAAGGAGGTTGGCCTGCAGCACCGGACGAGCCTCGTCCAGGAGGCGCGCTCGTACCATATTCGCTTCGCTGTTGCCGATGGGTGAGCGGCAGCGGTGGGCCCGCCGGCGGCGGACGCCCCTGGTTCGGGTCGCGGTTGGCGGCTGCCAAATAAAATGACGGCTGCGGCTCTGTCGGTGCGCCTCGAGGCCCGCGGGGTTCACCGTAACCGCCGAGAGAACTGCCGCTGCCGCCGCTGGGGTAAAAGGGCTGAGAAAACGAGCGCGGAGGTGTCGCCACCGCGGCTGACGACGAAAGGCTGTGCGCCGGGAGCAGTGCTCCGCTTGGCGCCATGGTTGCTGCTGTAGATTGCGGCGACAGAAACAGGTTCCCACCTATGTTCGGCGTACTGGAGCTCTGGTGCAGCAAGGCGGGCGGAATGGGTGGCACCGGTGGCGTTTGGGGGCCGACGGAACTCCGACTAAAAGGCCGCGGCGGCGCAGACGATCCGCCAACGGAGGGTATACCACGCCCAAGGCTCGCTCGACGTGGTGACCGGGGCGTCAGAATGCGTCGCGGTGGTCCAAGATACGGATACGGGCGCCCACCCGACGGAGGTGAGTCGCGGTCCAAGCCCGCACCGGCCGTCAGCGAGGCATATCCCAACGCAGGGCTCATGGCCGTAGGTGTCTGCTGGCCCCGACTTTGGGACGTGAAGGGCCGACTGACGCTAGCACTCTGCCCGGCGTATTGGTACGCATAGCTTTGCGCGGCTGCACTAGGCGGGCCTATTCGGGAGCTGTGAGCACTTCCTGGCCGCGTCCTGGGGAGGGGACGTGGACGTCCCGTATCCCTGTCTCCGCTCTCACTCCCTCCCCCGCCAGCGGCAGCCTCGTCAACCACAGACATCATTCGTGCTGCGGCGGGTTGTGCCGCCCGCGGATCGAACGGGTTGAGGATGTTATGGACACTCGACGTTTGCGAAAAAACCGGTTGCGTTGGTCGGCCATCGTGGGCAGCCAAAGGTGCTTCGGCTGTTTCCGCCTCCCTTTGCGCTTCTTCGGTCGTTCTTCTTCCCGTCGCCATAGTGTCCGAGATTGCGGAGCCCCTGTTGCCGCCGACACCAATGCCACTGGTACGGTTGCCTTGCTGCTCTGGCTTTTCGATGCCTCTCCCGTCGCCCCTTTGGTTGCTGCTGCTGCTGTTACTACTACTGCCTTGTTCAGCAGGCAACACATTCGGAGGTCGTGCAGGTTCATCGCGAAATAGCAAAGGTGCTGGGTTGCCGGGTTGGAACGTGGCTGCGGGCGGTGACAGTGTGGTGGCGGCCACATTGACATTGTTGGGTGAGGCGGGTTTGGCGGCAACGACGGAGGAAGTGGCAGATTGGTGCGAGCCTGGACGAGATGCAGACCCCCTCCTCTGCGACATCAGGGCCCGATGTTCCCCGTCTCTCTGGTCCCGGCCCCCGGGACCGTGACATTGACCGCTTCTTTCTTTGGTTTCCAAAAACGGGAGACCGTATAACCTGGTCTCGGAAGCCGGGGCACGCGCATTCGCAACTACAGTAGAGGAGGCTATGGCGCTTCCGACAGCCGTTGTTGCTGCTGCAAAAAAAACTTCACACGCCGGCCCCCTTCCGGAAAATTGAGCGTCCGCACGGAACAACTTCGTTCGACGATGCCGTGTAAGGTGTCTCGTTGTGCCGGACCCTGTGGTTGCCGTCGAGGCTTTTAGTCCGAGCCAGCGCGCGGATAACACCGTCGGTCGAGATGGGTCGTTTGCCAGCTTCGGCAACCGCACTGGCACCAGACGCGGTGGCTGCTCCGCCTCGTTCTTGTTCGTTAAGAATCCTGGAATTCTTCTTGACCGCCAGGGCGGAAAACGCGGACTCTCCCACCAAACTTCGCTTGGTAGCCTAGGCAGCCTTCGTTGATCGAATTACAGCACGAGTAGCTCGTTCGGCTGCAAACCGGCCCAAGAGAAAATGGTTGAGCCGAGCCCGGGCCTGTATGGTTGCAACTACAGTCGTTTCTTGAGATTTTATGGCTCGTTGCGTCGCCAGAAAGCCCTCTTGTGCAAATTTATCGTTGAAACACAAAAAAAAAACACACAAAGAAACGAGCTTGTTGCTGCTGTCCGGACACCGTTACGGCCGATTGACCCGCAGGTACAATAGGAACAGGTGTACAAAGAAAAGCTATGGTCGAGTAAAGAAAAAGAAGATAAACATGAAGGGGAAAAAGAAAAACAATTGGGTTGGCGCAAGATATGACTGTGCTTAGTGACGAACAACGGCTGCAGAACAGCAGCAACAAAAGTGAAGCCTGTGCCTTTTGTTGGTTCGGGAAAACAATGCGTCTAGTCGAAGCGGTGACGCTGGTTCGAGAATTAAAAGAGGAAAAAGAGACTAAGGATCGTGTAGCAGACGTGCAGGTGGTGTTAGTTTACACTAGCTGTTGGGAACGTCTTGATATTGATGGAGTATTGTCGTGTTGTCGTTTGGCATGGTTTTCCTTCCGCATCGGTCTGCGACAAAGAGAAGCTCACGTTGTGACAGTGTCGGCCTGGCGCGGGTACCAAAAACCAGAGCAAAAAAAAGAAACAAAAAAACTTTCGTTGACAAGACGCGGGGGATAGCGAGGGTGACAAGGAAGAGAAGTGGTAGAACGTCCGTTGGTTATGCAAGTTCGTCTGTATGAAATAATGGAAATGAGGATGAAAGGTGAGGAGGTTGTGCAAAAACCGGGAAATAAAAAAGCTGTTGATTAAAAGAAAACGCTTATAAAAAATCAACAACGCAAGTGCAAAGGAAAAAAGCAAAACGTGGGGAAAAGATCAAATATGAGGAGAGGGAAAATAAAAAAAGAAAGAAGGAAAAAAAAAGGAAAAAAAAAGAAAAGAACTCGTAGAACAACGCCAGGTGTAGGGGGGGTGTAGGTAGATAGAGGGTGTGGAAATACCAACAACAGGCAGACGTGTACGACTATGGGAGCACGAAGTACTCCGTACAATAAGCACGAGGTTTCTGTCTGGCTGGATCGGCTTGTACATAAGTCGATCATCGACAACAAGTGGGAGACAACGGGCGCTCCGCGTGGGTGGTGTTGTCTTCTGTGCGCTTTCGTGTTTGAGGCGTTTAGGGTGGGCCGGTGCCGCGGCAGTATTGCCGGTGGTGGTGCCGGTGCTTGTTGGCTGCGTTACTGGCGATGAAGAAGACAGAGAGATGCCGTTGGTAATGGTTGGCGTTGTCGTTGGAGCTGTGGTCGTAGCTGTGGTTGTAGTAGTGATAGGGTAGCATGAGAGACATCCAAATAATCAACCAGTCACCATTCTCAAGTGAAGCCTTGCTCAGCGAGTGGCTCTGAAGCGGCAGATAGTTCGATGCACTAACGCGGGAACAGCCATAGCACGAGCGAATCCGTAACCCGGATAGGATATGGGAGACGTAATACTTCGTAAAAGGGGATGAGGAGCAAGTCCAACCCGTGAGATTGTTCGCCAAGAGTCTTGTTTTTTCTTTATTTTTCTTCCCTCATTTTTTAAGTTTCCGTCCCCTTTTTCTAAAACGTCTTGCTCCTGTCACCGCCCCAGTTTGCTCGTCCTTTTCTTTTCTGTGTCTTGAACGCAAATCACAGAGAGAGGGGGGACGAAATGAGGATCAGAAAATAATTTCTCAAATCAAAGGAATTTGTGTGGGGGGTGCCGGCGTGCTGGATCTGCCTTGTCCTTTTCGGGTTTGCTGTCTTACTTCGTAAATGCTCCGTTTCTCTTTTCATTCTTGCAGGGGGAGCTCGCCTGATTGAAGTACTCGTACTTCGTACTTCCGACAATCGAGCGCCAAGATCATGAAGAGAAACAGCAGAAGTACTGCGTAGGTGGTCCGATATTGCGTGCGGGTTGCCTGAAGACAATCCAAACCTTTGTTTTGCTGGAAAGACGATATCCGTACTCCGTATGGCGCGAAGAAAAAACAGTACTGTAGAGAGACATGGCCGACACAGCAGCAGGCCTGTACTTCGAAAACCTTGAGTTGGCTTTGACATTTTTGTCATTGATGATCTCCACCAGAGCTGTCCTGGTGATCAGGCGTAATGAGGCAAGCCCCCCCCACAGGCGAGATGTTCGGGCTACCGTATGTCAGGGCAGGCCATTCTTACCAGTTTTTTCCTTTTTGGTAGAACAATTTTGCTGGCTGGCTAGTTTTTCTTCAATAGACAGTACTGTTTTGTTAACCGCAAAAAAAAAAACCAGAACCAAAGCTCGACGTTTTTGGGAGGGCAGAAGAAAAAAGTACCTCATCGCAAACTCGGGTTTCCCGTGGTCCGTCGACCGTTTTGCGCGTTGAATAACACGGAACGGTTCGGTAATACCGCGTTCGAAGTACTCGTACTCAATACAAGTGAACCGAAAAAGGAAACGAAGAAAAAGTTGGAGGGAGGAATCAAATGAACAGGGTACAGGGGGTGAAAGCTCTGGGAAACATGGGTGGCTCAATCCGTCCCATCACTCTCACACGCTTCCCCTTTTCCTTTTTTCCCCTGCAAATAGAGTGCCACCCGTTCATACAAGATGGAGTACATATGTACTTCGTACGTCGTACTCCTGTTGCTAAGACCACGGCAGGGCTTAGAAGAACAATTTCTTCGGTTTGCTGCGGCTGGTTCAATACGCCGTTTGTTAGAACCATCTCGGTCAGTCGGTTCTTTTTTTCTTTCGCTTCCCCACTCATTTTCTGATGAACCATTTTAGCTGGGTTTGTTTTCTTCTGTCTGTTTTTTTTTTCGCTTCCCCTCTGCGTAGTTTTTTATGCGAGATGGGAAGCTTCTCACGTGGCTGATATTAAATAGATCTGTCGAAAACGTTTTCAAAAAAGTCAATACAACCAGCAGATAAGAATAAAAAAGGGGTAGACAAGGTGGAATGTACGGAATACATAAAGAACAAAAGTACTTTGTACAAGCAATTGTGTGGTTTTCGTACGCACCAAATTCGAGTCAACGGTCAAACGGTAATTGCGCAAAACCTGACTTCGACCCTGGGCATGCCCTGACCTTGTATGTACGAGGTACTTCGTACACGAAGTAATCCGTATTCCTGCTTCGTACTTATAATATAACGTCTCTCGCTGGTGATGAAAACGAGAACCTCCGTTTAGGCCGAATAGGAGATACTTGATGCACATGCTGTGTTTTTATTTACTACCGAGAGCGGAGCAGCATTTCGTGCTTTGTTGTTGTTGGCCTGGTACACCGATGTACGGAGGCACGTCTCGAATGTGAAGAACAAACTTCCGTAGTAATCTTGCGTATTCGTACTGGTAAAAAATATGTCTCGGGATTGGCTTGCTGGTGTTGTTTTTCTCTAACCAGACCGAAGCTGGCATTTATGCATGTGGCTTGCGCATTGTCAAAAACACGAGATACATTGCTTCTCGCGGTGAGTGCTGCTCGTACTAGTACGATACGTACTCGTTGGTACTTAGTAGTCGTAGTTTGGCGGAATAGCGGAAGCAGCGGTAAGATGGCGCAGCATGTGCAACGTGATTGCTGCACTCTATGTATTCATCGTGATAACGATGTCGTCGCGAGACAAACGCGCTACGGCCCTGGCCGCTTCGTGAAAGGATTTTGCGGTCTGTATAAGACCTGTGTTCCGTAGCGTAATAATCGGTAAATCGACAAAAAAAAAGCGTCAGCCAACTAGCAAGCAGCAAATCTGGCTCATAATTTTCCTGGTGAAAGTAAGTATAGTGTCAGCAAACCAGGAGATCACAGCAATCTTCCTGTTAAAAATGGCCAAGGAGCCCGTGCCTACTTTCGTACAAAATACGGCTCACATAAAATGGGCGTCGTAAATACGGTGTAGATGCGTGGTCAAGTTTGCAGGCGCCATCGACGAGGTGCATAACTAAGCGATGGTGGATACAAGCGGGAGGCGGCAAATAAAGAGCGCGCGTCTGTATGTATGGGCGGGCCTGCCCATGATCCATCCCCATCACGGCGCATGTTCCGGGGGTTGGAACCAGACCTAGCCTGGGGAAGGAAAAAAGAAAAAGTAAAGAGTATCATAGAGCGGGTGGGGGGGGGTGCAAGTAGAATAAACGTGCATATGGTAGCTGCAATGCAAGTCAAAAGTGTGAGCTGCAGGTGGACACGACCGGGCCATACTACAGGCGAGTGATTATTGTTCCGTTAGAGCAATTCTAAGCGTATCTTGCTGCTTCGCCTGGGCACAAAAAGCACATTGCGCGAATCCGGAGTCGAAAGCCGTTGTCAGGCGAAGGGGCAAGCAGGGGCGTGGCCTGCATAAGTTTTGGTCGTTGGTCCCGTGCTTTCGTGATTTCGCTTACCGACCTTGCAGCAGTCAGGCAGCAAAAGCCTAAATGTAATATGATCAGCTAAAGGATAACTAAATTGAGAGCCTACTTTTTCACATGCCCCTCGAAGTAGAAAAGAATTAAACAAACAAAAAACGTGGAGGATAGAACGGACAAAACAAAAACGAACCGTCTTTGTTCAAGGTGCGCTTGCATGAGCGCAGTGTACATACGTCGTAATACCGCACAGCTCGAAAAAATTGATAGAGTAGCTGTACCGTACTCCGTGTTACTCCAGAATTGACAGATGCGTCTGTGGAGTATTGGTTGGTTGTTCTGTCGAGGCAAGCAAGCCTTAAATTGCCGATGGAACTTTGTATGGTAGCACTCGTTTGATATATGGCTCCTTTGCGTTGCAACGTTCTGACGGTCTTCTTAGCAATTCATTTGCTTTTTTCCTCTCTTTGTTCTTGGTTCTTCACGTTTTTCTTTTCGAGTCTTTTTCTCCATCCGGTCACTACAAAGTGTTCAGTCGAACTGACGAGTCACAACCACAACGCAGGCAACTCCCAAGGGCCGCTCTGTCTGTTTTCCTTGTTCTCTGGGGAGACAGAGAAAACGCAAAGACATAGAGGCTTGGACGAAGAAGGCCAGAGCTCAAAAGAACTGCGGGCATGTGCTTGGCGCTGGAAGGATTTCCTGCTCGCTTTTTCCACCAGTCTCCGTGTTCGGCTGAGACGGGAAGGGCAGTCGGGGAAGCTTAAAGCTTGCCCCGGAGCCAGGTGTCCCTAGGCGTCGTTTTGCATCCTTACAGCTTTGTATATGGCATACTCCGTAGGGCGTACTTCGTCCTTGTCCTCCGCACTCCATGTCATCTCCGGTGGTGACCGGCTTTTTCTCATCGCCAGCCTCGAGCGTGGTATAGGCAAGGGAATAATGACACTGAAAACGGCGAAAATAAGACACCCAGGGGCAGAAGAACTCACAGCATGTTTTCGTCCGAATGCTTTGTACGTTGTTGTACACACAAAACTCAGCGAGACGAAACAACGTAACACTGAGCCTTCGGTATGCCAGCACACCAACACTGGCTGCACGCACACCACCGTGACAAGATTGGCGCTGATCTGGTTGGCTCAAGAGATCAAGGGGCCCGACGTGATGGCGTCGCGCTTGGGGTGCGCCTCGTTGGACACAGGAACGGCCTGCATTGCTCCGTACTCCGTAATGTGCACTTCGTACAGGAGGCTGGACAGATGTGACGACGCTGTTTGAAAGCAAGGGGGGAAGAGCTGACGGCTCGCCGTTGGTATTGCTGATTGCAAGTTGTCCGTACAACCGTTAAACACTCTGCAAGGATGCAATCCTTCATAAAGATGTAGGACTACAGTGTAGAAGGACGGAGCCCATAACTAAAGGGGAATTGGAATGATCACGATACGAAGACGTTTGAGTTTGTTTACAAGATCAAGAAAAGAGGAAATACCGACAGCCCTGCCCCGTTCGCGATCTAAGAAGGAAAACGCTTCAATCACTTTCACAACTTCTTCTCAAAAAGGCAGTGACGCTTTTCTCTACAAAGGTACGAAGTCCACATCAAGAAGGAACGAAGTCTTCGACAACCCAGAAAAGGGGAAACGTCTCATAGCAAACTTCGAGCTTCTTCCCTTTCCAGCCTATTTTAAGCTACCAGGGCAATTTTTTTAGGACTGCACGAAGCAAAGAGAATCAAAGAAAGCAGCCACGATCGAAGACCACGGCGATCATCGTTTTGTTAGTGGGCTGTTTCCCAGAGAAGAAGATATTCGTGGTCGCTCTTTCCTTTTCCTGGCTGCCCAACATCGTCATGTGTTAGTTTAGGTGGGTCTTGTTTTTTTGTTTTTGTTTTTTTTTGTTTTCTCTCTCTAGTCTGTTTCCATGCTTTTCCTTTTTATTCTACTTTTTCTTGGCGCCGTTGTCTCTCTTTTTTTCCACCATGCAACGCTGTTGTATCAGGATGTTGCGTTCGCGGAAGCCGGATCAGAAACAGGTCGCGTACCTGTCCAGTTGTCTGTAGCCCTCCCAGCCCCGAAACAGGGCAGGTGCAACACCGCTCTTTCCTTCTTTGATCAAAGAGGAACTAAACTGTCCAAGGCCTAGTTGGAGCTGCCGCTACTCGTACTCGTACCGCCAAATTACGAAGTACGCCGCGAAGGGCCAAGAACGCGTGAGGCACTGGCAACGTCACCGCCTCTCTGCCACCTTGGTCGCATCGTTCTTGCCCACGCGTATGGATACTCGAACACTTAGCTGCGTCGTGCCTTCCTCGCATGTGCTCCGTACTCGTGTTCCGTCCGCAGATGGCTACTAAGTAATACTGTCGACGCTAGAGCAGCAGGGCAGGGCCGTGACGCAGCATTGGGCGTCAACGCCTTTCCTTCTCTTCGTCGCTAGTCGTAGGCTCCTTCCCCTTGAACGAACAAGTTAGGCGAGAGCCTAAAAGGAGAGACGTTCAGTAGCGTTGCTTTGGGTCTGGCATGGCGCCAAGTGAAGCTCGTACGGAGCATTATTCAGACAGGGGAAACCAAATGAGCAGGTACAAGGTCCTCCCATCCATGTACGAAGTATGTAAGGGAGGACTGCTTGCAGTGTCTGACGTACAACGTAAAATGCGTGCAAGATTTGGCTCACAAAAAAAACCAAAATAATGATGCTATTATAAAAAGCAAAAAGCATGGCGTCACCTGATTTCTTGCATTGACGCCCAAAGCCTAATTTCGGTGCATCTTCGTCTTTTTTTTGTTTATGGTTTATTTATTACATTATTTCTCGAAGCCCGTTCTACCTTTACCGGTCTTTTCAAGAACGCCGGACACCATACCGGCACGCGAACGCGTTGTTGCAGCCAGTCGATGCACATCCACTGTTGCGATACGTGCTCAGTGCTGCCGTCTGCCGTCTGCTGTGCGACGTCGTCCTTACCGCCCCCGTCCTGCGTGCACAGCACAGTCCTCCGTTCTTTTGGTGTGCCCGCGGGAGCCGGGGGGTTCACCCAATCGGGACGCCACATCGAAGACCTGTTCTGTTATCCGGGCGCGTCAAGACCGTTAGCAGGCAAAACACACGTCCTCTCTGTTCGTTGTTTCAGCAGAGAAAAAGAACAAAGGGAAGTGCTCACAGGAGAAAGGCATCAGAAACGAAACGCATGCCTTCAAACACCTGCGGCCAAACCTGTGGCCGCGGGCTGATCTGCTTGGTTAAGCCCCACCCCTCTCCCCTTTTCTTTTGTTTCTCGCTCTGTTGCTTCCCGTGTCCATCCCGTCGGATGTGTGTGCGGGTGTGTGTGTGTGTGTGTCTGTGTGTGGCGTTTGGCCGTTTTTGGGTTCGTCTGTGTCTGCCAGCTTGTCGTGCATGCATCGTGCCTTAGCGCGGGGCCCTTTCCATGCCTGGGTGTTGCGTTTCACCGCCAGGTAAGGCAGCAAGACAGGAAGATGTTTGAAGAAATAAAAAAGAAATAAAAACCGCTGACAACGAGACAGTGGGGGGACACTACGTCGGCCATGAAAACAGAAATCAAAGACGAGATTTGGAAAAAAAAAGGGTAAGGGGAGCAACACAGAACCTGCGGGATTTTGGGCAAAACAACGCAAAAAAGACGGTGATCCCGAACTTGTGTCGTAATTGGTCTGCCTATGAGAACAAAAAGACGAGACGAACGGCAGGCTTGCCTGGTATTACGATATGGAGGGCAGGAGTGTCGCCGCTCGATGTTAGTCGTGGCCGAAATGCCATGTGGTCCATCGTAGCATGCGTGTGGGTGGTGGTGATGACGACGATGATAAGGGCAAATAGTGTTCGTTGTTCGTTGTTTGCTGTTTGCTGTGCGGATATATATTTGCTACGTTGTTTGAACGAGGGCGATCCCCGGTGTTCCCACCCACCAATGACCGTATTCTCAAGCTTCACTGCAAAAGAGAAGCCGTATCTGGCAACCTACAATCATCGAAAACGCTCATACATCGAGAGTAGATAGGGCGGACCCGGAACTCGCCGGTACAGAGGAGTATCGTTCTGTTTTTTCTGCCCTTCCTGCTTTTTCTGTTTTTTGGTTTAACTCTTTGATTTTTTTGTAATGTTTTTGTTTTCTTGATACTGTTTGTCTTTCCCGTACGTCGTATCAACAAAGTTTTTTTTCTGCACCTTCTCCACTATCCCTTTCACAGAACGACGGGCACGGCCAAAAGAAAATACTCGCGGACAAGCCGTCTCGGCTTTCGCTGTGGCGAATGCAACGCGGGCGGTCCCATGGGGCACCAGCACATGTGCATATGACAGGTAACAAAAAAGCAGCGGGAAGCATGCACGCACATATCCGTAGAACGTATTTTTTTTCTCGTACTACCTCAGAGAAACAACTCTTGCCAAAAGGCCGCATATCGCGCACGATCCCACAGTTGGCAAACGAACACCCACGAGTGACAACTAGAGTGTTTTTCAAGGGAGAACCTGGGCGGTCATAACCTTCAACAAAGCGGCGTCGCGGGAGCGTGACGAACGCGGTCCGCTGCCGTCAGGTCCGTCAGTACAAAAACACGCCGCCAGCAGAAAAGAGGAACCCGTGTCAGTATGGTACAAGTACAGAGTACGTGGTCCAAAATAAGGGGGTGGCGTTAGTTGCCTGATGACGTAAAGGACCACACAGAACTACAGTGAGAGTACCGAGTACTTGACCGGAGTACGGAAGCTACGGACAGGCGTATATCATAACACGGCCTCGTTCCCCCCCTTTCGTTCTTTTTTCCCTTTCCTGGCGGAGCCGGAAGTGTTGTGCATACGAGTACCGGGGCCCAGTCTTTGTCTTTTGTTTAATTTTGCGTTTTTGAACACTAACGATTGAACATCTCGTCACGAAAGAAAAGGGAATTACTCCGTACAGGCTCCGGGACGTGCGTTATGCTCACTTGGGAAAAGGCCGCCTGACTACGGAAGGCCTTGTCCGACGATTAGTCGACGGCCTAGTTGTAGGGCATCAACAAAGGCCCCTTCAGGGCCCGCCCGGCCACTAAAAAAGACAACTAAAAGAGACGGGGCCCTCTGTGCCTCGGGCCTTTCCTCGACCCGCTCGGCACTGCGGAGGTTTTTGGCAGCCAAGTGTACTACCAGTACGCTACTGCGTCCCCTATCGCGTTATGCCTTAGGGGGGACGTTCCCATATGATCAGGGGAAGGGCGACCCAAGCAAACGAGCCTGACTTATATTTAGGGAGTAAGATTGCGCTATGGAGTCATAAATGCTCCGTAGATTTGCGTACGACGTGGAGCCCGTTTACACCGACACCATGACGACTGATTGATAGCCCTCTTTCTGTAGCAAGGGAAGCAAATGAGCGGTAATATTGCAGACGCCGCAGTAACTCCGTACGTACACCGACGAACGGGTGACGGTTTGGGTTTGTGTTTTTTTTGTATGGGGTAGGGCACATCGTTCACACGTTTAGTGTTACATGGCGTCGATGCCACAATTTCTTGGTTGTTCGTCAAGGAGATTGCGAGAAACGAGTACGACGTACGTCTACTACAGTACTTACATATACGAAGCACTGCAGAATGGATAAAAGGCAAACGAAGCCCTGCCGCTCACTTGTCTTCTTAAAGGCCGGCTACTATTGCTCGTCTTTTCTGTTTTTCTATTGTTCGCGTGACACGTTTCCAAGCCGGTCTGCGGAGGACTCGCTTGGCGACCTCCGCCTGGCCCAAACTGCCAGACCGTTGGCAGGAACAGACGTATTTCGTACATATAAATAACAATGCACGGCCGTCGTTGGGCTGGAAACGTGAACAGCTTTCGGCATTGTGTTGGCATAGTGTTTCCGCTGTTTTCTGTTGGATTTTTTTTTCGTGTATCGGGAGGTTCTCGTTCTCTAACGTTCAATATGATAACAGGACACCAAATAATGCAGATCGACACAAGCTACGTGTTGGCTCTTGGTTGTGGATTATTTTCCGTAGACTCGAGAAGAAGCATGCGCTTTTTCAAACAATGTTGTTGCGTCAGGACAAATGTCTCTGATTACCGCAACTTTTTTTTTCTTTTCGCGTACGTCGTACGTACTCGTAAATCGGCTACCTCGTCGAAATACAAGGAGAAAAACACGATTTACAGTTGTTTTCGTCATTGTGATTTTCTGCAATTTGTATCTACGGAGTACGAAGTACAACTACATGTGCCGCTGCTGTCGTATAACTGGGGCCATTACCAAATAAGGTACTTCTTCATATGTAAGATGGCTTGCATGTGCATGCTGCAGCCAGGGGCAGAAGGGGGGAACCGGTTTGCATGACCCGGGGAGAGGAGGTACTTTTATCGACAGCCGGGGACAGATGATTAAGACGGGAACCTACTTCGTAAAAGAAGCCGTGCACTTTTCTTGTCGAACCCTCGTCCTTGTCGGCAGGGGGGGCACTCGAAATAATCAATAAGATCGTTGTTATGTACTATTGAATTATCATTTGACAGAAAAAGACAAAATTGACGAACAGGCTATGCGAAATACATATGGAGTAAACACGTTGGGGTGCAGATCAAAGCGTGGTACGTGCTGAAGAAAAACCAAAAAAAAAAAAAATCCTAGAACAAAGAACAAAAAAAATGGAAACGATGTTGCGATTAATTGCGATGACATATATCGAACGGAGCAGTATCCAGATACGGAAAGAGAATTTTGATCATCTCGAATATTGAGGCGAAATACGGTGATTGAGTAGACAGGAGACGAGGCTGTCTCACCCTGCTGGCGTTGCAGTGTCCTGTGTCGTTGCATTGATATCCTCTCCCGTACGTCGCGTCCGCCGGCATTCGTTCCTGCAGCAATAGTCCTATAACGGCCACCACGTACGGGAGATTGGCATCGCGTCTGCAGCAGCACCGAACAGACAGCAGATGCTACCATACGGGGTCGAAAAAAAGAGTCGCGCACATGTAACAAAGGAAAGGCTGCAAGGCGGTTGGTTACCTCGTGTAAGATGAATCCCAATTTTGTAGAGATATTGAAGAGACGAACGGGTTGAGCCCAAAGGTATCCCCTCTACCAACCCATTTTTCGCAAAGCTTTCTTTCAGCGCGCTGAAGAAGAAACATGCTGCCGAGGAACAAAGTGTGCGAGGGAAACTCCTTTTCCATACCGTCTTGGGATGGCAGACGAACGTTTTCCCGTTTTTTTATGCCCGCCACAACAAAAACCCCCATCCCAATATTGATCAGATAGGCCTAGCAGCGGAGAGAGATATTCCCCCGGCGATGCCGGCGAACGTTTGTGAAAGTAGGTCGTATTACGGAGCGTTATCATTGTCCAGACCCAACGCGGCGAGATATTTTTGCGTTGCTTTGAAATCCTCGCTCGTACCCGTCGTATCAAATGCCGTACAAAAAGAAGCCAAGACTGCCACCCCGTGTCCTCCGGTTGCCTCGTTTTCCTCTCTGCGTGTCTTGACAAATGCGACCTCGCTTGACCTCGCGTGGCCTTCGCGGGGAGATTGGTAGAAAAAGACCTCGTTGCTTGGTATATTGATCCCGTGCTCAGCTCCGGGGGGGGCTTCCTTTTGCACCTCGTTCTTACAATGTACCAGTTATTACATACGAGTATTACTGCTTTTGCAATTTCATTCGGGCTGACCGACCAGGCTGCATTATTATGATGATGTATGATGAGATGCAGGTTTGCATTGGCAAAGTAATAAACAAACAAACAGACAAGGTATGGATTTACACGCACCATGTGGTGCAAGTACAAGTACATCATACAGAGCACGACCTATATATGCCAAAAAGTCCGGTCAAGACAGAACGAGCCGTGCGTTTACTTCAGCTGTCGATCCGTATGTACTTACGACATAATCGTACTACTCCGTACGATACATCTATGTACAGCCGGCAGTGCGACCAGCTGTTGGCATCTGCACGTACGGATCGGCTCGAAGAACGCGCATCATCCACGCAGGTCCCACGACAGAAAACCTGCAAGAAATTTGCGTTGTACGACGTATTCTTTTCTTTACAAGACTCGTCATACCGTATAACCTGCGTTGTACTTCACACATGAGAAGGTACATATACTACTGCGGCATCTTCTTCGTGATCTACGCGCTTCCCAAGGCAGGGGGCCTCTGTTTTTTTCTTGCCGTCCGTACCTATTATACTTCGTCTTTCGTACAAGTATGACGCCCTTGTGATCCGTTTTCTCTTCGCCCTGTTTCCGCCTCGTTCCTCAATAACAGGGAACCATTCTCATCTCACCCCCCATCCTTCCCCCCCGCTGACCCTCCGTTTCTGTAGTTCACCCGCCTCGCTTTTCGCTTCGTACAGTTTACCGTACTTTTTCCATTTTTCATTTTTCTTCGCTAACCAACTCTTTCTTCAACGGGATTTTGGGGGACGTTTATTCCCCGCATGCAAGGGGCGGATGGCGATCTGGTTGCCTTCTGAGCGCTTTTGACCCTCGCGATCAACGGTTTTTTTTAGCAGTATGTGTAGTTGGTACGGAGTGTCCCGTGCTGCGGAGTCCTCCGCCACAGCCTACTCCGTTATGAGGGAATAACATCCCGCAGTAGAACGAAACCGTTTTTTGCCTCTCATCCTGTCCCGCTGCCACAAAATGCGCCTGTTACCGAGGCACTGGTTTCTGGGATTGGGGCACGCCGTATTATTCCTCCATACATACATAATGCATGCGTCTTATATGTAAGATACGACAGAAAAAAAAAAAAAAAAAAAAAAAAAAAAAAAAGGGGGGGGAAAAAAAAAAAAAAAAAAAAAAAAAAAAAAAAAAAAAAAAAAAAAAAAAAAAAAAAAAAAAAAAAAAAAAAAAAAAAAAAAAAAAAAAAAAAAAAAAAAAAAAAAAAAAAAAAAAAAAAAAAAAAAAAAAAAAAAAAAAAAAAAAAAAAAAAAAAAAACAGATGGAGGGTGCAAAAGTTGACACAGTAGGGTGTGTCCCGGATTGGAGATTGGCAACTCCCCGGGTCCAAGAGGGGGTCTGTGTGGGCACCATCTCACATCTCGGTCGGGGTTTTTTGGAGAGATAATCCCAAACGGGGGGGCTGTCTGCCGTTGAGATCACATGATGCGACGATGCGGTCAAGCCGCATTTTGCGTGGCTTTTCTGGTGGTCCCTGTTCCATCCCGCTTTGAATGCATTTGGTCGTTCGTCCGGCTGTCGAGAGATTGCGATTGCCAAGTTGGGCAGCCGCGGGACAAACCGGTAGCGTTTTGGGGGGGAAAGAGCGCATAACATGCCTTCTTTTTTGACGTGTATAAATTACAAAGTACGAACTCGCAGTTGCCCTTTTGGGAGACTTGGGAGCGTGGGAGGAAAACGTGGGAGGGTCCAACGTTGCTAAGTACGTAAAACGTGGGAGGAAGGAGCGAATGGTGGGCGGACCAATGCCGCCTCAAAAGAGAGATAATCGCGAGACAACGTATCACAGTTGCGATCTGCCGTAAGACTGGTTGCGTCATTTTTCTTTGGCTTCATTTTTGGTGCGTCTTCGTCGTCCGTCCGGATGCTGTTCCGTCTTGCATCGCGCCTACGCACCTTGGCGGTGGGAGAACCTCGACGAAGCGGTCAACAAGAACGGATAAAAAGCGACGAATGAAGAGGGTGGGCTTGGGGGCGGTAAAAGAAGGTGAACCAACAAGGTGGGAGAAAAAAAGAAGAAAAATGAAGAAAAATGAAAACGAAAAAAAAAAAAATTAAAAAGAAGGAAAATAAAGATAAGAAAAATAAAAATAAAGAAAAAAATCCTTCCATTGAACCAGCCGCTAATCGCATTGCATCTTAGGTTTTCCGCCGCGGTTTGGTCGGCTGGGGAAACTTGCGGCAATTCAGGGCCGCATCTCCCGCCCGCCTCGGACGGGTCCAGAAAACGGGCCAAAGGCCAACACGGACTCTGTGTATGGCTCTTTATCAATCGTTGTTTGGATGGGCTCTTTAGGACCATCCACCGTGGCGGCAATAATCTGTCGACTTCCGACTTCCGCAAGCCGCAACGGGTGAAACAGACAAGAAAATAAACATGACGCAGATAGAGCGAAACAAACGGGACAAGCCATGACGCTGTTGTCTATCTGCAACGGAAAGATTAAGAGGCGGAAGAAAGGGAGACCGCAGGGAAGAATGGGGAACGGGACGATCGATCGATGCCGTGGGTAGAACAGGTATTAAGGATCGACCGTGTTCCACGACACTGCCTTCGTTTCTTTTTTTCCGTCCTCCTTTCCAGCTCAATTAGACGGCCTTTTCACCGCGGTTATTGCCTCCTGCTTTCAGCTTGGCTGTGGGCCATCCCATTGATTCGTTCTCCGCACACGGTCTATCTCTATCCTAGCTGGCACGCTAGGAGTTGAAGGCTACGTCCCCCCCCCGCGACCAAAGGACGACACGAGAAGGTTGGACGTTTGCGTCTGCTTTGAGATTTACGGGATC
This sequence comes from Niveomyces insectorum RCEF 264, assembly GCA_001636815.1. Taxonomy (NCBI): domain Eukaryota; kingdom Fungi; phylum Ascomycota; class Sordariomycetes; order Hypocreales; family Cordycipitaceae; genus Niveomyces; species Niveomyces insectorum. The sequence goes on from AZHD01000027.1 coordinate 345,027, forward strand.
TTCAGTGACAGAAAAAAAGCCAGCTGCGAGCTCCAAAGAGCCACGACCATCATGGCGTCCGATCTGCAGGTGTGGGAGGTTACGAAGCCGTATCTCAACCTGCACTGTCTTCTCGGCGAGGGTCCCTTTTACGAAGAGGCGACCAACAGCCTGCGCTTCATCGACATCCGCAAACACCACCTGCACACGGTCGATCTGGCGGCGGCGGCCGACGACCACCCGCCCTCGGTGCACACGCTGGAGCTCGACTCGACGATCGGTGTGACGGTGGACGTTGAGGGCATCGACCCGCGCGAGAAGATCGCCATCGGCCTCAAGTACGGGCTGGCTCTGCTAGACCGCAAGACGGGCACATACGAGTACCTCCGGCGGTTTGCCGACAGCGCCGACCTCAGCAAGAGCAGCCAGGCCCTCGACTTTGAGCACACCCGCAGCAACGACGGCGCCGCGGATCCCCACGGCCGCTTCTGGCTCGGCTCCATGACCGACTTCGACCGGGGGCCGTTTCAACCGGAAGGTATGTAACAAAGTGTCACTCATTTTCATCATAATCACCATTGGCTGCAGAAACCTGTGACGTAGATGGAACCCTAATAACACAAACCAATCGAACGACAGGCGCGTTGTTCCGCTTTGCTGCAGGAGGCAAATCCGCTGAGCTTATTCGCCCCGATCTGACCATCCCGAACGGGCTGGGCTGGTCGCCGGACGGCCGCACCATGTATTTCACGCACAGCTCCGCCAAGACCGTCTACGCCTTCGACTACGACCCCATTGACGGACACATTTCCCACGAGCGCGTGCTGTACCAACACGCCGGCCCCGGCGAGCCGGACGGCTTCCGCGTCGACGCCGACGGCTACTTGTGGCATGCCGTCTACGGCCCCGGCCGCGTGCTCAAGATCTCGCCCACCGACGGTCGCGTGGTCGGCGAAGTCCGCCTCCCGACCAAAAACATCACCTGCGTCCAGTTCGTCGGCACGGAGCTGTTCATCACGACGGCCGCAGACGAGGCCGCTGCAGACGGCTCGCCGAGCAAAGAACTGGGCGGTGCGTTGTTCCGCGTTGATGTCGGCGTCAAGGGGCTGCCGTTGTACAAGTTCAAGCTTGATGCATGAGACTCGCATTATTGGCGTGGTAACACAAAAATCCTACTAGACAGACACATCATGAATGACATACGTATTTGATACGTCTACTCGTAGGCGAGATTACTTACGCAGACCATCTCGTGTGATATGGCCTTTCCCCCTTTTCGCGGAAATATCAAAGTCATCCTTTCTCGCCACGAGTACGAAAAAGGCAAGGGAAGGGAAGGGGGAGGGGGGGCGTAAGGGCAACGCTGATATAAACGCCACCCCTGATGCCGCCGTACCCCGTCCTTCGGGGAACCATCACCAAAGTAGAAAGCAGAACAAGCATAAATATAGAACGAACGCGGACATTTTTCTAGTAATGTGCCATTGTTCCAGGCACCCCGTTCTGTGATTCCATTCTCGTAGCCCAACCAGGGGTGGAATGATTGGGCATCAAGGCCGAAGCGAAGTTTCTTGCTTCCTTCCAAAGTGGATACATCTTCCCAGGAAAAGAAGGACAAGGAAACCCAAGAAAACGCCGGAGAATATCCTCATATGGGAAATATCACAGTTCCCTTTTTTTTTCTGGTTTTCGTTCTCTCGCGGACCATCCGTGGCGTCTGCGATTGGTGATGCTACGGGAAATGAATCACCAAATCTGGAAAATCTCGGCAGAAAAAAAAATCAAATCAAATCCAGGCACTATCATATTCTATTTTCGTCTTTTTTTTTTTCTTCACTTCGAGGCTGACCGTGTGACAACGACAATAGAGGGGGGATAGAGGCGTATGGCCCCCCCCCTCCCATAAGCAAGGGGGCAATGCACAGCATCGCCGAGAGCAGGAGGGTGTGTAATGCCCAGGTGTGTCGAGAATCAAAACAAATCTTACTAGGGAACGACGACGATGGGGGGAGAGGAGCCGATCCTTTGGGTCCCCTTTCCGCCTCCCCAAAAATAAAAAAGGGGGTGTGATGGGAGAAACAGGAAAAAGTGCGAGGAGAGAAGGGGTGAAAGCTCGGATATGACAGCCATCCCTCCTCTAATCTTCTTTTTTTTCTCTTTTTTTTTCGTCTCGCTTTCGACCACACGAACGAATAACAATACGATGTACGACAGTTTGTTTTTACTGGCTGATGGTCACGTCTAATTATAAATTGGAAAAGCTGGGTGTGGAAGGGCGGATTCTTTTCTTTTTCCCTTTTGTCGTTCCGGCTCGTCCGTTCTTCGTTGGCTGGTTTGACCTCGAGGCGTGTTTCTAGCCGAACAAAACAAGAAGAAAAACAAAACCAAGACAATTTATTTATTGATTTTATTTATTTATTTTTTGACAAATCAACAAAAGAGTGCGGAAGCCTTTTCTTCATTGGTGAGAGGACGTGTGGTGTGCAGGCGTGATAGGCTGGAACGGACAAGTCGAAGCGACCGTTGAGCACCAGAGAAGGAGACGGGAAAACAGAAAAACGTGTTTTTGCCTCCCTCCCTCACTTCTCTTCGGTCGTTCTCGGCTGCCCGGCAGCTGTTGTAGTTGGTACTTTATGGGGCTCACCACCACTTCGGCAGCTTTTGTTTTGCTCCGTATGGGGGGATTGTTGCCACGGAGAAAGAAGAATCACTGGGGGAACGGAGCAGCAGCATTTTGAATTTTTACACACCCCTCGACGCCGACAAAGCTCGTCGTAAAGGAGCCAAAGCAAGGCCAAAGCTGAAGAGAAAAATTTCGAAGCTGTTTAGGAGTGGGAGACGCCAATAGCAAGATGTTTTTTGCCTCGACCAAACAAAAGAGAGAGAGAGAAAAGGGGCTTATACGAGGGGATGCTGATACATTGCTCGACTGGTACAGATGCGACGATGCAGACACCGGTGTTGCTACAAGATCAAATGGCCATAAGCCGTAAGCAACCGATTTGCGGCCAAGAAAGGAGAAAGAAACCAGTCCTCTGCTCGGTATTCAGAATTTCATATCACATGAATGGAACCTCGTGCAACTTGTGTGGCACAAAGTCTGGAGTGTCTGTCAACGTACGAAGGAAAAGGCGAAGGAGTTTGGCCGAGTATACGCTACAAAAGACAACCCCGTGTATGTCGTTCGTATATACTGTAAAGTCAATTCTACTTTGAGACGAGGGCAAGGAGGAGAAAGGGATAGGCCTCTCCTAGGATAGTTTAGAACGAACAAACGACAGTCGTTGCGGTATTTGCAACCCCCTTTCGACGCTCAAACCGATGTAGAAAAATGACACCGGACTTTTGTCGCGTGTCTCGATAGGGAGGTAGGTAGCTCGTATTTTTATTGTTTATTTTGATTAAGGGTGGACGTTGAAAGGACAGCTTGGACGTATAGCGGCATTATTGCCATGCTTACTGTTAAGGTCTCGATAGCTTTCGTCAACAGACAATCCTTAATTTCGTAACATGATGTGAGAGTGAATGAAGTTATCACAGAAAACTGGTAGAACAAAACCACTGTAAAGACGAATCCGCTTCGAGAGTTCGAGTGTTGTAACAACTCTATAATTCCGTTTGGCAATGATAACTTGACGAGCATTAAACGACCATCGTATGTAATGTACGTGTTATTTTCGGTGTTTGGGCAGTCTATGATACAAGAATAGGACAGGCTTGATTCGAAAAAAAAAACGCTAGAAAAAAAACATAGGAAAGGCCCAAGTCTAGTGATGGAAGTGAATTTTTTTTATCTTTTTCCCTTTTTTTTCTGGTTTTGGTTTACTTTGTTTTACAGCCGGATCCGGCCGTCGGACCCACCGAACCACCGCCGGATGCCGTTGCCGTCGCCCGCCGGTGGTGCCGCGCTGCTCTCGTTGGCGCCCGCCATCCACTTGGGCTTCTTCAGCCCCTGGCCAATGTCGTGGAACCACTTGGGCGGCTCGATCGTGTCAATGGTGTTCTTCATCCGATGGCCCAGTGCCTGGAAAATGTTTTCCTCCTCCTCCTCCGCTGCGTCGCCACCGTCGGTGCCACCACCGCCGCCATCGTTGTTCCTGTAGGCCCGCTGCCGCCGGCCCGATGACGGACCGGCCCTCGTGGCCGCGCCCGCACCGGCACCGGCACCTAGTGTCCGCGTCCGGCCGCCTTGTGCGCGTGGCGCTGGTGGGCGGAAGAATCCCGAAGTCGACGGCGAGACGGCGAACGGCGTCGTCGCTGTTGCCCCCGCCGACTCGATGTCGTCCTCGTAGGCCTCGCCGGCTGCCGCCCCACTGCCCGTATGGCGACCACCGGGCACCACCATGATGGGCCCACGGTGGCCGCCAGGAGCGGCAGCGGCAGCGGCGGCGGCGGCGGCGGCTTGGTGATGGCGCTGCCGGATGGACGTCCCGTTGAGCTCCCGCTCGAGCAAGTCGCGCCCCGCACGCCACGAGCCCGCGCCGTAGCTCCGGTCGCCGGCCCCGGCGTCTTCGTCGTCGTGGTAGTCGGGAATGAACTCGGCATCGACGCGGTCGGCGAGGCCAAAGAGGCGCCGCGCCTTGCCGTAGAGGCCAAACAACGTGGCCAGCACGGGCACGAGCAGGAAGGCGGGGAACAAGTAGTCGAACCAGGTGCCGAGCGGCGTCAGGTTGATCAGCCGGCCCAGGAAGTCGTAAAACACCGTCTTCTCGTAGACGGCCTTGGACAGGAACGTCATGAAATTGTACGACAGCGGAATGCTGAGGCGCGCCACCTGCGACGCATACCAAAACGCCGACTCGTGCGCCGTGTTGCGCTTGACGAGCGCGCGGCCCCGCCACACCTTGGCCTCGGTGATGGAGACGAAGGCGGCGGCGCACATGTACAGGATCCACAGCGTCGCCACGAGCTGCCCGGCGAACCCGACCTGGCCCTTTTCGCCCGTCCAGTGGTGCACGACGCTGAGCCGCACAAACGAGGCCGACGGCAGCGCCGCCTTGACCAGCTCCGACCACACGATCGACACCGACGCCGCGGCCAGCACGACGCCCAGGACGAGGCGCGTCCAGGGGACGACGTGGTAGTGGACGAGGTAGCGCGTGTACGGGGTAAGCAGCGTCAGGCGGCCTGTCCAACCACCGCGGCCGCGGCCGCCGCTGTGCGGGCCCCACTCGAGCCGCTGCGAGGCGGCCGAGTTGAGGATCGTCTGCGTCTCGCTGTAGTCCTGCAGGAGCCGGTTCCACTCGCTCAGATAGCGCGAGCGGGCGTGGCGCGCGCGCACCAGGCGCCGCGTCAGGTCGGCCATGTATTTCTTGGTGATCACCGTGGGCAGGCTGCGGGCGGCTTCCTCGACCGCCGCCATGGCGCCGGGCGCCGGGTGGGCCTCGGGGCGGCTGGCGCCGTCGTGGAGCTCGTCGATCCACGCGCGAAAATCCAGGGCGGTGCCGGCCTTGCGGCGGCCGAGCTCGGCGACCTGCAGCTCGACGTCCTCGAGGTCCATCTCGGCCTCTTCCAGCTTTTCGTACAGCTGGGGCGCTTGGCTCTGCAGGCGACGGAGCCGCCGGCTGGGGCTCGCGGTGCGGAGGAGGCGGCGCGGAATCGCCACGAGGCCGTGGCCCATCAGGTAGATGGCCAGCACCAAGCCCCAACAGTACGCGAGCGCCATGACGAGGCCCTTGAGCGCGGTGACGGAGACACCGTACGACACAAACACGTAGACGAGGCCGACGATGCCGCTGCCAAACACCATGACGTGGTACTGGGCATTTTGGCGGAGCGAATACAGAAAGCGGTCCTTTGGCTCGCGGTAGCCGGCGTCGGAGTACTCGGCAAGGATAGGAAGGATGAACCTAAATGGAAGAAAACAGGAAGGGGTCAGCAAGAGGACGTTCCACAAAACAACGCGTTGCGCGCGAGCAACAAACCCGGAAGCACCGGAGAAGAAGAACAAACAGACCAAGTCAACGCAAACGTCAGCCAGTAGGTCACCCTCCAGGACACCCGCAAGATCGCCTCGGGCAGCCAGATGCCCCGCGTAGCCTCGTCGTCGGTTTGTGCGTTTGAGGCCAGGTCGATGGGGACGAGGAGGATGATGTTGGCGGGCAGCCAGAGCGCGAAGAAGACGGGCACGAGAAGGTAGGCGGGCGTGCTGCGCAGGGGCAGATAGTAGCGAAGAATGAGAAGAACAACAAGAGAAAAGAAGAGGAGAGCAAGGCCGACAAAGATTTCGGACTTGACGGGCGTGGCCGCGACGGCCGTCGTGAGGAGGCGGAAGGCCGCGCCGTCGGCGGCCCGCTCTAGTTGGAGTTGCGACATGGCGGCCGGCAGGGGGCGGACGAGCCGGTGCCCATTTGTAGACGAGGGTACTGGAGTTCGACGCGGTTATGCAATGAGGCGTTGTCGTGATACGTTGGTGTGTGTGTTGGGGGATGGGCACGGAAGCAAGTTGAGTGAGGCTATCTCCGGCGAAGGAAGCCTAGTTTCGGATGGGATGCGATCAGATGTTGATGGGCAGGCCGGGCCGCGGGCGGGGCGGGATGAGTTATGTAATCAGTTATTACATAAGACACAAAGTGTTAGGCACTGTGTTGATTTTTGGCGGGGGCCTGCGCCGATTCGCCGGAACATACACTGTTAGACACTGTAAATACACAAGGTCTACTGGGAGTTGGTCATTGCCGTTGCTTCGCAGGGCGATAGGGTGGACCGTGTACACACTGTGTACGGAGTGCAAAATCTGGGGAACGGATACAGCCGCTGCTTTTGGACTTTATTTTGTCCCGCGAACCACGCTGTCGGCGCCAGACGAGGAAAACCACGAATTGCGGCACGGAGACCGGAGCAGCACACAAGAGCCTGATATTCTACGATATTTACGTGTTTTAGGCGTGTATTTGACACCTGTTTTCGCCAAGGACGCAGAAAAGGGCTCTCAACGAGGATAGAGAAAGTGGAGGGTGAGATTGGTTAAGACAAGACCGGAGGAGGAGCAACGAGGACGACAGGCGATAAAGGCAGCCGGGCGTGACTGGGAAAACAAAAGACCCCGTCGCTTTCCGAAGCCTTTTCCGGTCCTGGCAGCATTGGTAGATAGTGTCTTCTCTTCGCGGGACGTTGTAGCAAGAAGGGGGAAGGTGGACAGCCGAGAATCTTTGTCGTACGTCGTACTCGCGGGTTGAACGACGCTGGTAGGCCGTTTGATAATGGAGGTCCTCATGCCGCGGACCGTCCGTCCTCTTAGAAGAGGACGAACGCTTGTCTGCTCGCCGTCTTTGCTGAGCCGGGGCATTCCCATTGCTTTTGGACGAGGACGAGAGACGGTCCCGACAAGGCTATTGTCGCCTTTTTTGAGTACGCTGTCGATACGTTGCTTGGCGTCGTCGACACCAGGTTCTTCGTCCGTCGCAATGCAGACGCAAATCAAGGCGCCAAACGGCCGGACGTGGACGCAGCCGTTGGGTCTCTTCATCAACAACGAGTTTGTGAAGAGCAGCGACGGCGAGCGGATTGTGTCGATTAACCCCACGTGAGCAAGGGCCTTTCTAACGTTGGGCAACGTGGGACCATATGGTGTGTTCTAAACAAGCCACTAACCCGCCTCCGGACAGCACCGAAGAGGAAATCTGCTCGGTGTACGCCGCGTCGGCCGAGGACGTGGACACGGCGGTCAAGGCGGCGCGCGCGGCGTTTCGCGCGCCGACCTGGAAGACGTTGTCCGGCACGGAGCGCGGCGTCCTGATGCGCCGCCTGGCCGACCTCGTGGACCAGCACCGCGAGCTGCTGGCCACCGTGGAGACGCTCGACAACGGCAGGCCCTACCGCGCCGTGCTCGGCGACGACGTGCCCGAGTTCGTCGACGTGCTGCGCTACTACGCCGGCTACGCCGACAAGATCCACGGCCAGGTCATCGACGTCGGGCCCGGCAAGATGGCGTACACTGTCAAGGAGCCCCTGGGTGTCTGCGGCCAGATCATCCCCTGGAACTACCCGCTGTGCATGGCCGCGTGGAAGCTCGGCCCGGCGCTGTGCTGCGGCAACACCGTCGTGCTGAAGCTGGCCGAGCAGACGCCCCTCTCGATGCTGTGCGTCGCGCAGCTCGTGCGCGACGCGGGCTTCCCGCCGGGCGTGGTCAACATCGTGAACGGGCACGGCCGCGTGGCCGGCGCCGCGCTCGCGCGGCACCCGGACGTCGACAAGATCGCGTTCACGGGTAGCACGGCGACCGGCCGCGCGGTGATGCAGGCGGCCGCGGGCACGCTGAAAAATGTGACGCTCGAGACGGGCGGCAAGTCGCCGCTGCTCGTGTTCGACGACGCGGACCTCGACCTCGCGGCGCGCTGGGCGCACCGCGGCATCATGGACAACCAAGGCCAAATGTGCTCGGCGACGTCGCGCATCCTCGTGCAGGCGTCCGTGTACGACTCGTTCCTGGCGCGGTTCACGGCGGCCGTCCAGCGGGTGTCCGTCGTGGGCGACCCCTTTGCGCCGGACACGTTCCAGGGCCCGCAGGTGACGCGCGCGCAGTACGAGCGCGTGCTGGGGTACATTGCGTCCGGGCGCGCCGAGGGTGCCACCGTGGCCATGGGCGGCGAAGCCGTCGGTGGTCCTTTAGCTACGGCGGCGGCCGCAGACACTGTAAAGAAGGGCTTCTTCATCGCCCCCACCGTGTTCACCGACGTCCGGCCGACGATGAAGATCTACCGCGAGGAGATTTTCGGCCCGTGCGGCGTCGTGGCGGCGTTTGCGACGGAAGACGAGGCCGTGGCCATGGCCAACGACACGACGTACGGGCTGGGGGCCGCCGTGTTTACGCGCAACCTGACGCGGGCACACCGCGTGGCGCGCGCGATCGAGGCCGGCATGGTCTGGATCAACAGCTCCAACGACTCGGACTACCGGGTCCCCTTTGGCGGCGTGAAGCAGTCGGGTGTGGGCCGGGAGCTCGGCGAGGCCGGCCTGGCCGCGTACAGCAACATCAAGAGTATTCATGTGAACATGGAGGCTACGTAACAACGTAACAAAGCGTAAGCATACGCTTGTCGCCGATTTTTTAAACCAAAAGTAATGTACATCTAATCATGATCCTTTCTTTTTTTGTACCATAAAACATCGCTCGTGATTACCGGTTCCTTGCCGGTTCCCACCTCCTACGCCAAGTGTGTGTCGTGGAGTTCATAGATTGGCTCGCCTTCGGCCAGGATGCGTCGCACGGCCTCTCGCTCGTCCCAGCCTTGGTGCGGCTGCATCTTGCTCACCTCCAGCAGTCGGCACAGAGCCCAGTCGCTGTCGGGCAGTCCTTCGCTGCCGCTGGCACCACCGCCGACGATGCAGCCGCTGCTGTGCACGAGGTCCACCAGCCGCTCCCGGAACACACGCCGGTCGTACTGCTCGGCCGGGTCCGTACGCAGCTCGTTGACGTCGCCCGCGCGCGACACGAGATCGCCCACGACGCACAGCCACAGCAGCACCGCGCGTGCATGCACGTTGGTGTACAAGCACACGTTGGCGTCGTGGAACGTAGACGAAGTTGATGCGAAGGAGGAGGAGGGGGAGGAAGACGGCGAAGAGGAGGACGAAGACGAAGACGAAGACGAAGACGACGGCGGCGATTCAAACACGCTGGCATCGCGCAGGTGGCACCGCAGCAGGTGCAGCAGGATCGCGTAGCCGCCAAGGTTGCGCGGAAAATCGGGAAAGAACTCCTTGAGGTACAACAGCGCGCCGATCCGCAGCGCCGGCTCCAGCACGGTGGTGCCGGGGGTCGCGGGCAGGGCCGGCACGAGCAGCGGCGTGGCCAGCGGCGCGCGGTGGTTGCCCACGTAGTCTTCGGTCGCCAGGCGGCTGGTGTCGACGGGCAGGCGGGTCGACGTCGTGCGTGGCGTGGGCGTGGGCGTGGAACTCGGGTAGCGCAGGGCCTGGACACCGGCGTGGTCGCGCCGGCTGCTGCTGTTGTTGCCGTTGCTGCCTGAGACGGCGGCGACGTCCTCCTCCAGCCGCAGCGGGCCCGGCCGAGTCACCAGCTGGTGCTGCAGCCAGTAGAGTTCCTCGGTAAAGGCATAGGGGTCGAGGCGGAGGAGGACCGGGTGCCCGGGGGAGGTCGTCTGGTCCGCGGCCACCTGCTGCGCGGCGTGCAAAAAGACGCACAGGTGGCCCACCGTGTCCGCGGCGGCTCGGCCGATGCCGCAGGCCGGGTCCCCGAACAGAGCGGCGGCCGCGGCGGCGACGCGCAGGCGCGCGGGCGCGTCGAGGACCTGCTCGGAGACGTTGGCGTAGTGGCGCCGCACAAAGGGCAGGTAGGGCCGCGTGGCGAGCGACATGGCGCCCTTGAGGTCGGTGCGGCGCATCTTGGCGAGCAGCGCGGGGCGGAGCACGGCGGCGAGGTCGTTGTGCTCGTCGTCGTCGTCGTCGTCGTAGTTCACGGCCACCATCTGGGCGAGCGCGTGCATGTGGACGTGCCAGTGGTCGTAGCGGCCCGTCGACGTGCCCATCAGCGCGAGGGTGGTGATGCACTCGAGCGTCATGGTCGGGACGACCCTCTTTCGCTGGCGCAGCGTCAGTTGTTGTTGTTGTTGTTGATGATGTTGTTGTTCTTGTTGTTCTTGTTGCTGCTGCTGCTGCTGCCACAATTGCAACGCCTCCTCCTCTTCCTGCTGCTGCTCGAGCTGGTGCAGCGCCAGCTGGTGGTTCACGAGCCGGCACACGTTGGCCACCTCCTGCGCCAGGTCGTCGGCGTGGTGCGCGCCGCTCAGCAGGGCCCGGAACATGGCGCCGCACAGCAGCACGCAGCGCACGGCCGCGCGGTCCTGCACCACCATGCTGTAGAACTCGGTGGTCCGTGTCGGGTTGTACTGCAGCAGGTCCTCAAAGGGGTAGAGCTTGCGCGGGATGAACTGGAAGAACTGGTGGAACAGCAGCTGCTCGGCCGCGGAGAGCTGCGGCGGGACGTGGCACGTGGTCCACGTCGGCAGGCTCCGGGCGACGTCCCGGTGGCCGCTGCGGACCCGGGCCAGTTGGGTAGTCGCCATGGTGTTGTTGTTTCGTCGTGTCCTCCGTGGACTGCCGCCGCTGCCGTTGACTTCGGTCGTGTGGGCGGCACCCTTAGCGGTCCCGGCCGCCGTCTTTGCCGCGGCGGGTTGCCGTCGGCTGTCGAAGTGGTTTGCCTGCGACAACGCCTCGTCGGGCAAACGAGCATCCTCCTCAAAGAACAATGGAGATTCTACTGTCGTTGGTGGTGTGTTGCTGCCGCTGATACTGCTGCTGCTTTCCGCATTGTGGTCCACCGTTGAGGAGGGGGACACGGATGGGGGCGATGACACCGACAGCACGGATGCAGGCGGTGTGGACATCCCCGTCGACGACGACGACGACGACGACGAAGACGACGATGGTGCTGCCGCGGAAAACAACGACGGAGACGTTTCGGACACGGCTGATGAGGCCCGTCGGTGGCCGTTTGGGCTCCGGCTCGAACCCGGACTGTCTGCGTCTTGCTGTTGTTTCTGTTTCTGCGTCTGCTGTTGCTGTTGTTGTTCGCTCTTTTTGGATTTTGCGTGCTTGGCTGGCTTCGTCACAATCTTCCAACGGTGCACCAGCGGCTTGGACGCGTCACCAGCGCTGCTGCCAACCACACCGTTGTCGGACGGTTGGGCCGGCGCTGGTTTTCTGGTCGCTGCGCCGCCGTTTGGCATGTCGGATGCAAAGGCAGAGAACTTGGAGAACGACGGTGCGGCGGGGGACGAGACGGGCTTAGGGGAGGAGAACGACGACGAGGAGAACGACGAGGAGAACGACGCCGGGACGCCTTTTGGTTTGGCCTTGGAGACGCGGCCGGACCGGCCGACGGCTGCCGCACCGCCGGAGGCATGGCCGGTCGGGCCGGAGGTGTTGACAAACGAGATGCCGTGGTACTTGTGCTTGGAGACCTGCAAGCCGCGGCGCGTCGACACCAACGCGCCGTCCTTTTGGACCGTCGAGTGGAAGTGGTCCATGTTGGACGGAGGGGGGGATGGTATGCTTTGTTGGGATGGTATGCTTTGACAAGGCTCGGTGGAGGAAAAGAGACTCAGCCTGGCCGCGTTTAGGGCGTGTCCTTGCGTTCACGCTTGTTCCGTCGCAGGTGCGTCTTCGTGTGATAATGTTGTAGATCGACGTAGAGAAACGGGTTGCAGGTTGTCGCCGTTTGCTGAAGTTGTTGAAGTTGCCGTCTCGGGGAAGAAGTCCAGAACGAGACGAGAAGAAAAGGCTCAGATGTCGGGACAGCCGTGCTCTGCACACGACCAATGCCGTTCCTAGACGTCCGGAGCCGGCTATTCCTGGACTACCCACAGAAAGGCTTTGCTTTCGTTCTCCTTTCTTGTTTTCTTTTTTCTTTTTCTTTTTTTATTTCTTTTTTTATTTCTTTTTTTATTTCTTTCCGTCTTTCCTTCTTTCCTTCTTTCCCTTTATCTTTTTTACTTCTCCGACTGTCCTTTTCTCTTTCTTCCCGTCTTTCAAACGCCACAAACTTCCTGATGCTTCGTGCGCCGCGTCGAGCTGACGATGGGTGAGGGTGAGAAAGTAGAGCGAGTCTAAGAACCTCATGGACCGGCGGGTTGGCGGTTCCGCAGCCGTGCGATCCAATTCGCGGGGGAGAACGCCCCACACCAGTGGCAAACTGCCGGTACCGCAAAAAACCGCGCTAAGCCGAAACGGAAGTATTACCGCATCCGGTAAAGAGGCTTTGATGCTTTACCGAATGCCGGCCGTCATAGAGACGAGAGCCGGTGAAGAGAGCCGGCTTGTCTGCGCTTTCGGGATTCCCAGAGATTCGGAAGGATTGTGAGGCAGATCGAACGCCGGTGTAGCAGCCACAGCTGTTACCATCTTGCTCTGCTCTGATCCTTTCTCACGGACAGCATCGTCTACGGGGCCATCAGCTGCTTGCAAAGAGAGAGACGAATGCTCCCTTCAGTATAACACTTGGCCTTCTCATATCACCTGCGCACGTTCCGCTACAACTCTGCCGACCGGATGCACCCACCAGCCTCGTTCGGTGTACCAGACTTGCGTCCCTTACCCGCCGGGTGATCGATCCGGGGAGTGCTTTCCGGTGGAGTACCATTCTCACTTTGGCGGAATATGTTAATAGAGATCTCCTACGGAGACCACTCCTTCTTTTCTACTCACAGTGTCTTGATATGAGCTTGATGTGAGCAAGCTCTATGATTATGACCTATAAAACAAGTGGGCTATTATAAAGTGACCGTAACTTTTGACACGGCGTGTTTCCTCGTTCGTTCTGTCAAATCAATTTGCTTTCGAACCTTTTTTTTTTTTTTTTAAAAAAGAGGGTTAGTTTGAAGACTGTTTTTTTTGTTCGTCCTATTATGGACGAAATAAGATTTGCCTTCCGTCAGCCGGTTCGCCTCTTTCCCAAGCAGTTCAATAATAGTATCGCCCCTTTTGCACGGGGCCGACGTCCGCCGTGTCTACCGGCCCGGCGAGGCCGACAAGGCCGACCTCTGCGCGGGGCGCGACGTCGCCCAGCCGGACCTGCACGCCCCGGAGGTGGCTCGCCCACTCCCGGCCCGACCAGGTCGTCGACTGCACCGGCAGGCCGCCAAACTGGTTCGGCAGCATCGCCAGCGCCACGGACCCGAGGACGTCCGGCACGAGCGTGGCGAAGCGCAGCAGCGCCCCCGCCAGCCCCACGAGGAACATGACGACCGACGCCGCGAGGAGCACGCCCAGCCAGGCGCGGCGGCAGCGGATCACGGGCTGGCCCACCGTCGTCGTGGCCGTGATGTTCTGGTCGCCCGCCAGCGACTGCACGGGGCTGTAGCCGCCGAGCAGGCCCTGGCCGCCGGCGTTGGGGTCGCTCGCGAGCCGCAGCACCGTGTTGAGCAGCTGCGCGAGCCGCAGCTCGTAGTCCGCGCGCGTCACCGCCGCGACCACGGACGCGTTGATGAACGTGTCGTAGTAGTACGTGTCACGGATCGCGTTGGCCGGGTCGAGCAGGTACGTCGTAATGCCCGACACCGTCGACTCGATGCCGGCCTCGGGAAAGGCCGCCCGGAGGATGGACAGCAGGTTCTGCGCCGGCACGCGCGCGTTGTACGCGTCCAGCGTGGTCCAGTTGCGGCTGTACGGCGGGTCGGCGCTGCGCTGCACGGCCGTGGGCTGACACGTGCTGGCGCCGCCGCGCCCGCACGCAAAGGCGGTGTCGACGTACGTCGTGGCGACGGTGCATTCCAGGTGCACCCACCCGGCGCTCGCGTCTTCGTTCGACACGGCCGCCTCGTACACGAGCTGGCGCGCCGCGGCGCGGTCGCCGCCGGCGCTGAGGTTCTGCGCCGCGTGGCACGGCTGGGCGATGGCGATCTGGAACCCGTCCGGCACGTGCAGCGTGGCCCAGTCGCAGTCCCCGTCGCCGGCGGGCGGGTTGGTCGCCGTGTCGGAGTAGTTGGTGCTCGCGGCGACGTTCTCCAGGACGGGGCAGTCGAGGCGCACGTAGGACCCGGACAGCGTAAAGGTCGTGTTGCCCGTGGTCGGCAGGTCGGTGGTGGGGACGCCCGCCAGCGAGGCGTATGCAAGGCCGGTGGCGTCGGAGAGGACGACGACCGCGTCATCGTCGCCATCGCCGTCGCCGTCGCCGTCGCCTGTCAACCGTTCCAGGAGCGGCAGGCGCAGGTTGTTCCACAGGTCCTGGTTCTGCGTGGCGAGCAGCCGGGCCGCCGAGACGCACGCGATAAAGGGCGTCGTGATGTACGACGAGCCCTCGCTGCCAAACGAGCTGCCGTCGTCTAGGAGCAGGCCGCCGTTCACAAAGGGCGGCAGCGCCGTGATGGTCGTGTTCGTCACCGTGTAGGCGGGGCGGACGGTGATGACGCGGATGGACGCCTGGCTGCCGAGCGGCGACAGGGCCCAGAGCACCAGCAGCAGCACGGCGAGCACGTTGTAGGCCGACAGCTGGATGTGCGTGAGGACGGTGCCGGCGATGGTCTGGCTGCCCATCAGCTGCTCCAGGAACAACACGGAGGCCCGCCTCTGCACCTTCCACGTGGCAATGTTCTTCATGGCGCCGCCGACCAGCGCGGCAAACACGAGGGGGAAGATGGTCGGGTTGTACTGGCTCAGCTGGACGAGCCGGTCGGCCGTCGAGCCCGAGCCGGCCTCGTAGGCGTCCCCGTCGTGGCTGTAGACGAGCGCGCCGAAGGCGAGGAACAGGATGCCGATGGCCACGCCCAGAAAGTCGCCCACCGCGCGGAGCCATTTCTCGGTGGCCGATTTGTGCAGCGTCTGCGGCAGGACGCCAGGCGGATGCGGCTTGTCGCTGACCGTCTTGCCCGGTCCGGGTCCGGGTCCGGGTTCGGATACGGTCGTGGCGTGGAGCGGATCCGCCGGCATGTCGTCTCCGGCGAACGGAACGGCAAAAGCCTGTGAATTTGGCGGCAGGACATCGTAGCCCGGATGCTGGCCTTGGGCCGGGGCCGGCTGCACGTCCATGCTGACAAGAAAGACTCAAAGTATTTTCCAAACGCCGAGCAATTTGTAGTCAACTCTGGAGGAAGGATGAATATTCACGACCCTGCTTCGTAGTCCTCCGTAAGTGCCAAGGAAATCCATCGTCTGATTAAATATCGAGAAGGGGCAGTCTTGCCGACATTGGGCACATGGGGGAAATGGGGGCCGAGAACCCTTTCTCTGCTGTTTGCTGGCCAGATCTCAGCCTCAGAACGAGACTGGCGAATGAACGTCTGTCTCGCTTCTGGATTTGCACCTTTACAGCTACCTTTGCCCCCCCTTCCCCCCTGTTCCTTTTTGTTTATCATCATGCGGCTGAAAAATCCTTTCTCTTCTCATAGGTGGAATCCTTTGAGACTTGACTGCATTGGGTCGGTGGCTGGGCGGCATAGCACCCCCCTCCCCAACTTTCAACGACCGATATCAGCACATTGCACACGCATACACGAGGTTGCAAGCATGCACGGACGTGTGAGCTATTACTTTTGTGGTTGTGAACAGGCTCCCAACAGAGGCGGCAAAGGCCGAGACCGCCCTTCCTCCAGTTTTAGCTTTCTGGTGGCTGGCAACGTCTCGCTGTGGCTTTGTCTTCGAAGGGAACGTAGAGCTGAAATAGGGGACCGCTCGTGGTGATGGTTTGCTGGTCACGGATGTGATGTTTCACCCCTGCTTTGAATCAGTTGTCTCCTTGGGTAGTTATATGTAGGGATGAGGGCCAGTTTCGGCGTGTGTGGCGCCGTTTGCTCGCCTCTCGGAGGTGGTATGATGTTCTTTTCTCAACGAGGCCCATGGAATGCAGGCATTCAGCCGTTGCAATGTTATTCGAGGGAGAAGAGCAGGCGCCGACATTGTTGCCTGGCCGCCTTCACAAATTTCTGAGCTCAGATATTGAATGGCAAACGTTTTGTTGTAAACATGAGAGCCTGTTTAAGTGGTATTATTTACTCAGTCGTCAGACGAATGCGACTGGGCTTCAATATCGCAAAACACGGGGTACATACTGTCGCTTTATATAAAGAAGAAGAGGGCACAACTTCGGTAAGAGGTGACTATAAAATATAAAATCGGCAGAAGGTTCCTGTGAGGAAATTTCACTCGACTATTGTGACACGAAAGGAAGCCATCGTATTCCACGACAGCTCCCAACATGATCTGAAATACACGTGCGACCCCCAGTCGTTTGACCGGTTTCGCTGTCACCATAGGATATCACATATGTTGCATTGCATCGCAAGATTTTATACGCCATCACCAAGCTCGATTTCAGGTTCGCCTCGGTGCAAAACCTGGCCTAAACAATTAGTAATACAATCTAACGGTGTCTCCGGCTTCGCCCAACTAGACCCACTACGTTCGGTCCCTTTTGGTGCCCCCGTGTCCATTCCTCTCTCATTTTGGCCTACTCGTCGTCCTCGTCGTCGCTGAACGCCGGCCGCCGGCTCCGTCGCGACGTTGTCTGCTGCTCCGCGTCGTCCTCCGCCTGCTCTTCGTCCTTCTCCTCCTCCTCCTCCTCCTCGTCGCTCTCGTCGACGATGCGGCCACCCCGGCGCGCACGTTTGCTCGGTTGCCGCCGCGCCGCGCCCGCCCCTTCCGCCTCGTTCGTCTCCTCGTCGCTGTCCCCCCCACCGCGGCCGGCCGATTCGTCCTCGTCAAGCTCCATCCGGTCCGACACGTTGCCGTTGTTGTCGTCGCCCCCGCGGCCGTCCTCGTTGTCGGAACCGACGGGCGACGGCGACGGCGACTGCCGCCGGCCAATGGCCCGGTCGATGGCGTCGAGCGTTTCGTAGTTGGCCGCGTCGTCCTCGTCCTCGTCGTCCTCGTCGCTGCTGTGGACAAGCTCGCTCGACTTGAACTTGGACGGCTTCGCCGCTGGCTCGCGCTTCGTCAGGCGGCGCCGCTTCTTGGGCTGCCGCCGCGCCGCGCCGTCCGAACCGTCGTCCGAGACGTTCATCTCGTCGTCGTCGTTGTCCTCGTCGTCCGTGTGGGCGCGCGCCGCCTTCTTGTCTTTCTTCTTCCGCGACCCGCGGCCGTCCTTGGTGGCCGCCGCCCCCGACGGCGCCTTGCGCTTGCGTTTCACCTTTTCGCCCGTCTCGCTGTCGGTCGTCAGCTCGGCTTCGCGCCGCAGCCGCTCTTCTTCGGCCCGCTTCTCGGCCAGTTCCCGGTCGCGCGCCGCAATCTCCTCGCGCTCCTTGCGGATCTTGTTCTGCCGGGCCCGCTCCTGGTCGAGCGCCCGCTGGCGCTCCTCTTCGCGGCGCCGCAGCTCGGCCTGCCGCTGCTCGAGCGCCGCCGCCAGCCGCTCCTTGTTCTTCTCCTCGTACTCCCGTTGGCTCGCCATGGCGCGCTCGAGCTGCCGCCGCTGCGTGTTGCGCGCCATGTTGGCGCGCTGCTCGACGTCCTGCCGCGGGTACGGCGTCTGCGGGTGGGCCGCAATCTCGTCGAGCGTCTTGATCGCCTGCTCCAGCCCGGCCGCCGCGTCCTGCAGCTGCTGCAGCGTGCGCTGGTTCTCGCTCAAGCTGTAGATGGTCGACGCCAGTTGGATCTGGACGAACGCCACATTGAACTTGAAGTGGACTTGCTCCGGTGCGATGGAGAGGGCCTAATAGTGAAAAAGAAGAAAGAAAACGCGTCAATCAGTCGTCAATGAAAGAAGGGTGCCACCAAGACAATGACTGAGAAAAAAATACCTTTTTGGCGCATTCGAGGCCCATCCCGTACGCCTCCAGATCCTTGTCCATCTTGGCCTTTGTCAGCCACACGCGGCCCAGGCACGACAGGATCGTCGGGTCGTTCGCCTTGCCCTCCTTGGCCAGGGCCGCCTCGTAGTTCTCAATGGCCTTGGTGTACTGCCGCAGCTCGGCGTGGATGTGGCCCAGGTTGACGTAGACGTGCGCGTCGCGCACCGTGTCGCGGACGGCCAAGAAGATGGGCAACGCGTTGCGGTAGTCCCGCTTGTCCTCGACGAGCGCAATGGCGATGCCCTGCGCGGCGAACGCGTTCTTGGGGTCCAGCTGCAGCGCCTTGTCGAAAAACTCGACGGCGCGGCCGTACGCGGCGCTGCGCTTCTGCCGCTCCGACTCAGTCTCGCGGCGCATCTCGCGCGCCGACAGCAGGTACAGGTTGCCCATGCCGACCAGCGCATAGCGGTCGTGCTTGTCGTAGTTTTGCAGCGTGTGCTTGTAGTGGCGCAGCTCGTGGTCCTCGTTGATGTTCGCCGGCCGCTTCTTCGCGTACACCTTGCCGAGGTACCACCCGTACAGCGCCCGCACCTCGAGGTCGCTCGCGTTCTCCTGGTACAGCTGCGCCACGGCGTCGGGCCCGCTGTCGTTGGGCTGCCGCCGCAGCTTGATGTAGGCCAGCCGCAGGCGGGCGTCCGTGTAGTTCTCGTGCCGCTTCAGCAGGCCCTCGTACGCCTCGACGGCCCGGTCCAGCAGGCCGCGCACCTCGTAGCTGCGGCCCAGGTTGTAGCCGATGGTCGTCACGAGCGCGTCGGCGTCGGTCTCGTCGTCATTGTCGTTGTCGTCAGCGTTGTCGCCGCCGCCACCCTCGCTGTCCTTCTTGCTTTGGATCCGCACGCACGCATCCAAGGCCACCTCAAACATGGTGCTGGCCTGCTCGTGCCGTTCGGCCTGGAAGTAGAAACAGCCAATGTTGTTCAGCAGCTGCGGGGGCAGGAACCGACGCAGCGCATCGCGGTGCGCGGCCTCGTCCACGCCCTCGGCGGGAGGTTTGGACGTCTCCACGAGCTGGTCGAGCTCCATCTGCTCGACCTGCTGTAGACACTGCAGGGCCCGGTCCGGCGCGTCGGCCTCGTAGAGCCACGCGAGGTTGAGGAGGACCGTCGCGTCGGGCGGCACGTTCTTCTTGGGGTCTTTCCAGGCCGCGCGGACGCCCTCGAGCAGACCAATGGCTTTTTTCTTCTCCACCGACTTGTCCTCCTTCACGGCCGACCGCTCGCTCGCAAACACCTCCTCGGCATACAGCGTGCCCAACAGGGTCATCGCCTCGAGGCTCTTGGACTGCTGGATCATCTTCTCCAGACGCAGCTTGGCCTCGCCCAGGTCGGACTTGGCCACGGACAGCTGCGCGACACCGAACTTGGCGGGCACGTAGCCGCGGTCGGCCCCGCCGCGCGCGTCGTCCGACCGCCGGTAGTAGTCCGCGGCCCGCTCCAGGTCGCCCTCGAGGTGCGCCTTGCGCGCCAGCAAGTACCAGCCGTCGCTCGCCACGGCGTTGATGTCGGTGTTCTGGATCGCCTTGTGCGCCAGGGACTCGACGTTGGCGTAGGCCTTGCGCGACAAGAAGTAGCCCGCAAACGTCGCACACGTCAGGGGCATGTTCTTGTCCAGCTTGAAGGCCTTTTGCGTGTACTCGGTCATGGCCTTCTTGTACAGCCGGATGAACTCGGGGCTGTTGGTCGGCACCTGGCCGCTGCTGTCCAGGTAGTACAGGCCCAGAAGGATGTTGGCCACCTTGGAGTCCGGGCTGATCTCGAGGGCGCGGTCCCAGGCGGCCTTGGCGTCCTCTTTGAACCCGAGCTGCCAGAAGCAGCAGCCGATGCCGATGCGCGGGTCTGGGTCCACGAGATGCGGTGCCTTGAGCAGCACCTCCTGGTAGCCGGCCAGCGCCTCGGCAAACTTGCCCAACGAAAACAAGGCCCTCGATTTCCCCATCAGCGCGAGCATGTTTTTGCCCTGCGACACGCGCAACGCGTCGTCAAACGACTTCATCGCCGCGCGCAAGAGTTCCGCCTTCTCGCCTCCCGCCGCTACTGTTGCTGTCATCGCGGCTGCCGCGGCCGCCGCCCCCGTCGTCTTCGTCGAACCAGCGCCGCCGCCCGACGCCGAGGGTGACTGCAGCGATGCGCGCAGCAAGAGCAGCACGCCGCGCGCCAGGAACAGCGGAGGGAACGCCGGGTTGATGCGCGAGGCGTCGTTCAGCGTCGACGTGGCCAGCTGCAGGTAGTATTCCTTGGTCTTGACGTCCCCCGCGGCGGCGGCGCCCGAGCCGTCGGGGGCGACGCGCGGCGCCAGCCGGCTCTTCCACAGGTACATCCAGCACAGGCACGCCACGATGCTCAACCGCTCCTTAGGGTTGTTGTTCTGCATGGCGTTGCCGCCGCGGATGAGCATCTCGATGGCGTTTTCGATCTTGCCCTGCTTCGCGTAGGCCAGCGACACGGTCATCCAGTACGTGCGGGCCGCGTTCTCGTTCTCGAATAGGTCGCACAGATCGGTGGGGTCGTCGACGAGGTTCTCGAGGCCGATCTCGACGGCCTCGTCTTCGTCCTGCGTGGGCACGTCGATCGACGTCGGCACGTTGGCAAACCGCTTGCTCACGGGGTTCGCGGGAAGCGCGCCGGCGCCGGCGCCTCCACCGGCACCGTTGGCCGCACCGCCATCGAGGTGGTGGTGGCCGTTTCGAAGCGCCGTCGCCATGGCAATTTGGTTTTTCCCCGCCGAATCTTGATCAGACAACCAACGAGCGGAGAGAGGGGCTTTGTTTGTCGAATGGCGCGCGTGCGCCTCGTCTGTCCTGGTTTTGCTTCACCAGACAAGAGAAAAGAAACGCGATTTTTGGGAGTTTTTCTTTTTTTTCCCCCCCCTTTTTTTTTGCGCGCGTATTCGACCTTCGCTCTCGTGCCGCGGTGTCGTATTGTCGATGCTCTTCCAAAAACCACCAAAATGTGTCCTTGGAAACGTGCAGCGTCGCTTTGCTTGCTCTGCGACAATGTGGTGTGCTGTCACCAAAAGGGGATGGTGAAGCTGGTCTCCAGCACGAGAAAATCGATTTGGCGTTTGGGGCTCAAATGGCCGTTTTCAGCAATCGCCCCATAATTATTTTATGATCACGTGAACATCACTTCAATCAACCAAATGTCAAGACAACAACGGGCACAGAACAATGAAGTACGATTACCCATTGTTCAATATTTATATCTACTTTATTTTAATTCTAGCTAGATAAAAAAGCTGTTTGGATGTCCGTTCTACGAAGATTTCCTGACGAGAGGGCTGTCATAACATTTTGAGCAAGAATCATCACCACGTATACCGCCGAGGAGCTCGGACTGGGATCCTTTCTAAGAAACGATGCTCCTCCTACTGTATCTCCTTCATTGGGGGATTTTCTTGGTAAGTTCTTGAGAAGTAAATGGGAGGAAAGTGAAGCTGCAGTCAGACATTGTAATCTGGGCATCGCCGGCACGTGCTCCTTGTCAATGCTGCTCTTTATCTGGGAGTATCCGCTTCCCTGCCAGATCGCCTTTTTTCTTCAAAGGGAAGGAGCGGTGGTGCACCTTCCCTCCAGGACGTGACCGCGAGAATATGAGCTCGCTCACCGCCGCTTGAAGGTAGGTTGTTATGTTTTCCAACTTTTTCCTCTGCCAAACATCGCGTGCGCGTCTCCTGCCTCACCATCTCGCACAACACAAACCTGCCAGATCGGTATGAAATCACCAAAAAAGAAGACATAAGAAGACATACACGACACACACGGCTCACGTTCGACCACTATTCTCCTGGGAGAACAGGTTCGGTTACCTTCCGGGAGCGATGCCTCCTCTTTGGCGATGGACGCCAAACGCGCTCGCAAGAGACGACGCGGCCGGAGAATCGTTGCTTCTGAAGACTGTCCACAAAAGGGATGCTGACACGCGTTGCTTGGGCTTTGGCTGCTACACCAGTACCCAGCAAGGCGGCATCATCGCTATGGCCGTCATCGTGGCGCTGGTCGTTGGGCTGATCGTTTGGTATTTCGTGGCCAGACCGGACCTGAAAGAGATCGCTCGAGATCTGGCCAAGGTTCAGGAACAGCAGCAGCAGCAGCAGCAGCCACAACAAGAAAGAGCGGCTGGTATTCTGGTGCAGCAGGAAGTGATCGTCGCGAGCCAGCCGCGGCCGCTATCACAAAGCAACGGGGAAACGCCCGCGGGTTCATCGGCGAACTCTGCCTGGCAGAATCCGACCGTGCTGCCACCGCCCAACGCGGTCGTGTCCGTGTCTTCTTCGCATAGAGACATGCTTCAGCTCATCACAGGTGGCGGGCTGTCTCGGTCTTCAACAAGTGGTGCCGCCGATCTGGCCCAAACGGAGGGACCGGAAATCCAGCAGGCGGCCGGCGAGCCACAGCAGCAGCAGCAACAAGCACCGTTTCCGCCGTTTCCGCCCTGCCTGCCGTTTCCACCGGGGCCACCTTTGCACCATCCGACGCATCCAGCACAGCCGCTGTTGGCTTCGAAGAAACCCGGTGCATCGGCCATCCCCCCACCGCCTCCGCCCTTTGAATACGGATATCCGCATGCACTGTCGGCTCCAGCAGTAGCACAATTGCCGCCTCCGCCGGCCAACCCGCCTCTGGCTTATCCTTTCGGCCCCGCCGGCCCAATCCGGAGCCTGGGGCAACTGCTGATATTGCCACCCGCGGCGTGTTCGACCGTGCAGCATACCGACCAGAGCCGGTCCACATCGTCGGGCACCAATACTGCGACCATCAATACTGCGACGGACAGCGTAGCCGAGCAATCCGAGCCATCGCAGACCGGGCACCATTCACAACACGAAAGAATGCACCAAATCAGTGATAGTAGCAGCGAGCCTCGTGCTCCGTCTTCTTCTTCTTCTTCTGGTCCTAACAGCCCGCCGTCGAACGCATCGGCGGTGTATATACCGTCTGAAACCTCGTCCGGCAGCAGCAACAGCCTGGAAGGAGACAATGAAAACGAGGGTGAGGGGGTGCTTGATGGCTCCGTGGGCTCGGAAGATCGCCACCATTGGCGTAACCACATGGAAGACAATGGCGGCGCTGACAGAGACGCAGAAAACAAGAGACGCAATGCGGCCGCATACAGAGCAGAGGGAGAGAGACAAACACGTCGATCGGATTCTCGTGGTCGCGTACCGGAGCGGGTTTATCGACGACAACGGAGGGAGACCAGCCGCAGCATCACCCCAGACGCGGCCCGGTAAGTGAAAGCAACCCAGCCCTGAATCAACTGCCACCGCATTGCGTTTTGCTTACCCGAACCCACAGCCTTCAAACGAAGCTCGAAGACCGAGCCAAGAAACCTTCTCGGCTTGCGGCTCTCGCGCCGCTTGTCCTTGGCGCCCTTGGGATTGCTTCGGAAGGAAGAGACTTGGAAAGACGTACAGAAAAAGAGCACACAGGAGGGCAACGCGCAGAAAATTATGGGCTGAGCACCCTTGAGACTCATGAAGGCAATCTGCGCGACCGCCGGGAGACGGCCGACGGCAGTGAAGATTCGTGGTGTCCGTCTGATGAGACTTTCAGGGCGGCACGCCGGCACAGCAGACACGATGGGCACAGCCGAGAGAGCCAGTACAACCAAGAGCAAAGTGCAAACAAACGGCCCCGAGGCTGCCGTCGGCATAGCCGTGCAGTGGAAGACGACGACGGGAGTAGCGCCAGCTCATTTTGGCGTTTTCAGGGCTCGGGCAGCACCCACTAGGGTTAAGGCTGCCGGGCATAAAGGAAAGGAGAGACTGAGAAGAGAGACCGAGAAGAGACATTGAGGAGAGACACTGAAGAGAGACTGCAAAGAGAGAGCAAAGAGGAGCAAAGAGGAGCAAGAGCAAAGAAGCAAAGGAGCAAAGAGAGCAAAGATATCAAAGAGGAGCAAAGAGGAGCAAAGACAGCAAAGACAGCAAAGAGAGCAAAGAGAAAGAAAAGAGAGAGAAAAGAGAGACGGAAATGAGAGTTTGAAAATGGAGGCTGAAGGAAATCTTCTGAAGTCAATAATTGACGTAGTTTAATGAAGGGATTTCGACGATATACAGGCAAATTGATTGAGCTTCCATAACGTGGCAGCGCTGTTCGCTGACTTTTGGTTGATGCCTGCTCCTGCAGTGCGGCCCCCCAATTCGTGCAAAGCAGCAAAAAGTGGGTCCGTGCGTTGTTGGTCGTCGTCATATGTGGGAAGGCGCGAGGGACAGACAAGAGGCTGGGCTCCTGCTCGGCTCCACTGCTCACTTGTTCGGGACTCCTCCTCCTGCTCTTACTGCTTTCCAACCGCCTTTCCTTGAGAGCGCCTGTTCCTGTCATCCTCCACCACCGCCGCGATCCCATTCTTTTTGTGAATTTCCTTTTCGACTTGTCTCGCAGAGCTGCACGAATATCCTTTCGCACCGCCGACGGCGCACTGGGATCAATAGCTGAAGGCAAGCTTTCCGCCGACCCCGCGCCCGTTGCTCTCTCTCTCCCCGCCCACTGTTTCTGCTGCTCGGCGTCTCTGCTTCCACAACATTCACCACGCTTCGCGACGAACATCACTATCTGTCATCCAGCTCGGTTCCTTCACGCTTTATTTTTGTCTTTTGTCTTGTTGGCCGGCTTGGTTTATCGGGACCTTCTTCCGTTTTTGCTGGGTGCGACGCGTAGCCAGCGGCCCTTTCAACCACCATGTGGAACGACGAGGACAACAACCCCTACGGGGACAGCTTTGACCGAAGAGACTCCTTCGGGTCGTCGGCAACCCCGTCTTCGCCTGATTCTCGTAAGTCTATCCGCTGTTTTGGGTTCTCGTGAAGCGAGCGTTGCCAACCCGCAGATCCTCCGGCTCTAGGTTCCCGCTACGAGACGCCCTCCTTGACCGACGAAGAGCCACAGGACGTGCCGGGCTACGTCAAGTCAGCGAACGACGGCGACGACGACGGTGATAGCGACGAAGAAGCTGCTGCTGCTGCTGCTGCTGCCGCCGCGTCTGCGTCTTCTGACGCACACGGCGAGCTGCGACCAAGGCGCAAGCCCGGCGGCTACGACAGCCGCATCGAGCAGCTGCTCTACGAGAACCCCGAAACGCCGATATTCATCACGGATGCCGGGAAGAGCTTGGAGAACAGCGGCCGCTACATTGTGTACACGATTCGAACGGGGGTGAGAACTCACGTCGTTTGACGACTCCTACCCACCAGGAGGGAAACAGAACGGAGGAACTGACTTTCTTTTTTTTTGCGTGGCCAACAGGACCTTGAAGTGCGCAGGCGATACTCGGAGTTCGCCTCGTTGCGCGATGCGTTGACCCGGCTCCATCCGACCCTCATCGTGCCCCCAATACCCGAAAAACACACCATGGCCGACTATGCGGCAAACCCGACCAGCGCGAAACAGGACCAGCAGATCATCGATCTGCGGAAGCGGATGCTGGCGGTGTTCCTCAACCGGTGCCGGCGGATGGAACAGATCCGCACGGACGGCGTGTGGTGGCGGTTCCTGGACCCGAATGCGAGCTGGGTAGGCCCTTCTGTCGCCTTGACACAAACGCCCCTTTGCTAGTCGAATTGTTATGCTAATGCTAACGACTTTTTTTTTCGTGTTGCTATGCAGAATGAGGTGCTGCACTCGCACCCGGTGGCGTCGATTCCCAAGTCCATCCTGAAAGCCCCGCCGCTGAACACGGCAAACCCGACGCCGGCCCACAACTATCTACCAGTGCCGGCGAGCTCGGCCAAGCTCAAGATCACCGCGGGCGCCGCCGCCGTGCCCGTTGTCGACGGCTCCGTGGCCCGCTTCCCGCCGGAATCCAACCAGCTCAGCGAACAAGACCTCGACCCGTATTTCACGTCCTACGAAGCCTCCATCAAGGAGCTCGAGCAGCTCCTGATGGGCCCCATGGAGAAGGTGAACCGCCGCACGCTGAGCCACCTGTCCGCGCTGGCGTCCGACCAGTGCGAGCTCGGCGCCCGGTACAACGCCTTTGCCCTGTCCGAGCAGGCGCCAACCCTGGGCCCCGCCATCGAACGGATCGGCCAGGCCGTGGACTCGTCGTACATTGCCACGGAGGAGCTGTCCAGCTCGCTGGGGGCCAGCTTCGCCGAGCCCATGCGCGAGAACGCGCAGTTCGCCGGCGTGGTGCGCAGCGTCCTGCGCTACCGGATCCTGAAGCGCGTGCAGCAGGAGATGACCAACGACGACCTCAACAAGAAGCGGGCGCTGCTGGACCAGCTCGAGCGGAGCGAGGCCGAGGCGCGGCGCATCGACCAGTATCTTAGCGGCAGCCAACAGATCCAGTCGCAGCCGCGGCGGTCGACGAGCTCCCGCGACCCATCGGGCGGCGGCGGCGGTGGCGGCGGTGGCGGTCACTACGGACAGCAGCAACAGCAGCAGCATCAACAACAACAACCATCACAACCACAATCACATCATCAACAACAACAGCACCGCCGGGACGGCAGCCAAGAAGACACGGCGTCGATCGACTCCGATTTCCCACCCACGCATGGCGACTACTCCTCCGTGCCCTCGGCTAAGAACGGGCCGCCGGAGCGGGCGGCGGCCAGCCCGGGCCACAAGAAGGCCATCAGTGGCAACTCGATCACGAACAAGATTTTCGGGCCCATCCGGCACGCCGTGCAGGGGGTCGTCGACGTGGACCCGGAGCGGACGCGCCGCGACACGATCACCAAGACGCGCGAGGCCATTGCGCATCTGGAGCAGGCGCAGGTGGCGTCGGTGCAGGACGTCAAGGACGCCAGCGCCAGCGTCCTCCGCGACCTGAAGCGCTTCCAGTGGGAAAAGGAAGACGACCTGAAACGGTACATGGTGGGTTTCTTTGTTCTGTCTCCCCGTCTGTTTGTCTCTCCGTCTGTTTCTCTCTTTGTATAAACTAACGCAGTGCCTCCAGATTGCCTACGCAAAGAGCCAGATTGAGTGGGCCAAGAAGAACCAGGAGACATGGGAAGAGGCACGCGCCGAGGTCGAAAAGATTGACGAGTCGTGAAACAAGGCCAACACGTGTCTGCGCGCTGCCTTCTTTGCGTTTGTTCCTTGTTCTCGCATTTTGTTTCTACTTTTTCCCGTGTATTTGTTCAAGGGCTTCCCAGTTGTCACCAGTTTCGCACCAATGAATGGGGAAAAGCCGGAGGCTGTTTTGGCTGTCTTTGCGTTCGTTTTCATCATATACATAGAGTTGCTGTACAAGTCACGACAATGGCAGAACAAAATTTTACCAAGCAGCCGCCGTATTCGTGGTTCTAGGCGGTGATGTCGTGTCTGCACGCCTACATAAGTGGCCACCGAGGCAGCCCTTTCTATCAATAGAAGCGAAGATTCGGTAATGAGGGCATTTTTGAGGACTTCCGGCCGATACCGCTGGCGTATGCTTTGAGTCTACTCCTGATTTAGATGTCTAGTTTCGCAAGCCGAAGCACGCCATGGCAGCACTCTATGCATCTGCAAAACCTTGCCAAAAAAACCATCACGAGGTGCAAACCCAGCAATGACACCGTCGTAAGGACAGTGCGTACACTGTGGCACACGGAGTACGTCGCTTGTAGCGGCATTCGCTTTAGCGCCCAGAGCTCTCCCCACAGGAAGCTTCAGCGCCTTAATCGTCACGAGCCGGGGCAGACGATCGCCAACAAGTCTGGCCCTCGTCTTGCTTTTGCCCCGTTTCTCCACTGCAAAACCCACCCAACCAAGTGCGATCAACATCATCGACGTCGGTTCGCGTGACAGCACACACATGACAGCAGACAGACTGCTACCATTTGCATGGTAAAAGCGAGGGTTTCTTTTGTTTTATCGAACCGTTTTGCAAAAGCAACCAGAAACAAATCGAGAAAGTTCCTTTCAACGACTCCTTCATCTTATATCTTAAAGATCGAACGTCGTCTCTGCCCTTGCGACCGACACGCCTCAGTCGTCTCCTTGCGAACCCGACACACCGCCTTCCTGACTCTCCTTCTGATCTATGCCGTCGTCGTTAGCCCGGTCTCTGAATCAGGATCCAGCCGCCAGCGGCCACACGGACCACGAGCACCAACACACGACGACGGACCGGGACCCAAGACGGACGACGACGACGACGAAGAACAACCACAAGGACAGGGATGGCAAGGATGACGACGATGGCGAGGGTAGCGGTGGTAGCAACGAGCACTCGCCACTGCTCTCGCCAGACCCGGAGACTGCCTTCGGAGCGCGGACGGCCGCCGCGATGAACGTGGCCGCGGACGACGCCGGCGACGACGATCTCGAACGCAACCGCACAGCCGCCGGCGTCGCCGCTCTTTCTCCGGGCCGGCACGACCACCACCACTTACACACCGACGACGACGACGACTACCACCACCACCAGCGCACCAAATCCGTCTGGTACCTCGTCCTGCTCACCATCAGCATCGGCGGCCTCCAAATCGCCTGGTCCGTCGAGCTCTCCAACGGCTCGCCGTACCTGCTCTCGCTCGGCCTCAGCAAGTCGCTCATGGCCCTCGTCTGGATCGCCGGCCCGCTGTCGGGCACCCTCGTCCAGCCCTACGTCGGCATGCTCAGCGACAACTGCCGCGTGCCCTGGGGCAAGCGCAAGCCCTTTATGCTCGGCGGCGCGGCCGCCACCATCGTGTCGCTGCTGTGCCTGGCCTGGACCAAGGAGATGGTCGCGGGCCCGCTGACGGGCCTCTTCGGCGCGGACCCGGCGTCCGAGGGCGTCAAGGTCGCCGTGATCGTCGTCGCCGTGCTGTGGGTGTACATTCTGGACTTTGCCATCAACACGGTGCAGGCGGCCATCCGGGCGTTCATCGTGGACTGCGCGCCGGCGCACCAGCAGGGTATGTGTTTCTCCCCCTTTTTATTATATTTTTTTTTTTTTTTTTTTTTTTTATCAAAACCAGACCTCCCGCTAACACATCACGCAAGAGGCCGCCAATTCCATGGCGAGCCGCATCACCGGCGTCGGCAACATCATCGGCTACGTCGCCGGCTACGTCAATCTGCCGCGCGTTCTATGGTGGCTCGGCGACACGCAGTTCAAGGACCTCTGCGCCATCGCCAGCATCGCGCTCGGCACCACCGTCGCCCTGAGCTGCCTCGTCATCCGCGAGCGCGACCCGCGGCTCGAGGGCCCGCCGCCGGCGTCCGCAGCCACCAAGTCGGGCGTGCTGGCCTTCTTCCGGCAGATTTTTGTGTCCATCCGCCGCCTGCCGCCGCAGATCAAGCGGGTGTGCGAGGTCCAGTTCTGCGCCTGGGTCGGGTTTTTCCCCATGCTCT
This sequence comes from Niveomyces insectorum RCEF 264, assembly GCA_001636815.1. Taxonomy (NCBI): domain Eukaryota; kingdom Fungi; phylum Ascomycota; class Sordariomycetes; order Hypocreales; family Cordycipitaceae; genus Niveomyces; species Niveomyces insectorum. Next base: position 374,505 of record AZHD01000027.1, read on the forward strand.
TCTACACGTCGTCGTACATTGGCGAGATCTACGTGGAACCCTTTCTGGAGGAGAACCCGCACATGACGCCCGCCGAGCTCGACCGGCTGTACGAGCAGGCGACGCGCGTGGGCACCTTTGCGCTGCTCATCTACTCGATTACGAGCCTGTGCACCAACGTGTTCTTGCCGTTTTTCATCGCGCCCACGTACGACAGCCAACCGGTAACGGGACCGCCGCCGCCGCCGGGAGGTGAACACCTGCCGCAGCAACAACAACACGCGTTTCTGCTTGATGGAGCCCGAGACGGTGCAGGTGAGACAAAGGGCGAGGGCAAGCCGTGGCTCGACTACCTGGTGATTCCGGGACTCACGCTCCGCCGCGCCTGGATGCTCTCGCTGTTGCTGTTTTCGGGGAGCATGTTCTGCACCGTGCTGGTGCGGAGCGTCGCGGCAGCGACGGTGTTGATCGGGCTGGTCGGCATTACCTGGGCGTTGACGCTGTGGGCACCGTGGGCGATCATCAGCGCCGAGATCAGCCGCCGCGACGCACAGATCCGGTCGCGGAAACGGGCTCGTCAGCTTGCTAGCGCCATTGCCGCCGACGGCAGCGGCGATGCCACCAACAGCGTGGACAACAACAGCGTCAACGACGACGACGACGATGAGGAAGAAGAAGTCGACCAGGCCGGCGTCATCCTCGGCATCCACAACATGGCCATCGCCGCCCCGCAGATCCTCGCCACGGTGGGCTCGAGCATCGTGTTCAAGTTTCTGCAAAAACCCCGCGGCACACCCGGCGACCACAGCATCGCCGTCGTCATGGCCCTGGGCGGCGTGACCGTGCTGCTGGCGGCCTACTTTGTGCACAAGATTGAGGACGAGCCCACGGCGTTGTTGTTGGCGGCCGGGAGGGGGGCGCCCGCCGACGAGCTGACGGCCGCCGAGGGACCGTACTACGCGGCACTGTACCGTGGCGACATCGACGCCGACGACGCGGCTAGCAACCACAGCGGCGGCAGCATCGGCAGCAACCACAGCGGCAGCGGAAGCGGCACCAGCACGCCGTCCAGCGGCGACCGACTTGGCCGGCGGATGAGCAGCGAGCAGCTGTCGCGGGCGAGCCTAGAGCGGGCGACGCTGGTGCGGAATTCCAGTTTCGGCGCGGGCTTGGAGTACTAAGGGGGTACGAACGACGCGAAGGAACGGGTCGTCGATATCTTGGAACAATTCGTGTGTGTTTGGTGTATAGGATCTACGCTACAGTGGGAGTTTTTTGGGTGTCTCAGTTGGGCTTTGGGAGACAACTGCGTGCGTCAACATCGTTTGTCTTTCTTTTTATGTCTTGGTGTCTTGTTTTCTCCTTTAGTAGTGCATCTTTTCTTTGGCTTTCAACCGGGCATATTTCGAGCTTGTCATAATCAACAACCTGGGTTTCGACATTGCTATACTGCACTGCTCTACAAGAATGCCCGCAGATAACAATTTGGAGCGTGGAACCGGGGCAGGCCTTTTGCTTTCTTTTCGTCTGGGTTGATTGTAAGCACGTTTTGACATGGCGTGGAGGGCCCAGAACTCGGCTTTGCTGCCTCCTTTCCGGGACCACGTCGTCCAGCTGGTCCCCCCTTTTCAGGCTAAACGCGGCCTCACGCTCCATTTCAGAACACCGATATATTCTCATCCGTCCGTCTTAATCTATTGCTCCGCAAACCGTGAGCAGTTCACCCCATGCGTCTTCATTTGGCGATCCACATCGGCTGCAAAAGGAGAAGACGGGGGGTGTATTATAGTATGGAATTGGATGCGTCCTTGCCGGTAAGTAGGGACGAGAATGAAGGAGGCCAAGAGCAAGCCTCCGGAGAGTAGAAAAAAAAAGATAGTGGAAAATAAAGGGTTATTCTCGAAGCATAGCCTTGGGTTTTATCCTTTGTCTACGTCGTCCTGGTCTCTTGTTGTTTTGTTGACGCTCACTTCTTCACCACCACCTACGCCCCCCCTGTCTCTTTTTTTTCCCCCTCGGGTTGCCCTTCTCCTACATCTCTCAACCATCCGCGCCACAATGAAGCTCCCCGGCAGCCTGCCCCTGCTGGCCTCCTGCCTGCTCCCTGTCTTCGGCGGCGCCGCCCGCGCGGCGGTCCTCTGGGACGGCCGCTTCAACGACCTCGCCACCGCCTCCGACCTCAACAAGTGGTCCTGGTCCTCCCAGGTCGGCCCGTACCAGTACTACATCCACGGCTCCGGGACCGTCGACAAGTACATCGCCCTCAGCCCGGACTACAAGAACCCCAACGACACCGTCAGCAAGCAGGGCGCCCGCTTCACCCTCGACGCGACGTCGTTTTGGAACGGCCAGACCATGCGGCGCACCGAGCTGATTCCGCAAACCAAGGCCGCCATCGCCACCGGCAAGGTGGTCTACCACTTCTCCATCATGCGCAAGGCCACGAACGCGCCGAGCATCAACCGCGAGCACCAGATCTGCTTCTTCGAGAGCCACTTCACCGAGCTCAAGTACGGCTGGATCAGCGGCGAGCAGGGCACGAGCAACCCGAACCTGCAGTGGATGGTGAGCCAAAAGAGCCAGTGGAAGACGGAGTGGAAGCCCGACGTGTGGCACAACGTGGCGTACGAGATTGTAGGTCGTGTTTCGTTTTTCCCCGTTGTTTTCCCCTTTTCGTTTCCATTCTTTTCTTCCTTTTGACCGACAACCAGGACTTCTCCGGCCATGTCGGCTTCTGGCACTCGGAGGGCGGCGACCCGCTGACGCAGGTGGTGGCGCCCGTGGCGGTGTCGGCGTCGTCGAACGGCGCCGATTGGCACCTGGGCGTGCTGGAGCTGCCGCGCTCCGGGTACAGCGACGGCGTCGAGGACTACTACTTTTCGGGCGTCTACATCGAGTCGGGCCCCGTCACGACGGCTATCGGCGGGCCGCCGGCGTTGTCGTAAGCGGAGAGGGTACTTGATGTAGTCAGTCGGGAGATTTGTATCTCTAATCACTATGGCCTTTTCGCCTTCGTAGCGACGTGGGCACTACTAGGCTTCCAGAAGCACCACTAGACGAGCGTGTATCAGCTTGAACCATTTATTCTCTATATATATACATCTTTATGCGCTATTTTTTTCATCTTCCCTCCCTCAGCAGTTCCAGCCGCCGTCGATAGAGATGCATTGGCCCGTGATGTAGCTGGAGGCCTTGCTAAGCAGAAAGACGATGAGCTCGGCGACCTCCTCGGGCTGGCCCTCGCGGGCCAAGGCTACGGTCGCCGGCCGTTGCACCGTGTGGGACTGGCCGCCACTGGCGTCGGCCGACGTCCGAAGCATGGGGGTGTTGATGAAGCCACTGGCTTGTTAGTTTTTGGGGGGAACTTTTTTTTTGGATTTTCTACTTCTTAAGAGAAAAAACTCACGGAGCAAAGCAGTTGACCCGGATGTTTTCTTTGCCGGCCTCCTTGGCAGCCGCCCGCGTCAGGCCGATCACGCCGTGCTTGGACGCGCAGTACGCCGCGCTGCCGACGCCGCCCTGCAGGCCCAGGATGCTGGACGCATTGACGATGCTGCCGTGCGGGACGTTGTGCGCGCGCATGCTCGCGAGCTCGGCGCGCATGCAGTGCATGACCCCCGTCAGGTTGACGCCCAGCATGAGGTCCCAGACGGCCTCCTCCTCGTAGGCGACGCTGTCCTTGAGGTTGGACCGGAAAATGCCGGCAATGTTGGCGGCGCCGTCGAGGCGGCCGAGGGCGGTGACGGCGCCGTCGATCCAGGCGTCGACGGCGGCGCGGTCTTGCACGTTGACGACGGCGGTGTGCACCTTGATGGTGTGGCCGTGTGCCTTGGCGGCGGCCTCGGCGGCGGCGGCGGCGTCGCGCAGGAGCGCCTCCTGGACGTCGGCGAGCGACAGGTGGGCGCCGTGGGTGGCGAGCAGCTTCGCCGTGGCGAGGCCCATGCCGGAGGCGGCGCCGGTGACGGCAATGACGGAGCCCTTGAGGGAGGACATGGTTTGTATGTGCGAGGTAAACGGTGGGAGTTGTAGGGGGAGTGATTGGTTCTGAAATAAGGGTAAACAGAGGAAAGGAAGATGGACAAGAGTTTAACCACAGAAACGGCGTCTACATATATAAGAAGCGCGTCTGGGGACACACGAAAACGACCCCAACCGGCCGAATCCCAGATCCAGCCATAGCTTCCCATCGGGTATCCATTTTCCCCGGACAATCTTCGCCTCCATGGGTTACGTTATCCTCCTCCCCATTCTCCAAAATCAACGTACGCGCAGGACCCTTTTTCTTGTCTTGATAGACGCTTGGAGAGTCGTGCTGGGGGGTCATAGTGGCCGCGGGTAGAGAGGAGTAAGGCGCGCAGCGCGGAGCGTACGGAGCGAACGGAGCACGGTTGTGGGGAAAGACGGGGTAACGGAGATATTCAGAGTTAGGGGTAAACATACCCGATGCGGAGTTGGGCGGTTAACGAACATGACTCGAGACAGCAGGCGGACTTGAAAACGGCCCTGACTCTTTAAAAAAAAAACCTTTAACCTGACGGAGCTTCCTAAAATGATAAATAGTGACTGGAGGGCTGTTGTAATCCGGAATGTACTGGGCCAGGCCACACACTTTTTTGGAGTGAACTGCATCATTTTCCACACATGATCCACACAATAATCGGGATAGAGTAGTTCAGAACTTGACATAACGCTTGATGAACGCGTTCAGCCAATCCAATCTCTCTGGACAGACGCTTTTACGCATTTGTGAATGCTTTGTGCCTCCGTACGACAAAGGCTGCGGGCGTACGGCCGGCCGGACCACGGCATCGCCGCACCGTACCTCGTCTGCCAGCGTGACATTCTTTCCGGCCCAATCAGGCCGCTGGGGGTGTTGGGACGTACGAATTGGGTATATTGGTGTTGCCATTGTAGTTTTGGTGGTTGGAAGTGAGGCATCGTGGAGCGATTCGCGTGCGCTGGCCCTGGACAGCCGAGGTACCTCTCCTGTTTGGCAACCAGCTGGCTCCATAACGAGACAATCTGCGGGAAGAGCTGATTCCAACGTCGTGTCGACTCTCTACAAAGTGTCGACTTTATTCCAAGATTGCCAAATAAAGCGACGGCAGGCCATGGACTACAGGCGGTCCCCGGCGTGTCTGCTGAGATTGAAACACGCACGAGGACGAAAACAGGAAATAAGGACCGATCTGGGATCCTTGAGAAAGCAATTTACGACACACAAAGCCCAAAAAGGCATGCACCATACTCTCCGGGCCGTGCAGCAACAGAATTTGGCAGACGGCGTCCTCGGACGTGACGTCTTCAGGCAGCGTTCACAGACAACAATAGGGTGGCAAAAAATAAAAGGAAAGCTTTGCCATGAACGTGATCCTTTGTAGTTTGTTCTTCTTCTACGCCGTTTCTGTCATTTCCACAACCGGAAATTCTGCCGCTTCTGCCATGTGGGTGCTGTAGTAGACACGGCGTTTTCCGTCTGATGCGCCTGTGGCGTCCGATCTCGCTCGGCACGTACGAAAAAAGCGGGTCCGCGATCGAACGGTTGGGATTAGGGCCGGTTACCGAGTGTCTGGGTGCTGTTTGCGTCATCGCTGCCTCCCAGCATAAGACAGGCAATCCGCGTTCACCTTCTGCGAGTCAAAACCTTTCGATTCCCTCACGGCGTATTGCTCTCTTGTATAGAAACTGAAAGCACGCTGGTTGACCCATATCTCTTTTCGATCTCTCTTTGCACCTCAGTCTTTTTTTTTTTTGGTAACTCTCGCAGCCCGGACTCATGGATTCTTCTCGCGACTTTCTCTTGCCAGACAACATCATCTCGTTATTCTTTTCTGCACATGATTCGTCCAGATCGTATTTTCCCCTATCGTCGCCATGACTGCTCCGTCCTCCGCGGTGGACCCCGAAAGCAACGACATCATGCCGGTTCTGAAAGACGCCGTTGCTGCCGTTGGCCTGGTGCGTTCCGGAGAGGGTCTTTTTTTTTTGCATCTCTTTTTAATTTCACGAGATAACAAGCTCACACTGGACGTGAACAGGTCGCGTGGTCTGAGCGTACGCGGCTGCTCCGCTGCTTCGTGTTCGTGCCCGTCGGCGTGTGCGTGCTGCTCGCCGCCTGCTTCGGCGTCCACCGTCTGCTCAGCCTGGGCGGCGTCGCTTTTCCCGCCTCCGTGGCGTGCCTGATTCTGCTCTTTCTCGCGCTGCTGCTCTGTGAGCGTGTTCTAGGCGACCGCCGGACAAAGAAGCTTGTGCAGATGATCAACGTGCCGGTGCGTTGGCCGCCCTTGGCCGGGTCGACCCTATGCTTCGGGGAGACGGTATATTTGTCTAACCCTTCCACAGGGCGGCTGGTCGTTGCGGTGGCTCAACATCTTCTTCACGCCGTCCTTTGTGATGCTGCCTTTGAGCCCGCGCATCTCGGCCACGGAAGTCGGCAAGATCATCGCCGTTTTCGGTACGCGTATCCTCGTCGGTCCAGTTGTGTTCGAACGCTAATCTCACCTTTGCCTCAGTCATCGGCTTTGTCGTCATGATGGTCTTTACCGCGTACATGACGCGCTCCATCCAGCTGCTGCACGGCCTGCCCCGAAAGGCCATGCACCAGCGCGCGGACGAAGTGGCGCTGCCGCGCGACAACAACGACGGCGACAACACGGGCAACGACACCGACCGGATCCCGCTGCTTGCTGCGACAACGGACGGGGGCTGGGAGTCGCCGAGGCTTCCGCCCTCCTCGCACGCGGCCGCCTACTTCACCGTGCGCGGCCAGCACCTTGACGACCCGCTCAGCTCCTTCAGCGACGTGCTGCTACCGGCCCCGCCCATGGTCATGCCCTGGTGGCGGCAGCACCCGCAGCAACCGAAAACGAAGCAATGGAAACAACGGAAACACCCAAAACAACAGCCGCTGCGGGCCGAGCGGTGGGCCGAGTGGCTCAACCGCCATGCTGACGCCGCGCTGTACACTGTGCTTTTGCTCCTCGTTGGCCTGCCGGTCTACTACGCGACGGGCTACGCCATGCCGCTGCAGCTCGCCGTCAACGTGCTCGCGTTTGTGGGCGTGCTGGCCCTGCCGCCCACCTGGCGCCAGGTCCTGCACCCGGTCATCGTGTCCGCCTTTTCCACGCTGCTGGTGATTTGGCTGCTCGGCCGCGTCCACGGCGACGGCCTGCCGACCGTGCTCGCCGCGTACCGCCCGGGCAACACGTACCTGCAATTACTTGATGCTGCGACTCATGATGCCCAAATTGGCCCCCCCGGGGCGGGCGATGTCCTGGCCAGCATCCTGGACGCCAGCATCGTGTCGCTGGCGCTGCCCATGTACCAGTACCGGCGCGAGCTGCGGCTGCACTTTTGGGCCATTGTGCTGCCGAACGTGGCGCTGGCGGTGGCCTCGCTGTTCGTGTACCCCGTGGTCTGCCACGCCGTCGGCATCAGCCCCGCGCGCAGCCTCGCCTTTGCGGCGCGCAGCCTGACGCTGGCGCTGGCCACGCCCGCCGTGCGCAACCTCGGCGGCGACCTCAACACCGTGGCCGCCGTCGCCATCCTCTCCGGCGTGCTGGGCGTGCTCATCGGCCGCCGGATGCTGTCGTGGATGCGCATCCCCGACGACGACTACGTCACGCGCGGCGTCACGCTGGGCGCCAACGCGTCCGCGCTGGGCACGGCCCTGCTCCTGCGCACCGATCCGCGCGCGGCCGCGCTGTCGAGCCTGGCCATGAGCCTGTTCGGCACCGTGACGGTCGCGTTTTCGTCGATCCCCCCCATGGTGCACATCATCCGGTCACTGGTCGGGTTGTCGTGACCCGGGCATGACCGTTTGTCTAGCTCACGGGCAATAAAGACAGCTTTCAAGGTCTTAACGGATTACCAGGGGCTGTTTGCAACCATAAAAGGGTGTCGGGATCGATGCATATATAAAATAATGTCGATAACATGGTGAAAATAGAACAAGGCGTATCAAGAGGACAAAACAGGACTTGGTATTAAGGAGCGGAAATTGTATGTTAGATACCCATCTTGTACTAGAATTAATCTTTGGAAGAAAGACGCTTTCAGAAAGACTAGGAAACGGCTTCTCATAAAGCTGCAAATATAAAAAAATATTAAAAATAGACGTCTGGGTTCTGAAAGCATGGTCGTGATGGGAGAAGCAGGGGAATTACTAGATTGGGTCATTTAAGCGTCTGTTCGCTTTACTGCATATTCATTACAGCGATTACCTGGGGGCAGCTCAGCATGGACAGACGTCATCGACCTCCCTATGAACATGCAAACCAGGGAACGGCGTAGCGCCCGTTTGCTTTCCATCTCTACCATCACAATGGCCTGAGTTGACAGCGTTTGGCCCAATCTTCCCGACATAGTTTTTTCCGTCCCCTAGCACAATGCCGTCGCTCTGTGGCTTGTGCGGATCGTCACGCGGGCGCGGCGACGACTACCACGACGACAACGACGAGGACCTCGAGGCGGCCGAGCGTCGTCCGCTGCTCGCGGAGTATGGCGACGAGACGGAGCGCCAACGCCGCCTGCACGAGAAGCTGCACAGCTACCAGATGCTGCGGGCGCTTGCCCAGGGGTCGATGCCGTCGACCGCCCAGATCGTCGCCAACGTGCGCACGCTGCTCGCCGCGGACGTGCTGACGACGCTGCACCCGGCGCACCAGGAGCTGAGTCCGGCCGGCCAGGCGCTCGTGCGCTGGACGCGGCGGTGGCTAGAGCAGTTTCTGGTCCTGGTGCAGCACAAGAACGGCGCGGACCAGCTGCAGGACTTTGTCTGGTGCCTCGCGCGGGCCGAGGTGACCGTGGACGTCGACGACCTGGCGCGCCGGGCCGGGCGGGCCAAGGCCACGTCCCAGGCGCACACGACGGCGGGTGAGTAACTCTCAAAGAGCAAAAACGGGGGCCGGGGAAAGAGGACAAGAAAAGGGGAAAGAACGGACACTGATGGCACAGCCTTCCAAAGCCTGCAGACCGTCGGGTCGCTGCTGCTCACCAATGCGGACTTTCGGCTGTTCTTGTCCGATCTGACGGACGTGGGCCGCGACGTCTTCCGGGACTCGGCGCTGGCGTTGTCGGACGCATCGCGCGAAGCGGCCACCAACGTCGAGCAGGCGGGTGGCGAAAGCGCGCATCAGAAACAGAAGCAGAAGCAAAGCGCGTCCAACACGGCACCAGGTGGTTCACCCGAGGCCGACGAGGCGCTCCCGCAGGCCCGCAACAACATGGCCGACGTGGCGCACGAAGCGACGTCGGCGGCGACCAAGGTGGCGGCCGAGACCGCGCAGAGCGTGTCCGGCAAGCTCGTCGACAACGACGACGGCGCGCGCGACCGCCTCCTGGACCGCCTGCAGCGGGCCGTCGGCAAGCTGCGCCAGCGGCCCGACTACGACGAATCCGTCTCGGTGCTCGCGGCGCTGCTGCAGCGGTACGCCGCCGCCTACGTCCGCGCCGCCGAGCACGCCGTGGAGGAGGCCGTGGAGGCGGTGCGCGAGGAGGAGGAGGCGGACGTCGCCGCCAACGACGAGGCCGACGCGGCGCTGCGCAACTTCTGGTCGTTCCTGACCGGCTTCGGCGACGCGACGGCCTGGGCCGACCTGCAGGCGCGCTTCCAGCGGCTGCTCGACCGCAGCCGCGGCGACGCCAACCACCGCGCCTTTGACGCGTTTCTCCGCCAAGCGGGCGACACGCTGCAGGCGCTCCTCACGGACCCGGCCTTCTTCGACCACGCCCGGGAGCGCGTGGAGGCGCTCCAACGGCAGGCCCGCGAGCTCGACCTGCAGGCGACGGTGACGGGCCGCGCGCCGCTGTCCTCGTCCGCGTCGAGGCCTGCGTCGTCCCCGTCGTCCCCGTCGGCGGCGCTGGCGGCGGCGGCAGAACAGGGCAAGGCACCGACGACGTCCATCCGCGAAGACATTGACGCGCTGTTTGCGCAGGTCCGCACCACGGCGCAGTCCGTCGCCCGCGACGAGGACGTCGCCCACCTCGTCGCGACGTCGGGCCGCATCGCCGACTTGCTGTGGCCGCACGGCGGCCGCGACCCCCACGCGCACGCCGAAGAGCTCCTCACCGACGCCGTCCACGTGTTCGTGCCCTTGCTCGTCCAGGCCGTGCAGTACGTGCCCATCCCGCGCATCGAGATCGCGTCGCCCGCCGCCGACTTGCTGCTCGAGAACCTCGTGCTGGAACCGGGCCGGACCGTGCACCACTCGTCCTTCTTGCCGTACCAGCTGCACGTCCAGGTGCGCAACGACGTCGACGTGCGCAAAGCGCGGTTCGGCGGCGCGGCCGCGCAGCTGGCCACGTCGGCCACCGTGACCCTCAAGGGCCTGTCCGTGGCCGCGGACGAGGTGGGCTACGTGCTGCGCCTGCACGCCGCCGGCGGTGGCGGCCTGCTGGGTGGTAGTAGTAGAAGCAGCCTCTGCACCGACAGCGGCATCGCGTCGATCCACCTCGACGAGCGCGGCACCGACGTCCAGCTCGACGTCGCGGTCGTCCGCGGCGCCGCCGACACGGTGCTGGCCCTGCGGCGCGTGCGCGTGCGCGTGCACCGCTTTGCGTACACGCTGCGCCGCAGCAAGCTGGCGTGGCTCGCGTACGACGCCGGGGCCGGCACCGACCAGACGACGCGCGTGTGGGTGGGCGGCGTGCAGGCGTCGGGGCGGTACGAGGGCGGCGCGGGCCCCGGCGTCTTTGAGGGCGTGTACGCGCCGGGCAGCCTGCTGCGGGTGTGGAACGAAGAAGCCGTGCGGGCCGCGGAGCGGATTGACGACTACGAGCGGGCCGGTTGGCGCAACGACATCTTTGACGTGCCGACAGGGAACGGCCACACGAACGGCTGATGGTCTCGGAAAGAGAAAAGATGGAAGTGTTTCTTCACCCCTGCTTATGAGTCTGAACAGAGCCGACGTGATGGGGCAGGCAGCTCTACGCGGGGACGAGGCATCGTGAGAGAGAAGTACATGGAGACGCACTTCATTTTGGATAAGGCAACGCTTTGGGTTTAAGGGACGGTTTTGGGTAAAAACTCGTTCATTTTTATTATTTTTTTACAAAGCAGGATACTTTTATTTTGCCTTTTGTTTGGATTTTTGCATACATAATATCTCATCAACGATGGAAACGAGCTTCTTCTCAAAACGAATACCAAATAAGAACCACACGAACAACCAGCATATCTTTATGAATACCGCGTATTCAGCTCGCGCCACGCTTGGACCCAGGCGCTGCTGTCGACTTGCTGCTGTGGCTGCTGCTGTTGCTGCTGCTGACTGCGATGGTTGTGGCGCTGGTGTGATGCCGGTGCCGGCGGCGGCGGTGGTGGTGGTGCCGGCTGCTGCTGCTGCGGCAGCGGTGGTGCCGCCGTCGGCGGGTCCATGTCGATGCTGCTGTTGACGCTGTATGCCGCTGTCGTCGTCGTCGGCACCGTTCCGGTGTTGTTGTTGGTCCGTAGCATCGGCTGTACCCCCTGGAACATGTCCGGCTGCGTCATGTACGTCTCCTCGCCAAACGTGGACATGTCCGGCGTCATGCTAAAGTCGATGCCCGACGGGCTGTAAAAGGCAAAGGGGAAGCCGGCCGCGACCGCAGCCGCATCGTCGGTGTGGTGATGACTGCCGCCGGGTGTTGCTGCCGCTGCTGCTGCTGCTGTTGACGACATGGTCGGGTCAAAGGCCTGCCACGGAAACGTCGACAGGTCGGGGGCAAACCAGTCGGCACCGCCAAACGCCTGCAACTGTTGCAGTTGTTGGTGCGGATGCGGGTGTTGATGCTGCTGCTGCTGTTGTTGGTGGTGGTGGTGCTGGGGGTGCTGCGGCGCATGGGGGAAGTAGAACATGTCCGCCGGCGACGAGGACGCGGTAGTCCGGCTCTGTTGCGGGGACAAGGTCGGCGGCGGGCCCATGGGCGGCGTGGCCCCGGCTGTGCCGCCCGTGCTGGTGGCGCCCGCGGCGGCGACGGAGGATGCCGTCGGGACACTCGTTGTCGTCGCGGCGGTGACGGGCAACGGCGGCCGCCCCCCCGGCAGATCGCGGGACACACTGGAGCTGTTGCGGCGCCGGTGCTGCCGGCC
>AZHD01000028.1:0-119427 GCA_001636815.1 Niveomyces insectorum RCEF 264
GCGATAAGTAAAAAACGGCGTTTCGTACGCGGTACGGCTATTTCAAATATTTAATATTACTTTTTAACTTAATTAACGCTTCGACTATATTTTAATATTATATCTATATCGCTTTTAAAAGACTAGTTAACGTTACGTATATCGTTTATATTAACGACGTATTAATATTTTTAAAGACTAAAGAAAAATATACGCGGTACTTTTATAAAGTTTTATCGCGTTTACGTTAAACTTAACTATATATTAATTTAAGTAAGTATAGTTTTTACAAAAAGGAAGTAAAATTTCTTAGCTTTATACTATCTACGAAAAGCGTTAAAATAAAAGAAAGTAAAATCGTTACCGTAACGAATTAACCCGAGTTAAAGTTTTATAAAGAAGTTTAAATATTCTTCGGTTTCTATAACTTCTACCGTAGATTTATCGAAAAGTATTTAACGTTAATAGCGCCCTTTAACGAAATAATAAAAAAGATAAAGAATGATAAAAAGCCAAATAAAGTTACGCTATCGCTTCGTTAACGGTAAACTTTCGAAGCGTTAAAGTAAAAATTTTAAAAGGTGCTACTATTAAAGTACTTCGATTCCGTTCGTTTACTTCGACTTAAGATCGATATATTTAAAGAGGTAAAAGCGGGTATACTATTATAATTAAACGACGAAAGGCGGTACTATTTTATCGCTTTTTAATTAAAAAATAAAAGAAGTTAAAGTTAAACTATAGTATTTTAAATTAAAAGATAATAGTTATTATAAAAAGCTTTAAATATTAACGTTAATATTTAAAAAGAAGCCGATAACGAGTCGAAGTTTTATTAAACTATATTAATTTACGGTCTTTTATTAATTAATAAAAACTTAATAGTTGTTAAACGCGTTAAATAATATTTTTAATACTATTTAATTTTAAAATTAAATATTAAACGAATAAACGTAACTTAATAAACGTTTCGTATACCGCTTTAACTATTAAACGTTATAAAAAGAGCGTATCGATTAAAGCTTATTACTCGATTTAAAGTAACGGCTAATCTCTATTTAAAAAGTATTAATCTTAACTTTATATATAAAAAAAAGAGTAAGTTTCGAAGAGCTTTAAGCTAAAGAACGCTAAACTTATTTAAATTTAAACTATTAAAGCGCGGACACCGTTAAAGAAGCGTCGGCGACACGTCCGCAGTAAAGAAAAGGGCCGGCTTATAAAGTAATCGCCCATTTTAAAATAATTCTTTTATCGTACCTTAGTATAGTCAGTAACCGTACGTAAGGATATAACGTCGGTAAAAATTAAAAAACCGCTTTAAAAAGCGTTATTAGTATTATAAATAAGTAACTTATTTTATATTAAAAAGAAAAACGTCGACGATACGCGGGACTCCCATTAACGTACTACGACAAAAGAATTATTACGATACCAATACTACGTTTACGTTTTAAAAGATGTTACGCTTAAGATTAAAATTATCCGTCGATACTACGACGATTCGTAGACGGAATACTTTAGTAGAGTTAGAATTAATAAAATTATTAAAAGAAAGTTTTATTAACTAATAATATAAAAAGATATTAATATATACGTAGCTTTATACTTAATATATTAAAAAGTATCTTTACGAAAGTATAAGCTATATAGTTAACTATAACTATTATTACCTTCGAAGTATCCGTAGTAAGAAATATTTATAAACTTTATTATTAAACTACCCGCCGTATAGTATTAAAGATAGTTAGTTAATACGGTCCTTATAGTAGTCGATAAGTATACGAAGGTAACGCGTTTTATTTTAATATCTTCGTAAATTACGGCGGAAGAATTAACCGCCGTATTTAAACGCGAAGTCGAAATACGCTATAAAATACTAAACGGTATCACTATTAATAAAGGGAGTGTTTTTACTTATATATTTTAGCGAAAATTTAACGTTATCTTAATAATACGCCGGCGGCTTTTTACCGTATACTATTTATAAATCGACGGTTAAACCGAACGTATAAATTAAATATTAAAGTACTATCTACGCGCCTTCGTTAACGCTAAGTAAACTAACTAAATATCGCTATTACTATAAGCGGAGTTTGTATATAATAATATATAAAATACCCTTATAAAAGAGACCCTTTTTCGTCTTTTAATAAAATATAATCTTTATACTATTAATAACGTTAAAGCCGACGTAGACGAAGAGAAGGTACCGGTAATCGGTAATAGAATTTAAAAGTTATAAAAACTACGTAGGAAGGTAGCGGATTACTTACGTACCGCGTTAAAGTTATAAGTAAAGTACTATAATAAAAAATATAAACTTATAAAATTTAAAGTAAAAGATTTAATAGTACTATTTATATAAAATATACGTTTTAAAGTCTTTTAAAAGAAACTAACTTTAAAATTTATTAACTCGTTTAAAGTATTAAAGGAAATAAAGAAGTAAGCGTACCGATTAGTATTACTATAATAATATTAAAGACTAAATAATATTTTCCCGGTTACGTTATTAAAGCCGTAACGAGTAAAAAACGTTAACGAAACGATAGCGATACGTATACCGAACTCAAATAACGACCTCGATAAATAAAAGGTCGAAGTAGTAAAAAATAAAGTAATTCGTAAAGGAAAAGTCTACTATTTAATTAAATAGGTAAGATAGCCCGTAAAGTATAATTAATAAATATTCGAAGAAGATATAATAAACGCTTAAAAGGCGGTATAAAATTATTAAAAGCGTATAAAGTTAAAGGTTAAAGTAAAAAAATAACTAAATTTAAATAAACTATTTAACGTACGCCGATAAAGTAACTACTTTATAACGACGGCGAATCGCGTAAATAAAGAAAACAAAGAAAAGAAATAAAAGGTAAAATAAAAGGAACTATTTTATTATCGAAGTTAAATAAACGACGCGGCGTTCGACCCGCTAAGCCGAAAAACCTTCGGTAATAGATATAAAGCGTATATTTGTAACGAAGGTAGTTACGAACTCCGTTTAAATATCGTAAAGCCGGTCACCCGGCTCGAAGCGTAAAAGTCGCGCCGTTAAGTCGACGGTATTTCGGTTAAAAGCAAATAAACGGCGTTTACGATTAGCTTTAACTTTTTATATTAACGCGTCGTAACGTACGTAAGCGACGGTACCGTTAAAACCGCTTTAAAGATTATATAATACTTTATAGCGGCGTTAAATTTTAAGTATAGTATTAACTAACTCTTCGTTAAAAAAGAAAAAAGTTAACGGCGTTTTATCTTCGCGCTTAAACGACTATTCAAACTTAACGTACCGCGTTACCGAACGTAACACCGTTTAAATATTCTTAACTATAAAAGCCGGTTAAAGTTTATACGTTTGTTTAAACGTTATATAAACTATATAACGAAACGTTAAGCTAAGTTCGTAACGTAACGCTTAATAAGCGTTTACGCTTCGATGTCGGCTTACGGTACGGAATATATAGATTTTATAAACGTAAACTTATAAATTAATTATAATATTTAATTTAAAGTCGCGCGAAGTAATCGAACTTTTGTCGTTATTGTTATTATTATTATTATTTTAATTATTATTATTTAACTTATTATTATCTTTACCGCTTTTAATATTATTATTTTTATTACTATTAATACTTTTACCGCCGTCGTTATTATTATCGCCGTCGTTAACGTTATTATTATTAACGTAGTAAATATTTTCGTCGATTATATCGTTTTTATTATTATTCTTCGAAGCGTCGACGACGAGCCGAGTAGCTAGCTCCACTTAAATTCGCGCGGCGAAAGCCGCGGTAAAAAAACGAATAAGTTAAATATTATTCGTTACCCGTTTAAAGGGCGCCGTTTATTTAATAAAATTAATACGTTTAAAGGAAGTTACCGTAATACGAATAAAAATAGAAGTAAACGTAAGACTAAACAGACTAGCCGTAGCTTTAATAACGAAACAAATAACGAATAATATTATAATTTTATTTCAAATAGATATCTTTAACCGGACGAAGGACCAAGAACTTATAAAAAGAAGCGTTTGAACGGGAAGCGTACTTATAATAGTTCGAAAGCGGGCCGCCGTCGGGTTAGAAGGCTTTATAAAAGTAATAACAATATACCGTTAAAAAGAAAGCGTAATCGACGCCGTTAATATTATTGTTAAAAGCGCGGAAGGTATAGCTATAGTAAATAAAAAAGGTAGCGGCTTCGAAACCGAAGTAAAGTCATTAACGTATCGTCGACGAGCCGCCGTTAAGCTAATCGTTTTAGTAAATTTAATAACGACGTACCGTTATATAGAAGGAGTAATAAACGTTACGGGAGTGACCGTTATAAGCGCGGACGGCGTATCCGTAGTAGTTAAAGTAGACAGCAGCCTCGGGACCGGTACTATTACGCGTACGAAAGCTTTATAAGCTTTCTACGTTGCTTCGTTACGTAAGTTTCGGAGCATAGGCTTTTTACCGTAGTAGCGTAGTAGGAAAGTACGTAACAACTGGTAGCAACTCGGTAGTTTTGGTTAAGGGGTCGTAGGTTCGATTCTCCTCCGGAATAGAAAAAAGAAAAAAGGGTGGTGTAGACTACGTAAGCCCGACACGTGACGGCCGTCTCCGCCGTCACGTGCTTTCGGCTATGGTATATATTACCCTTTTCCGCGTTAGCGCCACGGTAAGCCTAGTGTTATACTTCGTATTGAAAAGCTACGAGGGTCCGTTTATTCGGACGATACGAAACTAGGAGAAGCTCCCTCCGAAAGCTACCTTAATACACTGGGACGGTGTAGTGTTTTCGTATGCCCGTAGCACTTGTTACGCGTACGAAAGCTTTATAAGCTTTCTACGTTGCTTCGTTACGTAAGTTTCGGAGTATAGACTTTTTACCGTAGTAGCGTAGTAAGAAAGTGCGTAACAGGTACTAAGTCGTTAATACTTCGTTAACGAGCTTTTTTACGGCGCTTACGCCGAATCTTTTTCGAAAGTTTAATTATTTCGATAAAAAAAAGAAAATTTAAATAAATAATTTAAAAATTAAATAATAAACTTTTACTCGTAAAATATAAACTTAAAAGAATTTATAAAGATAAGAAAAATTTCTCTTTAAAAGTAAAAGGAACGACCGCGTTTATATATAAAGCTGACGGCTATTCGTAAAAAAGTGAATAAATAAATAAATAAACGAAAAAAAGAACAACCGGCTTTTAAAAGATACTTATTTAATACGAATATAAAGCGTTTACATACCGCGAACGAACCGTAATAAAGGTATACATTAAAGAAGAAATAAAAAGGTATAAAATAACCGGCTAAATATAAATATATTTAAAAAAACAAAAAGTCCGCACTCCGTAAACATAGCCCGAAAGTTTAAAACGGACCGCCGACGCGTCGTTGTTAACCGTTACGCTTTTATCGTTAAATAAAGAAATAAAGACATTCTCTTAATACTCTTTATAAATAAAAAAAATAATAAAATAAATACGAACTAAGAGACCAGTTCGTTAAAAAGAGAGGATAATTATTATAACTCTCGATACGTATATCTATAGTCGACGGAAAGTCGACGGCGAGCCGCCGGCGTACCGCTAGCCCTATTTTACGTAACGGCTTATATAACGGACGGCGTAACAAGCTAAGTGACGGGACGCACCCGAGGCTAAGGCTTAAAGCCCGTAATAAGTGATGCCGGGCTTAGTACACCGTATATAGTTTTCTTTTATTTAGTTACTCTTTCTTTTCGTACGAATTAAAAAAGAGATAAGACTTAGTTTTATTATAAATATAAACCTACCTTCGCTTTTATATACGTACTATTAACGTAACGTATTTGTTACGCTATCGACTACCTACTTTATCAAACTCTATTATAAAGATATAGTTAGTCTTTTAACTTATAAAGCTTTTTACTTTCTTTTTATAAAGTAATTATATAACTTTAAAAGGCTATTAGATTACGGCGATGTATAATTAAAGCGTCTTATTTAGTTATTTATTAAAATCTTAAGTTTTTAATTATAAAAATCTACGTATTTATAAACGTTATCTGGGAAATATTTAATTAGTAATAAAAGATACGTTATTACAACCGCTAAAGTAGGCGGCCACTGAGACGGCTATACGTACGTATATATACTCTCTTTTTAGTTAAACTTAGCCAACCTACACGTTAATAGTGTTTTAACTAAGAGTTAATCGGGCCCCACTTTTTTCTCTTTTAGTAAGAGTTAATCGAGTATAAAAGTATAAATTATTATCACGGAGCGGTTGGCGCCCGCGGTGTACCGTGTGTTATATACGTTAGTGTAAGGGAATCTTAATACGTAGTGTTAAGATTGGTGATCTTTTTAGGTTATTGGCTTAGTTGGAAAACCCTTACACCGGCCATGATAATTATATATATGCCGCGATTATATTTTAAGTAGTAAGTCTTAAAAAGGTGATAAATAAATAGTTTAAAACTATAAGTAATATATATACTAAAAAATATTACTAATATATACGTTAATATATAGAAAAATATATATACAAACGTTATTATATAACTTTATGTTTTTTGTTCCATTTTTAATTATTTAATTATATAATATAAGAATACGGCGAAAAGTACGGAATAAATTAATAAAAAGTAGTCGTATTCTAATAAAAAATATATAAATAGATATAGAAAAAAGTGTTGATTCTTAATGGAAAAGCATAAAAGTAGTTAAGTTTGAAGTGATTAAGAAAAAAAAAAAAAGAAAAAAGTAAGCGTATATATAAGGGTGGTAAAAGAGAGGTAAAGTAATATAGTCTATACGTTATACTACATTACACTACTTCTATATAGAAGTAGCTATTGTTATCTAACTAAAAAGCTAATATAAAAAGTTATTAATTAATAAATAAGCTTTATATAGAAAAATCCTTAATAAATTACTTATATATAATAAAAGAATTATTAATAGTAATATTAACTTACTACTATAATATTAATAAATATCTATAACCTTACTATACCGTCCGACTAACCGCGCTTTATTCTACCTTAAAAAGTAAAATAGTAAAGCTAACTAATAAAGTAGGCAAGATATATTAGCGCTGCCTAAAATGGAAGGTAACAACTATACGTACGCATATTAACGTACGTACAAAAAGGCTAGGCGGGCCCTAAGAGACTGACCCTAAAAAGGGGTACGAGGCTCTCTTATTACCTACATTTTGGTGTAACTAGTAGCTTTATCTCGGACACGTAGGCGCTATATAGGCTAATAGGAGAGAAGAAAAGAGTAAAAAAGTGTTTATTTATTTAAGTACGGAAAATGCATTTAAAATATATTTTCTATTAAACGAGCCATTTAGTTAAATGTATTTAAAATATATTTCTATGTTTAAAAAAGTATATATTAATAATACATTAAAAATGCCTTATAAATGTATTTTAATGCTAGTATAGAACTATATATACTTAAATTATAATGCATTTAACATATATTTAAAATGTATTTATAGAAGGAACTAACATTATAATGACTTATTTATTAATAAATGTATTTTAAATGTATTTATTATACTTAAAATATATAATATAAACATCTACCGCGTACAAAATCGTCTTTTTCTTTAACGGAAAGTTTACGTAATATTAAAAAAGTTTTTTAACGGTATAATACGGATATATTATAAATAGTTAAAAATAATCAATATAAAGATAAAAAAATAAATGCCGAATTTAAAAGATTAAAATTATTACGTTAAGTTGATCGGCCGTAAATAGTAGGTAAATTAATTGATAATTTTTTTTCATTTTTATTTATTAAAATAAACTAAAAATTAAAAAGTTCGTTTTAATAATATATTTATAATCTATTTCTAAAATATTAAAAAACCTCCTTACCTGTTATTAAAACTACTTTATATTATAAATAGAAAATTTATCTCAAAATAAATAAATAGGATTTATAAGGCATTTAACTACCGGGCATTTACAGTGTATCGGGGTACAATTTACGCATTTTGTTACCTTAATAATATTTAACATTTTACGCATTTTGCTAAACTTTAAATAAAACGGACGTTTGACTTTTAAAACCGTAATAAACATTATTAATAAATTAAAAAGACCGGTTATAGTAGGCATAATAATAGGCGCGGCAGTAGCAATAGGCGCGGCAATAGGCGCGGAAGTAACAGTAGGCGCGGTAGCAGCTACCCCGATAGTAAACCTGGTAGCAAGTTCGGCAATAGGCGCGAGAATAAACGCGGGAGCAAACTAGAAGTTTAACATAGAAATAGATACAGTATAAATAACTCTCTTTAAAGTTGCTGGTATTAGGAAGCGGATGGAGCACCACCGAGTGGCAGCGGGCGTGGCAGCAGTGGCAGCCTCCCTCGGATGCGAGCTGCACAAACTGGTCCGGCTGGGACGCGAGCATGCGTACATCCGGGTGGCATGGACACTGGAGCTCGAAGGCCGTGTCGTAGGGACAACAACAGACATAGTACGTTGGGCTACATGGGCACATATCCGTGAATCTTCTCCACGCTGCTAACCATGGCGGGTAGATGCCTAAAGGTAGTAACTCGCTCTCGTGGCTCGGGACATCTATATACACACTAAGCGGGATAAGTTTTGGGGTTCAGGGGCGAACATGGCACGCCTAACAGAAACAACAAGTGACAGGCCGAGATGAGCAGAACTCGTCCGCACAGCAGGCGTGTAATATATCTACAACAAATGATTAAAATGAAGATCTGTGCGGGCTCCAAAAATTTAAGAAAGAACATTACTCTCAACATAGGCTCTTTAAGGTCAGATGTCTCGCCGAACGCCACTTTGCAGCCACTAACCAATGCCCAACATGGGCTTCCACTGCCCTTCTCCAGTGCCTGAAAATGGACGTTTTTAAAGCATGAAAACCGCAAAACCAGACTTTATCCAACGTGAGAATTGCTAAAGTAATCACCTAACAACATTTTCCGTATCCCGGAGACAGCACAATAGTCCCTCTCTCGTCTTGCGTACTCCATCCCAGCCAACGTCCATCCAACTGTTCTTGCCTTCAGTCCCAGTTTCTCCCCTTCCTTCTTGCATGAATCAAAATCAATTACCACAACCGTTTCCCCATGCATCATGATGTTCGATGGATTGAGGTCATTGTGTATGAGACCCAAACTGCGCATATGGCTTACGTCACATTCAATCTCTCGTAGGCAACGGTCTTTGTCGAATGGTACGTTATCGTGCATCATTTGGGATAGAGTTTTGGAGTATCTGACGAAGCACAGTCCTGCCACTCTGCCGTCTTCGGATAGGCAGCTGAGATACTGCGCAAGATTCGGGTGCGGGTATTTTTGCAGGAGTTCATAAGCCTCCACCTCAGTAACCACCTAATGGGCCACGTACGTAGGGCTACTCTTCTTGCCACCAGGGATGATCTAGAACTTGATCAATCGTCAGGCGGGCCGTTGGGTCGGGGTTTGTCATTCCCAACATCACGTCTAGTGCAGCTGGTCCCAGTTCCGCTCCCCACACCTGGAACCGCAGTGCTGGGTTATCCGCCACAGCTCGGTCAGCACTAGCTGACGCACCACTTAAAGCCTTGCGCCAGACTTCATCGCCAACCTGATGTAGAAGACCTTCCGTGGCAGGCCCAAAATAGCAGAAGTGTCGGGTGAGGATGTCTTGCTCGGGGGTAATTTTGTTCGCCAGAAGTTCTTCGTAGTTATGCAACAGCAGCATGTCCCCTCCTCCAAGGGCATAAATACACTAAACATTCATTGTTAGTCTATTTTTTATTATATATATATATATATATATTTTCTAAATTTACTCTGTTTATTCTTGTCGCAACTTTCAATGAAGACTTACCACGAGCCCAAATGAAAAAATATCGGATGCTTTGGTTATGCCTTTTCCGGTCTGGCCTTCTGGACTGCGCCACATGACATTCCCTGGAGCATAAGGGGCGTCCAGCTTTTTTCCACTTTTTGACTTGTACGATAGATCGAAATCCCCAAGTGCCATGTTCGTTACAGTCTTGTTTCCATCTTCGTCACAAGTCCAGTCAACCAGAATATTATCTGGCTTTACATCTGCCCGTGGAAATCCGACTGTTAGTTTTTTTTTTCCCCAAAACTGTTCTTGCCATTTGAATTCTTACCAAGGTGGACCCAGTCTTTCTTATGCATCGCCTGAAGAGCTTCTGCAGTTCCACGAAGAACTTTTGTCCTTTCCACTGGAGGAAAGCCCGGCTCCTTCTGTATCAAGCCAAGTAGCGTGTCTCGAAAGTAAGGGTAGATGAGGATGCGTTTGTCTCGGTTGCAGTCGGTGTGTAATCGAAGATGACGGGAATCGTGGAACTCGTTGGCGAGTTGTTCTGACAGCTCATAGAACGATTCCGACACGCGCTTGGAAACCGAATACTCACTGCCACACCTATCAGGATATTAAAGTTAGGTTCAGAGATTTTCAGTCGGACGAGGTCTGGATACATACTGCACTTTGAAAATGCGAGGTTCATTCGTTCGGCGATCTCGTTGCAGTATCTCCTTCTGGGTATAGATGCGCCCAGACGCTCCAGTTAAGGTGGATGCCATCCTCGCATGTGCAAGCACCGAAGACTGGTGTGAGCACAAAGATCTCGCGGTACGTACAAGAAACATGTGTGCAGAACTAAGTTTTGTTGTTTTGGCGTTATTTATGTGTGATGGATGCGGGGAGTTCGGATTTTTGTACATACCAAGGAGAACTCCACTTTTGTTCGGTTTTAAAAATTATCTTACCGATCCGCCTGGACGATTTCCATCCCATGACTAAGCAATCGTACATTTTCACTGATGTCAACAACGCACAGCGCAACAACAAATGATCAAATCTTGTAGCTGGTAGGCTTATAATATCTTCACTACTTATTCAGCTTTTCTTGTTCTTTTATATATACTTTTTTTTTGCACAGTGTAGATATGAGCAAAGCTGGTGAGTTCTGACCGATACGGTATGATGCCGTTTGCGAATATTATTAGTCGAAAACTAAACGGTCGTGGTAGTAGATGAACAGTTTCTGGGAACCGTATTCTCCAAGAGGACCCCTCCGTAAGACGCACAAGTCTCTGGGGGACTCTAATAGGACATGAAATCTATTTCAAAACGTTGTCTATACCTAATGTGGTCGCCGTTAGTTAGTCTTTTGTCTAATCACAGAGCTAAACGGTGAAAATGCCAAGACTTCAACAAAACACTCACCAACTTCAGACGCTTCTCAACAACGCAAAACAAGAGATAAGCCAGAGCAAAACTCGTATGGGTAGAGAAATGATTCGAATGCGAACGATTAAAATGTGGTAAAAGAAGACTGTTTTTTTTGTTGTTCTGCGTGTTGTTGAAGTTGGTTGAATTTACAACGTTCTGAGATAGATTTTGCAACGTCTCATCAGAGTCCCTCAAGTCTCTGTGCCAGAAACCCAATTTTCGGGTTAGGCCAAGGGCACTTAACTTTAACGACATTCGCAATCACAGCACTTCTAAGGTTTGATTTGCTTGCAACAGAATGGTAAAGGCCCGCCCATTGGTGGGTTGAGAAACGCACTGACCTCGAGCGCTACTCAAAGGATTGTAACCCCCAATGGGAGGCAGATGTGGACGGCTGATTGGACATCAGAGGGAGGTGGTTATGTTGGGGAAGAACATTCCTGTACCATAAGTACCAGTCCATCCCCCATCCCCCGTACAGCGCTCTTGTTTCTTTGGCATCCAAAAAACACAACACGATTTCCTTCCCGGAATTTATTTCTCGTTCTAATACTACTACAACAACTCCCATCCTGCGTCTCGAGATGGCTCCTAACAAGGTCGTCACCAGCGCTTTCATTAAGAACGTTGTAGTTGGCGGCCGCACTGTGGTTGTTAAATATGCTACGGAGACCTCAAACTGGCGACGAGTCTTCCTCGACCAAGGCACCCAGGATAACTTTGCGGCCGCGGTGGAAAAGGCAAACATTCCAGAAGGCGCCACAGTGGCCATCATGACGTGAGTCGAGCGCTCAATGCCGTGGACAAAGAATAAATAGTAACAAATAAATTTTAGTGAGACAGACCACCCCAGCGACAAGGATTCCTATACGCATTTCACCACAGTCTTCCAGAAGACCAATGGCGACCACGTCACTACTGGCCATGTATACCCCTAGACAACAACCCGGTATTGGTGCAGCATGGCTCCATCGAGGGAGCGGAGGAGGCTTGCACTATTGATTTTGGTTTGGAATCATTTAAATCATATTCGTGTCCTCTTCCGATCGCTTGTGGCACGGCGGGATTGCTGTCTCGCAGAAGCGCTGTGTACACGGGTCTGACGCTGAGTCCAAGACCCGGGGAGGAGGATAGATTGAAAGGGTGTGCAAGGGGGCTAGAGGCACAGGGATAGCGATGGTGACGGACCTGGTCAATAGAAGACTACCTGAAAGTATTCTGTCACTAGAAAAGATAGAACGCACGTGCCATGTGTTTGTAACCAAGTACGTGGTTGCGTCAGCCAGGGGCGGTGCGGCTGCATACGTGGCAATATTGCATGGTACACAAGATTCCTCACCGCTAGAACGACTAGTGATCCCCAGCGCTGTAACTTGGCACATATCTATTAGCACAATATAAGGTATATTGTTCTGGAACATTTGGGTTTTCTAGTGATCCTGTGTTACCAACACTTTCCCTTCGTGGTTCTCACCTCTCTGGCAAGGATGATTGCAGAGCTGGGTAACGTAGTATTGCTTTACCTCAAAAGAAAGACATCAATTTGCTAGTACATCATTCGATACACAAATTTACAGCCAAAATTGATGTTAATCGCGGCAACGAGCATTTGCACACCCCCTGATCCTTGTTATAAATCAGTACAATGGAATTTCAGAGCCAGCACTAAAGGATTTTGATTTTATTGTACACCCTGAGCACAATTCGACGAGTCCAAAACGGAGTCTTTCTAACCCAAGCAAGCTCTGGTATGCCTGCTGCTACACCTTTCCTAGTTTCAAACTGACGTTGTCGAAGTTTACAGGCACATCGCCACTTGTATTTCCCCCCTTTAGTTGTATGATTTTCAAACCGACAGCCGCTGTGCACAGGTTTTCGATTGGTTTGTCTCATACAGTACTTGTAGACAAGCACATCTATAGTCGGGTGTAACATTAATCTACAATATCATTTTAGTAAAGGGAAGTGGCGCAGCGTCTGGTTCATTGGCATTCAGCATGTACGGCGTACCTTGGTTGAGGAAACGTGAATTCCGATACCTACGTATTTTATTTTTATATAAACCCTCTTCTCGTCTTTTGACTTGAGCACGAGCAGCCGCCCCTTATCTGACTAGGTTGTTTTCCCACCACGCTGGCATAAATGCTGTCTCTCATCCAGACTGAGACGATGGCCGCCACGTCGTAACATGTATCCTACCGCCCTGCCCGCAGAAATGCAAGGTTATATTTCGTGCTAATAAGTCGAAGCACAACGTGGATGCTTTTCTGATTCTCCCAGCAACGTGTCTGTTCTCCGTGATTAGGACGCAGGCTCGGGGGGTGACTGCCGTTTCTACGGCAAGGGGCACGACAATGGCCAACCGAAGCGAGGGCACAAAGAGGATGGTAAGCGTCGAGACCGAAAAAAAATGGATACAGCATGTCAGCCATAGAGTGCTAGATTCGAAGCGTCAGACTGATACTAGCAGATGTTGCGGTGCCTTGATAAAGGAGAGCTAGGCGGAGATCCAATGAATGCCAGCTGGTGGGACAGCAATAAATTTGATCGCTCCAACAGATCGCCGTTAGTCTGTGCTGAGATGATGTTGTTGGCGCCATTTGTGGTGTTATTCATCTTTTCTGTTGACCTTGGGAGGGTCAAACAATGGAGCAGCGTAGTAAATGGATGCAAAAAATATGCCCTAAACCCAAGGGTACGTTACGATAAGAAACCCAGGGTATCGGGCAACCACAAAATCGGGAGTAGAGTTCTCTTTTCGCGCAAAATCAACGTTCCCAGCCACCGTCCTCAAAAACCGAGGCGCCCTGTCAATGCGGGATGAGTACTTATCAGCGCCAACCGTGGGCATCAATGGTCCGCTGTACCATTGCCTTCACAGTGAACTACACCACTGATTTTCTTAAAATAACCCAAAATGACCTTACCAATTTTCTCCGTGTTCCAATTAAACTACGGTCCTATTTGAAGTTCGATTCTAAGATTCAAAAGAAATATGACTCCATGCTGGCGCCTCCAGTGGCTGTCTATCTTACCTTCAGAAGACCCCCCAGCAACACGTCGG
The DNA here is from genome assembly GCA_001636815.1 of Niveomyces insectorum RCEF 264. NCBI lineage: Eukaryota > Fungi > Ascomycota > Sordariomycetes > Hypocreales > Cordycipitaceae > Niveomyces > Niveomyces insectorum. The sequence goes on from AZHD01000028.1 coordinate 14,267, forward strand.
ACTACATAAAAGATTCTCCGGGATGTTAAGACGTGACGTCGTCTGGGTCAAGTCCTTCTTCGAGGTCGACCCCGCCACCGACAACATTAAGGCCCTCTGCGGCAGCAGTGGACTAGATAGGAACACCATGACCGAGTTTAATAATTGGATAGTCTGACATCAGTTCATGATATCAAGTAGTTCCACGTGATGCGTTTCCCAGCAGAGAAGGATTTCATCAACTAAATCCACCCTGATGTTATGACCTAAGGGGTGGTGAAATTAATTCGGGTCCTGTCCCTTTTGGGCTTGTCATAAACCAGTAGTCGTGTTGCTCGCCAACTGGTTGCACAGTAAATGAGGATGGGTGAAAATCTATAGCCCTCACTGGATGGCGGCAACAGCCGGCTGCGAGTATTATCACCGTCTTCGTCGCTGTCTCTTCGTCTGTGTACCCAAAGACAAGGGGCTTGGCGTACGCTGAGCCACCAACAAAGCCGGAAGCTTAGAGAATTTGGCCAGGTGAAAGAGAGCCTTCGTTGTCCATTCAGCTGACCACAAGCCGAAATCCAGAGCAAGCAGACAAAAGCTGCACAATCCGGCAATGGCCATCTTACCGGGTGCGTCTTCGTCCAGCACCGCGATGCATGTTGTTGCGGTAACGGGGCCAGTTACAGGGCCGGTAGGCGGGCAGACATCTTCGAGAGACGGCAGCGGGAAGGCCGAGGTGTAGTATAACAGGTTGTGCCCTCGAACACTTTGGAGTATTTACCCCGGCCTGTATTTTTTGAGTGCATCAAGGTTGCCGAACGCCTAACAGCCTGTACAGCAAAAATTTGTGCCTCTGCTCGGCCCTGAGCAGCTCTCTTCCTTCTATTCCTTCCTCATCCACCATTCCCCGTCACGCTTTCTACACTTTTCTGGTACCCATCAAGAGATCACGAGTCGAACAAGGCGATAGCCCTGTCACCATGAAGCCGTCACCAACCCAGTGGAGGAAATGGCTCCTCATGAGCGACATTCATTTCCGCTATTCGAATCTTGATCAAACACAGAAAACGGCCCAGTGGATTGTGTCCGTCGCAGGGCAGAAGAAAAACATCCAGCGGGCTGTCATATGCGGCGATCTCTTCACCACTCGCCCCGTCTAATCCACCAAGGTTCTGTCGGCGTGTTACCGCTTCATTGACCAGCTCAGCCAAACTGTGCCACGCATCAACATTCTCCTGGGCAACCATGACATGGCATACAATAACGACTACTCGACCACAGCCCTGGATGGTCTCAACTTGGCGCGGCTACGACCGTACGTCTCTATCCACAAGGATGTGGTGACACACGAGATCTGGGACGACAGGCGAGTTTTGCTGCTTCCATTCCGGCAAAACCAGTCCGAGCTGACAGCTGCAGTTGCATCTCTCGACCCCGCCAAAGCCCGTGAAACTGTGGCTTTTGGCCATCTCGCCATTAATAAGGCTATCTTACAGCGCTACGTGCAGGGAAGCGACCAAAGCAAACCTTTAGTCTATCACGGTCTCATTGGCCCAGGTCATTTCAGCAAGCTGGCGCGCACATTCACTGGCCATTTCCACAGTCACCAGGTGATTCCACAAAAGTACAACTCCGGAGATGAAGCCGCTGCTGCTCGACGTTACGACCCTCTTATGGGCAGTGTCGTGTATCTAGGAGCGCCGCTGCAGTTGAGCTGGTCAGACCTCCACGACGTAAAAAGAGGAGTTGTTTTGTTCGATCCTGATAAACGCAAGCAAGAGCTCCTCGTCTCCCCACATGCCGTCAATTTCATAACAATGGGATTGGAAAAAGTACTCCGTGGAGACCTCGACCTTAGCGAGGAAGTGCGAGGTAAAAACGTTATGCTGGAGGGTGAGGTTTCTTATGCCACCTATACACCCGCCCGGGCCAATCTATTGGCTTCCGGTGCCCCGTTCGGTTCGTCCTTGGAATCCATCAAGCCCCACGCTTCGCAACAGCGTCGTCTCCGGTGGGCTGGGAAAAACTGTACCGGCCAGCGATGCCAAGGTACAGATCTCTGGCGAAGCTTTGCCCCCTGTCGACTCTAAACAAGACCAATACCGGGGCGAGTGGACAGACCAGAATTCCAAGGACAACATCGACCCTTCGACAAAGCCGCCCAGTCTCTCGGAAGAGGTAGACATATACGTAAAAGCGCTTGAGCTGCCCGAGGCGCTCCATCGCCGGAGAGAAGATTCAATTCATGTCGGAAGGAAACTCGTCGTAAAGGCCAAAGACATTGCTTCGGATCATCTGGGCGATGACAACGGTGATAGTGACAGCAAGTATGAACTCGTGACCCCCTGCTTGGCAGATGCGATCCCGTATTTCAGCCGGACAGATGGCGCCCACGAAAGAAAGTCGTTTGTTGGTCAGCTGAAGACTCTCACAATCACCAACTTTCTCAGTGTGCAGGGCACCATCCAACTCAACTATGAGCACGATATTCCTCAAGGACTTACATTTGTCGTGGGAGACAATGGCTCAGGAAAGAGCACGCTCATCGAGGCCATCACATGGTGTCTCTTTGGGAAATGTCTGCGCCAATATACGCGTGTGGACGACGTTGTCAACGATGCTTCCAGGAAATCACTACCAGCAGCGTCTACAGAGAACTGCAGCGTCCGTCTGACGTTTGCCAATAACTACTGCATAACACGAATGCGAAAGATGAGTAAAAGGAGTGGCGGCCATTTTGTGGTCCAACTGGATGGGGTCGAGCAGCCGCAGCTTGCGCACACACAAGCTGCTCTTGATGACCTCCTCGGTACCGACTACAACACCTTTGTGCGAACCGCAGTTCTGGGGCAGGAGAATGGCATCGGTTTTCTGAGTGCAACAGCCGAGCAGCGTCGGAGTCTCGCCGAGGAGGCGCTGGGTGTTCCTGAGCTGGAAGAATGCGCCAAGATTTCCAAGGCGGCCCTGGACGATATTGCCAACGTACAGCGAAGCGCCGTGAATGATTTGGCCAAGCTGGACACTAAATTGGAAATTGCGCAGCGAGACCTTGAGAATGCACAAAGCCGGCACGATGGTTGTCTGCACGAGGCCATGGAGCGGGGAATGACACACGAATGCGACGATGGAGATCTGATAGCTCCGGAAGACAACAAAGGAGAGCGTCCCGAGGAAGCCGATGGGGGGAAACTAACTCTTTGCTCCTTTCTACAGGATCTAGATGCAATTGACAAAAAGGTTGTCGCCCTACGAAAAGAGGCTAGATATTCTGCGATAAAGCAGGCCCTTTACAGAGAAAAAAACCATGCGATAATTGGAGAGGCTGCTGAAGCTGAAGAAGGAGTAGGGAAATATGTGGGAAAGATGAGCAGGCCCGACGGTCCTGCAACGGAAACTGCAACACCAACAGCGCTCCCCCTCTGGTGCAAATGGCTAGTATCAGGCATACGCCGGGGACTGGGGATCCTTGGCCTCCTGCAGGTTTGGCTATCTCTCGATCGAAATGGCCAAGCAGGTCAGAGAAAGGCTCGCAAAAGGTCTGCATCTGTACATTTGCGGCTCACACAAGCTGCCCTAAAAATGCTGGCGTTTCTTTCTTCCGGTTTACAGCGGCTCGAAGCATCAATGACAGCACTGAAAGACCAAAACAAGTCCCAAGAGCAGCAAAAGGGAGCCGGTATAAAGAAGCATCCAAAAGCAGAGGCCAGGAACGTACCAAAAGGGTTGACCAAGGAAGAGTTTGTCGAGCAGTTAGCGAAGCGCTATGGGTTCTTGGAGCACGATGTCTGGACGGTAATGCGGCATTATTGCCAGACAAACCATAACGGGGATAATGGCGACGCCGACTACTACAAAGTCATACATTCCCTAGACAAGGCCCTGGACGAGCAAGCTCGCGTGAAGAAGGAGTTCGGCGAATTTGAACGCCGCAGGCAGCTGAGAGACCGCGTACGAACAATAACGTAAAACCTGGCCTTAAGCGAAGAGTCGCTGAATGCTTCTACGGCTGCTGTTGATGGCATCAAGCAAGAAAGACAGACGCAACAGAAGCAGCTGGACATGCTTCTCCGAAACCGCGAGGTGTACGACTTTTGGGCTAACGAATTTTCCAAATCGCGGACGAAGACGATCAACTTCCGCGCGTTCGTTCGATCCAAGCGACTCGGCGGCTTCAATTATTTGGCTTCCCGGATCCTGCTTCTGCTGCACCAAGACTCTCGTCACCACTCGAGCGCCATTAAAAAATCTGCCATGGGTACCAGGGACTTTCTGAGCTTGCTCTATATTGATGGTATTGGCGACGAAACAGTTGTTGCCGGAGCAGCTAATGCAAATACTAAAACTAATGCTGCACGCGGACCACCTGCATTGCTCGACCCGTCTCTAGACGTGGGAAAATCCTTAACATATGCCAAACGCAGCAGCGGCGAGCGAAAACGCATTGACTTGGCCGTGTTCTTCGCCCTGCTGGCAACACACCAAGCCCATAGTAGCCACTGTGCGGACTATCTGCTCGTGGTCGAGGTCTTTGACAGCTTGGATGCCCCAGGCATGCGCGCGATAATGCGATTTTTGTGCACACTAAACGGAGGCATTCTACTGGGACAACAGACAGCCGCGATACAGCCTAATTCTGCTGCCGAGAATCCGCTGATCGCGAAAACACAGCAGGTGTCACACGTTGTTGTAATTACACACAGTCCGTGGATAGTAGGTGGAGGTGCCGATGGCGAGGACGAAGACGACGATGGACAGAATAATAGGGAGGACGAACTGGGCGCTCTTACAGTGATCACAGCACGCAAGGGTTTACACGGAACGGAGTTTGAGAAGGATGGCAAGGTGATAGGGCGTGGTTCTTGTTAACTTGGAGGCAAATAAAAAATGAAACAGAAGGATTTTTATGGTGTTTGCTTTGGCTTTTGTTTTAGACCCAGGGCATGAGGCCTTCACGCTCTCCAGCTTGATAGCGATCTCCTCGGCCGTTATGATGTTCCTACCTACATAGATCTCGCCAAATGAACCGGAGCCGATTTTCCTGCCCACGCGGTATATGTCCCCGACGAGGGGATCTTGTAACAAGAGAACCCCAAATCCTCCGAGTTAGTGGCCCATCGTTGGTACTCCGTTGCACGGCTGTCTAGGAGGGATGTGTCCGCTTCCGTGAGTGCTAGGAACGCTCTCAAGCCCTTCCGTATCAACAAGCGGGACTAGTCTGGTTCCCTGGCTGACGAGGGAGTCGGCAAGCTCTCCTGCGGTTGATCTTGTGCTGTAAGAGCTATCGTCAACAGGTTTTGGTGAGATTTCTCTGATAGCGTGAGGGCAGATGAGAGAATCTGTTTCATCGGGGGCATACTTTATCGTCTTATAAGACAGCATCAATCGTAGACGTTTCGAGTTGTCTTCGCGCAATGCTGCTCGGTATACAGCCCATCGTGAGGAGTCGATCGTTGTCCTCTGCTCTTCGTCCTTTCACAAGTGATACTGGAATACTTAGTTTTCCCCGCTAATTGTGGCCTCAGGCATTGGCACAGGTGGCAAATAGCACAGAATGCAGACGTGAGTGGAATCGGACAGTGCCTTATTGTAGCCAGAGTACGACTACCAGTACTTAGAATACAGACTGCGAGAGAGACCAAAAACAACAAGTTCAAGCTATTTCGGCAATTGCTTCAGTAACGGCTGCCTTTTCGGCGGCGTCCTTCTCAGCAGCGCCTGCTCGTCGGTTGTCCATGCGCTTTTTGCTCTCCACCACCCCGGAGAGCGATTCAAACAAGAGACACACATCTAGCATCAGTGCCTGAGGGCGGTCCTCGCCGCTACCACAGAGGAGGGGCATCCAGTTGTACTCTCCGAGATAGCCGCTCTTGCGCATCCGTATGGCCGTCTCTATCTGGCCCGTGCGCGAGTCTCTGAATTTGAACGCCATTAGGAGTTCGCCTCGAAAAGGGTGTGGGATCATTGAGGGCCCGCTGATGATGGCGGTGCGGTCATCCAGTCTGTACCGGGCCAGGCAGAGGGCGCGGAAGTCCGGCGACACGACGAGGCAGTTCTGCCATGTGGAGTAGTCGACCAGGTCGAGGATTCGTGCGTACAGCTCTGGGGGCAGGACCGCGGCTGTGCCGTTCGTGGCCGCGCGACGACCGGCTACGGCGGAGAAGAAATTGGCCATGGCAGCGATGCCAGGAAAGTCGTAGCGCAGCTCGTTGACACTCCGTTCATGTGCGTCCAAGTCCATGCCGTTATGGGGCATACAATAATATGTCTTCTGGCCGGGGCCAGGGACGGGTCGCTCGCGTGGATGTGTGCTGAGGCAGAATGCCTCCCTTAGGGGCGATAGCGGAAGCTTCGAGGACACGACAAGGTCGGGCTTCTTCTCTTCCTCTGCCTCCTTGCTGCCATTCCCACTGGCGGCAGCAGCAGCAGGCCGGGAGACCTCGGCGAAGACGACGTCAAAGAGCGAGAGAACGACCATGTAGAAGCGGACGCCGCTATGGCGACTGCTCTTTTCGGCGCCACGGCGCTTCTGCTCCACCATACCCCATCTCATCGCCTCCGTGATGGCGGCCCCATCAACGACAAGGGTCAGGCACACCAGCACGTCGTCGTTCAACCAGTATTTCGTCTCGGGGGATGCAGTGCCTGGTGGTCGGCCCGTCCTATGGGCGGGGGAGCAAAACGTGAGCAGAGGGGATTGCGTCCTGTCGCCCCCGACAAGCCATTCCTGGCCTAGCCAGCCGGGATTCCTGTCCAGGTGTTCACCGTTGCAGGTCCAGTTTTCACAGAAGCGCGGGTGGCAGGCTGGGACGTCTGGCTTGTCCGGGTTGCTCCTGTGGAATGAGCGAAAGGCAGTCAGACCGGCCGCCAACGATACGAGAGCAAAGGCGAGCTCGCGGAAGGGCAGGTCGTGCGGGTACCACTGGCGGCCGAGGCAGGCAATATCCTGGCCGTATACCGACCATACGTCCGCGGCCACGCACGCGCGCCAGACCTTGTCGGGAGCGTCCAGCTGCGTACGCGCTTCACGCACTGTCATCTCGTCCACATCCCACACGTCCATGTCGTGGTCGGGCAGGGGCACGGCCAGCGAGGTCAAGCAGTCGTCCAGGCGGAGCTCCGGTTTCACCGTGGGCACATATCGGTAGGCACTTGGGGTGATGGCCTGCAGCCATTGCTGGTCTACTCGTGGGATGCTGTCCAGACGCCAGTGCAGCGCATGGTTCATCGTCAGAACCTCGGCGTCTAGGTTGATGGTGTAAAAGAACTCGGCGTCGTAGCTACCGAGACGGGGCAGCTCTGCCGGCAGGGCCACGTACTCGTCGAAGAACGAAAGGTGATCCTCGGCTGGGGGGGACCCATCCTCTCGGATCGTATGCAGGCCCTCTTCGAGCGCTTGCTCCTTGGACGCATGCCGGGCACGCATCGATGCCAGCCATTCTGGGCGAGGGAGTTGTTAGTCTGGGCGCTCCCGAAGGAAATGGGGAAAACAAAACAAAACAAAACAAAAACACGCTACAGGGGTAGAGAGTAGAAGCAGCCTCTTCTCCCTCTTCTTGGGTCACCTTTGTATTTTTCTGGGTCTTCAGGGATGCTAGCAACAATCTTGGCCCCGAGGCCCTCGTAGTAGCTGTCGTACCGATTGAAGCGGATGTAGTACCGGCCGCGGAAACACACGATATAGAGACCACGGGTGCCCATGGTGGCGAGGGCAGGGGAACGCTGCTAAAGCGACGGGAATGTGAATGAGGAGTGCCAGAGGCATAAAACGCACTTGATAATTGAAGTGTATTCAGCTATCGGGATATGAAGAAGCAGCCGAGGAAAAAGGAGAGGAAGAAAAGAAGAGAGGAAAGTGTCACGGCCTAAAACACAGCACATGACTTGCAAACAGGAACGGTAGAACTGGCCAATATCACGTGATGTCTCACGACGGCCACTGTCCACAAAGCAAACGACTCCCGAAGAGCAGGGACCTGGTCCATCTACAGGACTACCGTAGAAACCACCACTGCAACCCAGCACCAAGAGCGAGACATCGAACAGCGACACTTTGCGTGTCCAGATGCTTATAGATGGCCCGCTACGACACGTTCTAGACAGTGATGTTACATGGGTAAGCGGTACGGGATGACGCTGGGCGCAAATGTACACACAAGGTTGCCAAACAGATTTTATTTTTATATAAAATACCATCTGATGTCTAATTTCGCTTACATAAGAATAATAAACAGAAATATAAACGACTGTAAAATAATAAAACTAAGCTCCTCCTTACGATGAACCTCTCCCAGCAAGAGCTGAGCGACCTAAAAAAGCGTATCAGCGAGATCGTGATAACCATCGACAAGGAAAAATCCGATCTCGAATTCATCATCTGTGTCATCACGTCACTCAGCAACGAAGATTATGACCGAATAACAACGAGTGCATCCAGCTCCTTAAAGAAACGCAATAAAGACCCTGGCGACAACAAGACGCGCGAAGAAAAGATCACGGAGATGGAGGCGCGGCGCAATGAGAAGCAAAATTCGATCCTTGGACTGTGGAACAAGTTACACGATCTACAACAACAAGAACGAGATCTCGAGGGAAAGCCAAGGATTGATTAAATAGATTTATATACAATCGAGACATCAATAGAAAACCAGTCATAGATCTTTCATAGCTATTTCGGGAACAAAGGCCGCCCAGTTTTTTCCTCATACTTCTTCTCCATGTCCTTAATACGGTCCATACGGCTTTCAAAGATGCCGTTGTCGTCCAAGTACCTGCGATACAATCGCGATTGGTCACACCGTCTCTGTGCCTCAGCTTCCACCTCTGGGTGGTCGTCCAGATACTTGGCTATGCGCGCATCTTTCTCTTCGTCTGTGATAGGGAGCGAGCTGCTGCAGCCGTCCTTGGCCAGAAATTTGTAAAATATTTCGACAGCGTGCGGCGGCTTCTGTAGGATGTGCGCAATGGAAAAGCGCTTAACGGAGGTGTGCGAAATCGGAGCATCGGCAGACACTGATGCCTCTTCACCGTACCACTCGATTTCCATCTTTCGATATAGGGGATCTTCCCTCGAACGGGTACGCAGTGCTTCTCTAAACTCGGTGTGCAGCAGAGGACTCACTTTATTGTAGTCATTATAACCCGTAATCCACGACGGCGGTGTAAACAGTGGCAGCGGAATGGTCGCAGCGAACTCCCAATCAATAACGGCCTGGATCTGCAGCTGTTCGTCGACGATCATGTTCGTCGAGCGAAGGTCGCAATGATTCAGGATGAAAGGGCCGCTGTCCGATACCGTATCGATCAAGTCAACAAACAACGGTTGGAGGGCGCCCAGTGCGAACAGCTCTTCCCGCGCCGTCTCGATTTTCAAGTTACCGATCGGGGCAAAAAAGAAATCAGATATGACGTCGAACTCGTGCTTCATGTAATCGGTCGCCGACGTCCAGAGTGGCGGCGGTGGCAGGCACAAGGTGTTATCAGACATCGACAGCATAGGCCCGAGAAGGGGCGTCATCGTCGTTGTCGTCGTTGTCGTCGTTGTCGTCGTTGTCGTCGTTGTCGTCGTCGCTGTCGCCACGTCGTCTGTACTTGGTACCAGGGAACCGATCCGACGAAACTCGAGTATTCGCAACTGCGCCAAAATGTCCACCAGCTGTAAATAGAAGTGCCTCCGATGTTCTAGGTCCGCCGTGGTCAAGAGCGTCTTATCGAGGTTGGCACCGGCAACGTAGTCCATAATAACAAAGGTCTGACCGTTGTTACCGGTCTCGCTGCCGTCGTGGTCGCCGTTCTCGTTGTTGTCGGCGTTGCCTTTCGCTTCTTTTCGTAATAGCGTGGGCTCACGTCCAAATGCATGGACCCGCGGAATCGGAATTTTTGTGTTTTGTTCAAGGTAACTTTTGTTAAAAAAACAAAATATAGGTTAGAACTGCTTTACCATTGCGTCTTAAGAAAAATAAACATACCGCATCGTCGTCACCTCGCTAACAACCTTGTCCCACGGCCGGGCCACGGTGTGATTAATAGGTAGACGGACGACCCATTTCATCGGCTTTCCAAGCTCTCCGTCTTGCTTGGCAAACTCTACAAAAAAGCAAAAGTTGAAACTGCCCCGAAGTCTGTCCACAATATGGCAAGGCACGCCGTGGTTAAAGCGCGATGCTAGAGCACAGACAGCGTCGGTGTCAATCGAGTCGACAAACGCCTTGATAATGTCGAGGTCTTGGTCTTCCGTGGCTCGAATGTAGCCGTTCTCGTTAAGCCGCCGCTTTCTCCCATGGGCAATGCGGGCCTGGCGGGCCTCAAAGGAGTCGTGGGCGTCACTTGAGTCGCGAACGAGGCCGGTCCCTCGCCAGCCAGAAAGCCGCTGCACAAAGGCGAGTAGATTGAAGAACACGGTGATGTATTGTGTACGCCACAGACCGGGCAGCGATGTCAACGCCGATAGCATTTGGGAGGTGTGTTTTGCGACGAAAGCGGGGGCATGAAAATCTAGCGATTTTCGCAGATTGTTTTCAGGAGCTTTAGTCCAGGGGTAATCGCCGGGATGCGCTATCGACAAGCAGGACGAGAACTTGGCAGTATGAGTCGCCGTTGTCGATGGTTGTTTCGCTTGGAGCGTGGTTGCCGTAGCCGTCGATGTGGGATGAATTTGAATGTGGTCGGCCACGCTTGGATTTTGCAGCCACCCCTTTTGATATCTCCTTGGGGCCGAAAAAAGGACGTTTTTAGTATACGCGATTTGATTGGCCCAGATCCCAGTCTTCGCCCCGCAGATGCCAAAAAGTGTGGGGGAAAACTGTACCGGTACTCCGCCCCAATCGGATTAGTCACCATAAAAATGGCACCTACTCCGGAACTTATACTATTACTATAAAATAACGTGTAAGAGTACTTAAGACAATTTTTATTTTACCCCGAAAGAAAAATTATATAAATATATAAAAAAAATAAAAATATTCTTTACGTTATAAAAAGTATTTTTAATTTAAGTTTACTAAAGCGGAAGCAACCCGATCGGCCACGAGTGCACGCTGCTGGCGCGGGCGCCGGGCCGGACGCTGAGCGACGTCTACGCCGGTCTGAGCGAGGCCGAGCGCGACGGCATCCTGGACCAGCTGATCGACATACTGTCGCACCTGCACGCCCACCGCTGGGACCACATTGGCGGTCTCAACCTGGACGACACCAAACACGGTCCTTCTGCTGCTGCTGCTGCTGCTGCTGCTGCTGCTGCCACCCCCGCGAAGCCGGCGGGCGTGGTGGACGAGACCTTTTGGCAGGCCGGCGACCTGCACCTCTGGCCTGCCATGGTCGCGGGATACGTGCGCCACTACGTCCGCCTCATTGGTTTGCACGATTCGCTGGCCCTGCTGCGCGGTGACGTCCCGCGGCTGGAAGCCTTTGCCGCCCAGATCACGCAGCAGCCCGAGCCCGCCACCCAGCTCGGCGGCGGCTCCGCCTTTGTGTTTGCGCACAAAGACCTGCACTTTGCTAACCAGCTACATGCCGCGGGCCGTATCACGGCCATGTTGGACTGGGAGTTCGCCGGCGTCGTGCCGGCGCCGCTGTGGAACACGCGCCGGGCGTTTCTGTGGAATGCGCGGCCCGGAGAGGAGAACCTGGCCGCAAAGAGGCGGCTCGTGGCGCGGTTTGAGGACCGCGTCCGCGCGCGGAACGACCCCGTGGTCACAGAGCGTCTGCTGACGGGCGTGCGGTTCGCGTCGCCCGAGCAGGACGCCATGCAGGCCGTGGTCGACTACCTGCGCGCGATCACGGAAGTGGTGCCGCGCGGCGGGCGGGACCACGTGCTGCCGGCCTGGCGCGACACGATGCTCGCGAGCCTGGCCACATTTGGTGTGTGACGAAGGGCATGAGGCTTGGTTTTCGGTCGTTCTGATGCGGCGGAACGACAGAAACGAATCTCCACCCACCTCCTTTGCAGACCGGCAGCAACCTCGGCGGTCTGACCACATTGCCCGAAGTGTCGTTCTTCGAAAACGTACCCCTTGCTGAGTTCTGCTACACATATTTTTGATGCACTGCGCCTACAAGCCGTCAACTTCCCCTTCGAAACCATCGTTTAATATCAGCAGCACGTCAACGAGCGCTGTGGCGTGCGAACGCGCAGTACGAGTACGTGGGGACTGACGTCTAGATTCCACGGGCCCTCCGTCTGTTTGGATGAATTTATCTTGCTTTTAGGTATCAGAACTGACGGCGCCATTCAAAGTCTCTCTTTGCAAATTTCTTTCTTCAAGACATATCATTTTCCGCATCTGCTCATGTTTACGATGTCAACACGCAAATCTATTGTCTCTTCTAGACCTAGTTGGACGCGGCGACTGCCTGCCGGCTCGCTATGCTCCCTCTCGCCTTGAAGAGGGCCGGCGAGCGAATGTACTTCTCGTGCACGGTGAAGGCGTCCTTGGGCCGTTTCGGCTCCCGCTGCGCCGGGTCGCGGCCGTACCCGCCGCCGCCCGGCGTGTGGATCACAAAGCGGTCCCCCGCCCGCATGTGCGCGCTGGACTTGCCGCTCATGCCGACGCGGCGGACCGTGCCGGTCTCTGGGTCATGGCGGACCCAGATGTTGACGCCGCGCGCGCCCGGGCACCCGCCGGCCAGACCGTACGGCGGGTTGACCCGCCGCTCCGAGAGGATGGACACCTGCACGGGGATGCGGAACTCAATGTCCCGCACGCAGCCGTCGCCGCCGCGGTGGAGGCCGGCGCCGCCGCTGCCGTGCCGGATGGAAAACTCGCGTAGGATCACCGGGTAGCGCTTCTCAAAGACCTCGGGGTCGCCGATCCGCGTGTTGGTGACGCCCGTGTGCACGCCGCTCTGGCCGTCCCAGTTGGCACCCGCACCGGCGCCGCCGGCGATCGTCTCGTAGTAGCCAAAGCCCTTGACCACTTGGCCCGTGGCGTGCTCCATGCCGCCGTAGCCAAACGTCAGGTTGTTGCAGGTGCCCTGGGAGGCCGCCGCCGCGTGGAAGGCTTTGAAGATGAGGTCGATCACGCGGTTGGACGTCTCGCCGGTCGACCCCACGGTCGCCGCCGAGAACGACGGCGTCAAGAGCGTACCGGGCGGGCACACGATCTCGATGGGCTGGAGGCAGCCTTGGTTGAGCGGGATGTCGGAGGAGATCATGCAGCGGAGGCAATACTATGCAACAAAAATAAATTAGTTCAAACCGAGAAGCCCACAAAGAGAAGAGCCGCTGTTACGTACCAGGATCGACGAGTACATGCAGGCCGGCGGGCAGTTGAGGTTGCCGTGGTGCTCGGGGCCGGTGCCGGTAAAGTCAAAGACGGCGTTGCCGGTCTCGGCGTCGATCGAGATGCGGAGCACCAGCGGCGTGCCGTCGTCGGTGTAGTCGACCGCCTCGAGGTCGGCCCCCTCGAAGCGCGCCGAGAACACCTTGAGCAGCTCGCGCACCGACTGCGCCGCGTTGTCCTGGATGGCCTTCATGTAGAACTCGACGACGGGCCACGAGTACTCCTTGACGAGCGCGTGGATCAGCTGGATGCCGCGCTGGTTCGACGCGACGGCCGCCTTGAGGTCGGCGATGTTGTCCTTGAGCGTGCGCGTGCCGCTGCAGCCGGGGTACTTGGCCGGCTGGTGGTACAGGATGTCGATCAGGCCCGCCTCGTCAAAGACGCCCTGGTTGATCATCTTGAAGGACTCAAAGGCGGCGCCCTCCTGCCACAGCTCCGTGGACGACGGGGGCATCGACCCGGGGATGATGCCGCCAATGTCGGCGTGGTGGCCGCGGTTGCCGACGAAGAACAGAATCTTGGTGGGCGCCGCGTCGTCGTCGAACACGGGCGTGATGCAGGTGATGTCCGGCAGGTGGGTGCCGCCGGCGATGGGGTGGTTGCTGAGGAGGACGTCGCCGGGCTTTAGCTCGCCGGGCTTGTATCGGTTCGCCTGGTACGCGATGGCCGAGGCCATGGAGCCGAGATGGCCCGGGATGTGCGGCGCGTTGGCCACGAGGCCGCCGTCGGCGCTGAAGACGGCGCACGAGTAGTCCAGGCGCTCCTTGATGTTGACGGAGATGGACGTCTTCTGCATGGCCGTGCCCATCTGCTCGGCGACGCTCATGAGCCGGTGGCTGAACACGCTCAGCAGGATGGGGTCGACCACGTCGGTGCCGGCCAGCTGCCGCCGCCCGACGTCGAGGATCTCGAGGACGACGTGCTCCGGCAGCTTGCGTGCTTCGCTCTGCGTGTCCACCACAATCGTCTGCGTCTTGTCGACGATCATGGCCGGCCCGTGGATCCGCGCGCCCACGGGCAGCGTCGCCAAGTCGTACACCGGCGTGTCGAGCCAGGCCTCGTTCTCAAAGTAGACCTGGGTCCGGGACTGCTCCGTGAACGTAGGTGCAGGGGTGGGCGTGCCCTCCTTGAGCTTCTTGAGCTCCGCAAAGGGATTCGACACCGTGACGCCCGACGACTTGCCGACGCTGCGCACGCGGATGTCTTCGACGAGGATCTCGCGCGGCTGCGAGAAGCCGAACTCCTGCTCGTGGCGCTTCGTGAAGGCGGCACCGAAATCCGCGACGGCCGTCTCGGGCCGGCGGATCATGAGGGTCGTGTCGCTGCCGCGGTAGTGCATGTTGAGGTACATTTCGTGGACGATGTTCTCGTCGCAGAAGCCGCCCTGAGACGCGAGTGCCGCGGCGCCCCGCTCGCAGAGCTTCTGGAACCGCGCATCCAGTCTGGCGGCGATGCTCGGGTCTTCGTCTGTCCAGACCAGGGCCTCCGGCTCTTGGTTCTCCACCGTCACGTCGGCAAGCGCCATCCCGAACGCCGACAGGATGCTGGAGTAGCGCGGAATCAGGGCCTGCCGGATGCCCAGATCGCGTGCTACGAACACGGCGTGCTGGCCGCCGGCGCCGCCGAAGCAGGCCAGGTTGTGGCCGGCCGTTTCGAATCCGCGGCCCTCGCTTAGGGTGCGGATGGGCCGCGTCATCGTCGCATTCGCAATCGACAGGAACCCACAGGCTACCTCCTCGACCGTCAGCGCCGCACTGCCGTCCTTTTCTGCGTTGATGGTGTCGGTCAGGGCACGGAACCTCTTGGCGACGATTTCACTGTCCAGTGGCTGGGGAAAGGATTCCTTGATGATGCGGCCCAGGAACAGGTTCGCGTCGGTGACGGTCAGCGGCCCTCCCCGGCCGTAACACGCGGGGCCCGGGTTGGCGCCGGCGCTCTCGGGGCCGACCTTGAAGAGGCCGTTTTCCCAGCTCAAGATGGAGCCGCCGCCGGCCGCCACGGTGTTGATGTCGAGCTGCGGCGTCTGGATCGCAATCTCGGCAATCGTGCTCTCAAAGACGTGCTCGAGCTCGCCCGAGAAACGCGCCACGTCGGTGCTGGTCCCGCCCATGTCAAAGCCGAGGACCGGCGTGGCATCGTCGGGATGGTAGCACGTCCGCGCGACGCCCACGAGGCCGCCGGCGGGCCCGCTGAGAACGCCGCGCAGACCGGCAAACGTTTTGAAGTTGGTCAAGCCCCCGTCCGACTGGTTCAGGAACAGCTTTTTGCCGTTGTGGTCTTCCAACTGGCCCTTGAAGCCCTTTTGGAAGCTGGCCAGATACCGCTGCGTGACCGGCGACAGATACGCGTCCGCGACGGCCGACTGGCTCCGCGGGACGAGGTTGACCATCGACAGCAGCCGGGCCGACGCGGAGACCGTGAAGCCCATCTCGGCCGCGAGGTCGGCCACGGCGTTTTCGTGGTCGGGGTAGGTGTAGGAGTGCATAAAGGCGATCGCCACGTCACGGAACCCCTGGTCCCACAGGCCCTGCAGGTCGCGGCGGAGGACCGCGAGGTCGGGCTTCTGCAGGATGCGGACGGCTTCGCCGGTCAGGCCCTCGCGCAGGTCGGCGTCCGCGCGCACGTCGATGGACGTCGGTTCCGGGTTCTCGGCCCAGCCCTCGATGGTGACGCGCTCGTCGACCTCGAGCACGGCCTCATAGAGCTCGTCCAGGCGCTGCACGGACAGGTCGAAGAGGTCGGGGCGGGCTTGGTTGCCGATCCGGAGCAGGTCCCGGAACCCCTTGGTGGTGACAAAGGCGACGCGCTCGCCCTTGCGTTCCAGCAGCGCGTTGGTGGCCACGGTGGTGCCCATGCGGATGGACTCGACGCTGTCCAGGTCGAGGAGCGTGCCGCGCGGGATGGACGCCCCCGAGGCGATTTCCAGGATCTGGCGGATGCACTCGGTCGGTGCGTCGCCGTACTCGTCCGGCGCCTCCGAGAGGACCTTGAGGATGACGTGCTCTTCGCGGCCGGGGATCTGGGCCCATGCGTCTGTAAAGGTTCCCCCCCGGTCGATGGCAATACGAATCTTTCCCGCTGCCATCCTGTGTGTGT
Organism: Niveomyces insectorum RCEF 264; assembly: GCA_001636815.1. Lineage (NCBI taxonomy): Eukaryota > Fungi > Ascomycota > Sordariomycetes > Hypocreales > Cordycipitaceae > Niveomyces > Niveomyces insectorum. The sequence goes on from AZHD01000028.1 coordinate 30,610, forward strand.
GTGTGAGTGTGTGTAGTGGTGATAGTCGGACTGGTAGGTATCAAGTGACCCTAAACGAGAGGTAGTGCAGCCTTTGCACTTGGCGTATCAGTTCACCCATCTTTATCAGACAGACGCGACACTCTTTAAATTGCTGTTCGGAAGCGCGTGGGCTTCTTAGCAGAAAAGGTCCAACAAACGAAAGACAATCCACGCGAAGCCGGCACGCGATGCCGTCGTTCCTCGGGTGGAGAAGAAGGACATGGCGCGATCTCCATCGGCTAAGGTAGTCTCGAGCCGAGACCACACCGGCATGCCTCGCCCGAGGCCGAGTGGATACGGGGTATGAACTATCTTCTTATCTCTTGTTGCTAGTACGCAGCGTTTGGATTCCCATGTCGAAAGGAGAGATAGATCATACCAACTTACGGTCTGGCGTTCCTTTCCCCAGGGTCGACCCTTCAGTGTATATCATGGCCATAATTGTAGAGACGGTCCCGGCTTGACCTCGGGGGTCCCATTCCTTCTTTTCATTTATTCCCATTTTGTTCGTTTTTTTCCTTTCGCAATAATTCTCCAACTCCGTCATCCGTGATTCCAATTGCCAACGATGACGTCCAATACGTCTTCCTCGAACCGGGAGGCCGCTGATGCCTCAGAGGTCGTCGACGCCGTGAAGAACGAACATGGCGGTGCGTCGTTGCACACGGGCGACCATGAGCTGGGCAGCTCTACCATTGAGGTGTTCGACCGCAAGGCGGAGCGTTGGATGCTCCATAAATTTGATGTGGGTTTTCCATTGTCTATGTTTTTCTCTTTTTTTTTTTCTACTTCACGCAAGATCTAACGGTGTGTAGCTGTTCCTTGTTGTTCCCCTGGGCCTCTTTTACATGCTGGCCATTCTCGACCGAGGCAACCTGGGCAATGCCAACATTGCTGGCATGCCTCGTGATATTCACCTCGTTGGAAATCAATTTGGTACGGCTACGTCGCTGTTGTGAGTACCTCTCCATCCGTCGAGTAATACAGTACCTCTGGCACGGAAACACAACGTACGATTAACAACGCACGGCTAATAACAACTGTTCGCAGATACGCAACCTATGTTCCGTTCGAGGCGCCCGTTGCCCTCATCGTGAGGAAGGTCGGGCCGAAGATTCTGATCTCTGTCATCGCGTTCTGCTGGGGAGTGACGACACTGGGAATGGGTAATGATGTTGTTCCCCGTTTGCATCTCTGCACTCTCGAAATGCCGCTGACCGTGTGCAGGATTCATCCAGAACTACCAAGGCCTCTACGTCTGCCGCCTGCTTCTGGGCATGTTTGAGGCCGGCCTCATCCCCGCCAGCGAGGTCTACCTGGCGCTGGTGTTCAACCGGAGCGAGCGCGGCCGCCGCATGAGTCTCTTTTACGTCTTCAGCTGCCTGGCCAGTGCCTTTGGCGGTCTGCTCGCCTACGGGCTGACGCAGATCGAGGGCCCCAACTGGTTCACCGGGTGGCGGTGGCTGTTCGCCGTGGAGGCGGCCATTACGATCTGCTGCGTGCCCGTCTTTTACGCCGTCTTTCCCAAGACGCCCACGGACGCCTGGTTCCTGACGGCCCGGGAGAAGCGCATGATGCGGGCGCGCTACGAGGCGGACCCGCACTGGGGCTACGACGAGACGTTCTCCTGGGCCGAGATCGCCAAGATCTGGAAGGACCCCAAGTTCTATGCGTTTTTCATCTACCAGTTCTCCGTCGACCTGACCCAGTTCGGCTTCACGACCTTCTTGCCCGCCATCACGACCGGCCTCGGCTACCAGTCCTTCCGGGCCAACCTGATGACGGTCCCCGTCTACGTGGTGGCGCTCGTCTTTTTCGTGTTCATGGCCTTTGGCTCGGACCACTTCCGCATGCGCGGGCCGTTCATTGCCGGGCCCGCCACCATCCAGATCGTGGGTCTGGCGCTGCTCATCGCCGTGGAAAACGTCAAAGTGCGCTTTTTCGCCTGTTTTTGTGAGCCCCGCCTGCCCTCCCCCCATCTTTTGAAGTGACAACGTCCTGTGCAAGTTCCTTGCTAACATCGACGCAGTGGTCGCCATGGGCCTCTATCCCATGGCCGCTCTCTCCATGATGTGGCTGCAAGACAACGTCGCGGGCTTCTACAAGCGGTCGGGCATGGTGGGCCTGGCGGTCACGTTTGCCAACACTGCCGGCGTCGTCGTGGGCCAGATCTTTACGTCCCAGTCGGCACCGCGCTACATCGAAGGCCTGGCCATCTGCCTCGGCTTTGCCGTGCTGGCGCTGGCCATCACGATCGGCCTGATGGTGTCTTTCACCGTCGTGAACAAGAGAAGGGCCAATGCCATCCGCGAAGCCGAAGCTGCTGGAACCCCGATCCCGCCGCAGCCGGAGTTGGGCGACTACGATCCGCACTTCCGCTACATGCTGTGAGCTGCACGCGGTATGGAAACGCGCAGGGCCACTATCCAATACGCGAACACTGCTTGAGCATGGTGAACACTCTCTACAACCGCGTTGTGAGCAATTTTCATTCGTCGTACCTAGCTGAGTAGCGTATGATATTATTCAAAAAACAAGTCCAAGCAACTTTTGCGTGACAATCATGGCCAATATGAAGGGGCTCCGATGGTTCCAGGCCATAATATTATCTTTGTTTGTTACGTAAATGGAGCCTTTGCCAAGTTTTCTGGGGGAAGACAAGCTCCTGGGAACTTCTTACCATCCTTTCGGAGTTCCACCCGTATCCCCCAGAAACCCCGGCCACCCGGGGCGAAACCAGAATGGCCGTATCAATGCCCAATCAGATAACAAGCTGACGGGCATAACACCGGACTGGCTCGGCAATTTCCCACGTATACCGATAAGGGGTTGTGGAGCCGGTCTGCTATTTAACCCCCGGTTTTCCCTCCCCGCGTTTTGGAGTCGGTTCTCTCGACCGGTATGGTATGTTCATTTCCGAGCCGACTGATTTGACTGGCCATGGCTCCATCAGACGACAACCGGCAGGAAAACCTACCACGACCGACCAAACGTGCCAAGAGGAGTTCGGTTGCGTGGGTTTTTTTTGTTTTTTCTAGGGGTTTTTTTTTTGTTGTCCTGCCTCAGCCTGGCTGGATGGTACGGAGGCAGATTCCGGAGGCTGACTACGCTCACAGATGCCGAAGATGCCACTCGCAGAAGATCAAGTGTTCTGGTGGGACGCCGTGCAACGCTTGTGCCGCCGCGGACAAGGCAAGCATATGTGTCTATCCATTCCGAGAGCGCAAGGTTGCCGTCCCTGATCAGTCAGTATTATACTGCCTCGTAGTTGATGCCCATGAATTTTCCTTTTGCTAAGGACCGACGAATGAAATCGCAGCTACCTCAAGCAGCTGGAAGCCGACTCTCAGGCTTTGCAGCGCCAGAGGGCACAAGCGTCTGGAAGCAAGTCGCCCACGACTGCCACGGGCGCCACGGATTCCTCACCAGTCGGCGGGGCGGCGGAAGTTGGAGCGGGAGCGGGAGCGGGAGCCGGAGCCGGAGCCGGGCCCGGAGACGGCGCGGATGGGCGACCCCAACAGCAGCCGACCACGTCGCCCCGAGATGCCGAGGTCGTCAATCCTTTGTTCGAGGGCCGGCAGCCGCGGGCGTTGAGCCTGTTTGAGACGGAGCGTCCGTTCCTCGGCGAGGCCGCGTGCGACGTCTTCGGCGAGCGGTTGCTGCAGATTGTCGACAAGAGCGGGAGCGCTTCGGCCATCCAGCCGCTGGCGTCGTCGGCCTTTGTCAAGAGCAGCCACATCTGCCGGGCCGCCCCGGCCGACTACGTGCTGCCCGACCGCATCCAGGCCAAGCTGTTGCTGCAGGTGGCGATGCGGTTCATCGGCAACGGCCAGTTCTTGTTCCTGCGCAAGTCCTTCTTGGAAGAGCTCGAGAGCGTCTATCTGAAGGAGGCCGAGCCCAGCACCTTCTGGCTGTGCAAGCTGTTCACGCTGCTGGCCCTCGGCGAGATGTACGCCAGCCGCAAGCGCCGCAGCCACGACGGCAAGGTGCCCGGCCAAGACTACTTCGCCGTCGCCGTCAACATGCTGCGGGACCTCTACGAGGAGGCGACGCCCCTGCAGGTCGAGGTCTACACGCTGCTTGTATGCCCAACCACCTAGTTGCCCGAATGACTGGCACGCTCTCTTTCGCGTTTGCTAACTGCTGTCCGCCACAGGCCTGGTATTCGAATGCACTCGGCCGCATCCGCTCGGCCTACACGTACCTGGGGATCGCGATGCGCCTCGCCCTGAGCCTGGGCATGCATCGGTCCATCACGCCGTCCGCCCACACCAGCCCGGTCGAGCGCGAGGCGCGACGGCGCATTTGGTGGTCGCTGTACCTGTTTGACCGCCTGACGTGCTCCAAACTCGGCCAGCCCGCCGCCGTCAAAGACACCGACGTCGATCTACCCTTGCCCAGCATGGACGGCCTGTCCCCGCAGGAGCAGGAAGAATTCGAGGATCCTGCGCATCTGTGCGCAAGCGTGGGCCTCGCCCGGATTGCAGGAAACATTTGTACGAAGCGGTTTTCCTTTGTGTTTTCTTTCTTTTTTTTTTTTTTGTTTTCGTCTTCTGGTCGTTGCACGCGATGCTGACAACACAGTGAGCGACATCTACTGCCTGCCGGGCCGCAACAAGGGCACGTTTGTGCAATGCGTGCACCGCATTCTCACGAGCCTGCGCCAATGGGACGAGGACCTGCCCAGCAGCTTGTCCTTCAACTGGGACGGCGAGACGACCAACCGCCACGTGGCGAGCCTGCACCTGTGCTACAACCAATGCATCATCCACACCACGCGCCCGATCCTCTTGTTTCTCTTTCGGATGCAGTTCCGACTGGGTGGCGCGCGCATGCTGCACAAGGCAAGACCAACGACGACGACGACGACGGCGACGACGACAACAACGACGACAACGGCAACGGCAACAACAACAACAACAGCAACGCCGTTTTTCTCGCCCATGACCACGGCGCTAGCCGAAAGCTGCGTGCACGCCGCGCGGACCTCGAACAAAATCCTAGCCAAGCTCTTCATCGACGGCACGCTGGCGACGCTGGGCTACTGGGACGCGCACTACCTCTTCACGTCCTCGCTCATCCTCATCATGTCCGCCGTCATGGAGCCCAACGTCGACATCTCGGACGCCGTGCAGACGGCCTTTAGTCTTCTGCGGTCGATGCGCGACGACGGCAACGTGCCGGCCCGGGCTTTCTGCGACCAGCTCGAGCTGATCCAACGGAGCGTTGCGGACCTGAAATCGGACAATGACGGTGGAGGTGGTGGCGAGGCAACCAACAATCCCCGGGATGCACCACGGAACGGCGTGCACGTCGACGTCCAACCACCGGCGTCGTCGATGGAGAACGGCACACAGTCCGAGCAGGCGAGGTCGTTGTTCTGGACAAGCGACCACAACAGCAACAGTAACAATAACAATGCCAATAACAGCAACGCCGTGGGGGGAGGCTTCGAGAACAACTACCGGTCCGGCAGCTTTGACCCGCTGTCGAATCCCCATATCGACCACTTCCTAGCTGAGAAGAACTGGGCGTGGTCGTCCGGCGCATTCCTCGACGACAGCACGCTGCAACAATTTGTGAGCGAGCTGGGCGACGATTTCGTCTTTCCGTGGCCTGTTGAATGACGGCCTTTAAAGGTGATCTTTATCCTAATATATATATAATATTTTATACCCGCGCCGGGTATTCTTACATCAATGATTTTTATTCAACAATCTTTGCCTCTAGCCCTTGCAAATACTTTTTCGTCTCTTCGACTCCGAAGCTGTCAAATGCAAGCCATACCGTCTCGTGGACCAGCCCTTTCTCTGCGTTAGGCACCCTTCCCAGCCTTGTAAAATACGCATATATTCTCGAGCGCGGACTGTCCAAGATGTCTGCAAATGAGCCTACCAGCTTCCGGCCTTGTTCCCGAAGCGCTGTCTCAGCGGTCCGAATCCTGCCGGCGTAAAGCTTGCGGGCCGCCTCTTGTTTCGACACAGTTGCGTGTGCCACGTGTCCCGCATTGCTGAGGATGTCCTGGATTTCAGCGTCAGAGTCAACAAGCGGGAAAAGCACTAATCATTGAGAGCGATCTGGCCCGACGGTGTGGTCTGGCCTCGGACACTGAACATATCTTACTCTGTCTTTTCACATATTGTCCCGCGGCGGTCTGTCTATGCCCATATCTGGCCAGGAAATTGTAGCGAGGCGAGAATGGTCACGTTCCTCTCGAGTCCTTGTCAGATCCTCAGATGGCCTTATCCAACGACACACGTTGCCACGTCCTTCAACTGGACGCGATACGGACTGCCCCATCGCCCAAGACAAGGGACACCATCCGGCCAAGCTCCGAGGACCCGTCGGTGCGTACAATGCTGTACTCGAGATCGCGCAGGATGGCATCGATGTATTCGCCAGCGGCGGACAGGTGCAGGATGTGCGCGATGGCGCGGTGGACAGCTAGAGGCCGCGGTGAGGGAGGGTCAATGGTCCGCGTGTCGGTCACGAAAAGGGTGCGCTGTACCGGGAGACCGAGGGATTGGCTCGTACGCGGCGGAAGAAACGACCGGATTGAGTAGGTGTTATAGGCACCCGGCACGGGTTCAAAATACACCTTAAAGCTGCCGAAACTGCGATGGAGGTCTGGAGTCAGGGTGAGAGCATTCCGCGGCCGGTCAATGTCCACGCCGTCAATGGTGTGCGCCACGCCGCGGTCAAACATGTTAAGAATGGCTAGAGCGGCTTGGCGGGATGCATCCTAGATGGGTGTTAGTTAAAAGGAGTCGAACGAGTCGAACGAGTGAAGGACGAGTAAAATCAGTTAGGAAAGAAAAAGCAAATTTTCAATACATACTAAGTCTGAGTTTTCACCACGCTTTAATAACGAGTGTGGTAAGATATGGGCTACTTCCAGGCCTCCGAGCCGTACGTTATCCCCAAATAAGACGCCGTCGTCGTCGCGTGCGTTGTCACCGTCCTGCTCATAGCGTCGATCATACTCGTCCATATCATATGTCCGCGTAACCACACAACGGTGACGGTCTCGGACGAGACACGTGCCCCGAAGCGATGACAGGCGTTCTGGTGTGCTAATAAAAGCCAGATTGTCGTTCGCCTGTGCGCGAAGAACGGCGGAATGGTGGGCCGGCGACGGCTGGGGCGTGCGTCGCGTAGATGCTTTCACTGGGGACCCGTTAACACCATGATCAAGACGGAGAAGAGCGAGAGAGGGGAGACACCGTACATGGCAAAAAAAAGTTGTCCAGCAGGTGTGCGGCAAAGGCGGTAAACCGGGGCTTCAGGGCCTCTATATCCAGCACGGCGTCGTGGTCGAGACCAAGTTCCATCGCATCGGAGAAGGCGCGTAAGAAGATGTCCCGCGAGTCGTCCGACAGCGAATACTCGTACGTGTAGCGCACCAGCCGCGGGTGGATAAAGGTGACACGCGCGCTTCGAACGTTGTCGGCCGCCTCGAAAGCCTCGACGAGTTCGTACAAGATTCGTCTCGCGTTTGCGCGCTGCGCCACGCTCAGAGGGACAGGCTCCATGGGGTCAATGAAGTGTCGGTGTTGCGGAGCGGGTGCAGCCATCCTGGTCTGTCGGACGCCTCGCAGCGCGGCTGTGGTGTTTTAGGACCTACACTTGCCAGCCATGCACGTTAAAAGCACTTGGAATCACGTGACAACATGTGACTTGATGTATAAAATGTTACTAGTGCCACAAGGGGCAGGACGAAACGGTGGTCAACGGTCAGATTAAGGATTAAGTTTTAAATCGAGCATTTATTTAACAAGCCCACTAAGGGCGGTTCGACCGTGGCTTTCATCAACTCCTTTTCTTCTTTTTTTTTTTCTTTTCCCTCTTCTCGTTCGCTTTGTTCTCCTCTTTTTCGTTGTTCTTCCTTTTCTTCCTTTGTTTCTTTCTTGTCTTCTTCCCTCGCCTAGCCCGGCGGCCGGGGCTTCTTCTCCGCTACCAATCATCCCGTGGTCTCTCTCTCCCTATGCCTACGTTTTCCAGAATCGCCAAAACCCGATCAGCACTATCGTAGACCTCATTCCAGCATCCGTCAATCGCCTTGGCGACGGCAGCCGGGATATCACCACGACCGTCCTCTTCCTCCTTGAGCGACGGGAACTCGCCGCGCTCGTACTGCTTGGCCACCTCGCTGTCCGTCTGGCCCTGGTGCGGTCGCCGCCAGGCCATGATCTCGTAGAGACAGCAGCCCAGTGCAAACAGCTCCCGCTTAATCAAGGGCCGGTCGTCCATGTCTGCCCGCCCCCGGTTGGGAAGCATGTACTGCGGCTCTTCGCCCACAATGGTGGGAAATTCGTCCTCACGGCCCTGGATGATGGACCCACCAAAGTCGCCCAGCTTGGCGCGGTAGGGGTAGGGACAGTCGCCGCCACCGTCACCGTCGCCGTCACCGGCGCCGGTGCCTGGAAAAAGCAGAAAGTTCCGGCAGCTCAGGTCTTGGTGCCAGACACCCCGGGAGTGGGTGTGGGCGACCGCTGCGGCGACGTCACGGCATAACCGCAATCGCGCCGGCAGGGGGAGTGGGCTACCGGGCAGCTTCTTTTGAATAAGATCACGGACCGTGCCGTGTGGCGCGAGCTCAAGGCGGAGTGCATGGACGGCAACAGCAGGCGGCGGCGGCACTTTCGCCTTGGACCGGTGTGGCTTCGCGATGGGCGGTTCATCGTGGATGACGTCGAGTCCATAGCAGCGTAGAATACAATCGTGGGGACCGAGATGTTGGTAGACGGCAAACTCGCGGGCGAGGTCCTCTTCGCAGCTGATGGGATAGTACGACTTGCGGCGTCCATTGACGCGGATCTCATAGCCCTTGTAGACGGTGTGCTCGTCGATGTAGGAAACAAAGCACGACCCGCCCATGCCGAGGATGGTGCCAAAGACCAACTCCTTGCCAGGGAACAAGGGTGTCGCCATAGTTTTAAGGGAATGGAACGAAACTCGCTAGAGATTGTAACTAATTAAAGCTAACAGCTAGGTAGGAGAGAAAGATCAAAATTGGCAGCCATTTGGTGGGGGTAAGAAAATATATTAATACCTCGGTTTTAAGGTTTCAAGGTTGAAGTAAATCAAATACGACGCAGTTAATCAGAATTATTTTAATATTCTAAGTTTGCTCCACCGGTATGAAACGTATGAATGGGGGAACAAAAAAGGGTGATACGGAGACGAGAGTTGTCAAAAGGTTGTCTGGAGACTGCCTACGCTGGTCTCCACGCGCGTTGGGACCCGACCGCCAAGCAGTATTCGTACTATGCGCAGCTGCTTTCTTCTGCTCACGTTACGGCTCAAGCTCAAAGCGTCCTTTGTCGGGAGTCAAGCACGGACGCTCTTGTTTAACCATCCCGCCATCCCGAGCGTGACAAGGTTTCCGAGCTCCGTTGTCCCATCGGAAGCCACAGCGCTTTTATCGAAGTCATCGAGAATCTCTTCAATGTATTTACCAGCCGCCGAAAGATGGAGGATTTGGCATATGGCGCAGTGAATCGCCAGGAGGCGTGGCGAAGGCGGATCGATCGTGCGTGTCTCAGTGAGGGCGAGTGTCCGCGTGGTTGGCAGAAAGGGTAGCATCGGTCGTGGCATAAATGTGTCAATGTAGTAAGTGTGCGATGCAGCGTCCGAGACAGGGCGGAAAAACACCTTGAACTCGCCAAAGGAATGGTGTATCTCGGAAGTAAGACACAGTGCGTTGCGTGGCTTATCAATGCTGTCGCCTTCGATCAAACCAAGAACTCCGTAATCGAACATGTTCAGGATGTCAAGCGTCGCCTTTTTAAAGGGATGCTAGACATAAACATTAGCCGTCAATAAATTTCGTGAATAGGAATTAAAAAAAAGAAAAAGAAAAAGAAAAAAGAAAAAAAACCCTACTAGGCCGCCGTCGTCTTCCGTTTCGGTCAGCGAATGGGGGATGATATGTGCTGCTTGAATGTTTGCAAATCCTCGCTCATCCTCCAGCAAATTTCCGTCGTCATCTCTAGCCTTGTCGCCGTCTACGTTGAACCGTCTTGCGGCTTCACTGTAGTCGAATGTGTTGCTCACGACGCACCGGAACCGGTCACGGTTGAGACAATCCGTACGAAGCGTTGACAAGCGGCCCGGTGTCCCGGCAACGTCTTGCACACCGCCGCCCTGTGCTCGCTGGATCGCGGAATGGATCGTAGGCGAGGGCCGCGGGGTTTGCTTGGACGATGCTCTTACTGGGTGTTTGTTAGAAACAGTGTGCACGGAAACCCGGAATGCGGCACACATACAAGGCAGAAAAAAGCTCTCAATCAGAAAATCTGCAAATTCGGAGATCGTGGAACATATAGAAGCCTCTACGTCCCTGTCGGTCAAGTCCAGCGGTTGGTCGTCTATAGCAAGTTTGGCCGATTGCATAAAAGCCAAGAGGAAAATGTCTCGCGACTCTTCTGAACGAGAATACTCGTATGTGAGCCGAAAGAGTTTCAGCTTGTCGTATGGAGCGCTACTAAGGCCAGGATTGGCCGTCTCGAAATGGCTGGTGATGCTTGCGAATTTGGTCCTAGCCTGGGCGCGCTCGGGTGCGCTCAGCTGCTTCGTCGCGCGCAGATTGATGACATTTTCGAGTGACACTTGGTGACGGTGGTGTCGGTGACGCGCCTGCTGGATGTCCAATCTGAATCTGTCCATTGCAGAAGTCGAAGTGAAGAGAAGGAAGGATAGGCGTTGAGGCGTGAATGCGATAGCACGTAAAAATAAACCCCCTCCCGTTGTTGAATTATCTGTGCCTAACAGTCACGCACGTGAAACGTCAGGGAGTTTGTACGGTATATGCACTGTGATGCACGGTTTGTTCATACTGTTATCTCTTTTATAAGTAATCTTATTTTTACCCTTAGTTATATATAATCTTATGTATAAAAAGCACATAAAATATAATAAGCCCGGTAGGTTTATCATAAGAAAAATTAATAGAATTAAAAAACTATTATATGTACATAGTACCAAAATTCTTCTAGGAAAGCTGACCTGAAGCGATTACAGCTAATTCGAAAAGAAGTGTTACCCCCGTACTGCGTCATAGGAAAACCTAACGGGTGGCTATGGCTGATGCGTCCGCGCGAGACGCACGATCTTATACTTTACTATAACGATCTCTCTATAAATAACGTCATCGTGGACCCCATTACCTTTAGGGATCGAGAACATCATCGATTGGGAGTATAGTGTATTCTTGCCGCCCGAGTTTGAAAAGCCCTTTCACCTACGAGCCGACCCCTCTATCACGCTTCCGGGCGAGGGGGACGACATTGACGTTCTGACGACTACGATGAATGAGGAGAAGTTCTAGTCAGGGTGGTGAATGCATAGATTCGTAATTCTCATAAGGTGACGTGAAATATAAATATGTGGTCGTATCGGTCCATGATAGCACAAGGGCCCTGCCCACTAAGCAAGTGATGACCTTTTCTTAGTTTTCTTGTTTCTAAAAGAATGTTGTTATAGAACAGGCTTTATTTTTACGAGCACGTAGATATCGATGATTGCCGTCGGCTCGGAAACGCGGCAGCCGGTCAATTTGCCGAAAACGAAGCCGGCTGCTTGGCGCAGAAGCCGATGTGGAGGCCAAGGCACCGTGGGATGATAATCGGCAAGAATCACACGGGAAAAAAGAATGGAGCAATAATGTGGAACAGCAACTGAAACTGTATGTATACAGCAGATCAAAAATCTACTTCGTGCTTGTAACTTGGAGGATCGCGTCCACACTCTCCTTGCCGGCCCGGGCCAAGATGCCCGAGTCCTGCTGAACCAGGATGAACCGCGCGCCTAGTTTGTTCAGGGCCCAGTCCTGCAACTCGGCGTTGTCGTAGATCCCCGCCAGCCCGAACACCTTGCCGTGCTTGGCGCACGCCGCGCTCACGGCCGCCACGGCCGCGCGGAACGCGTCGCTCTTGAACTGGGCCGGCACGCCCAGCTCGGTCGCCAGGTCGTTGGACCCGATGAGCAGCACGTCCACGTCCGGCACGGCCGCGATGCTGTCCACGTTCTCGATGCTTTCCTTCGTCTCGATCATCACGAAGACGGAGGACGCGTGGGCGTTGCTCTCGGCGACGAACGGCCCCGGCGGCGTCGGCCGCAGCGAGAAGTAGGGCACCTGGCCCGTCATGGACCGCTTGCCCGTAGGCGGGTACTTGCAAATAGAGACGGCCGCCCGGGCATCATCTGCGACCTTCCGTCAGCGCTTGGTTTTTTTTTATCTCATGTATGCCGCACACACAGCAAGCGTCCGTTCCATTTGCCGCACCCTCATTGTGAATGTGTGGAAAGATCACTCCCATGGCACCGCCGTCCAGAACGCGCTGCACAAACCCGTCGCCGCACTGGTACGGCACCCGGACAAAGGGCGTGATGCCGTACTGGAGGCCGGCCATGCTCAGGATGCTCGCATCGAACGCGGACAGCGTCGAGTGCTCCAGGTCGATGAACAAGGCATCGAAGCCACTATTGGCGGCCAGCTGGACCACCTGAGGGTTGGCCACCAACCGAATGCCAAATGCCTGGACGACATCGTCAGCAAGACTTCGGTCTCCAATGCTATTCAGGGGTAAGCAGTCCAGACCAACCTTGCAAACTTCCCCCTTCGCAGCGTTTTGCTGTAGATTGTTGGTGAAAGCAGGCGCCATGGTTTAAGTGTTAGTGAGAGAATAGGGAGCACCTCTGCTCATGGATTGCAAGAAAGAAGCCTCGCGGGAAACTCATATACAGCTGTTTATGTGCGGCTCAGGGACTTTTCGGCCTACCAAAAAATTGCCGATGCCGCCACCGGCTCAGCACCGAAAAATGCCGATAGAGGATTCTGTAGGTCTTGGGAAGTGCGGGATGGTGAACCGATATAATTGGTGCTGAGAAACAGCAATACGGATAGAAAGATGGAAGGAAGATCAGAATCGGCAAATTTTCCGACTCTTTTCAGGAGACAAGAAGACGAGGAGAAACGAAGAAAACAACAATGTTTGAACACGTCCCCGCGGGTCCCGTGGATCCCTTCTTCCACCTCAAGAAGAAAGCCGACGAGGATTGTCATCCGGACAAGGTCGATGTCGGAGTTGGCATCTACCGCAACGAGAACGGACTGTATCAGGAGCTGGAGGTCGTGAAAAAGGTGGCCTCGTCTCCGAAGGTCTCGCTAACATGCACGCTTTGTTGCTAACTATGCGTCATTAGGCGAAGAAGATACTCGACGAGCAAAATCTGGGCCACGACGTACGTGCGATAAGGAGCAGGGCCGAAGGCAAAACAAACTCGTGCTGACGACTTGGCAGTATGGACTCACAACGGGCGACGCACACTTCTTGAAGCTCGCGGCCGGTGTCGTCTTTGGGCCGACAAGTGATGCTCTGGCTTTTGGACGAGTATGTTAGCCTCGCAAGGCCGTAAAGCGGGAGAAACGACGCCGATTTGTTAACATTCCTCGGATTAGGTTGCGTCAGTGCAGACGCTCTCCGGGTCGGGCGCCAACCATCTCGCGGCCGTTCTCTTGGCCCGCTCCGTTCACCCCAAGCCGACCGTCTACTTTTCTGGGCCGGGCTGGAGCAACACAAAGCCGCTATTCGAATACGCCGGGCTAGACACGAATGAGTATGCGTACCTGGACGGAGACAAACGGGCCGTCGATTTCGCCGCCTGCCTCGCCGCTCTGAACGAGGCGCCCGCCGGAAGCGTCTTTGTCGTGCAAGGCTGCTGCCACAACCCTACGGGCAAAGACTTCACGGCGCAGCAGTGGCGGCTTTTCGCCGAGACCGCCAAAGCCAAGGGCCACCTTCCGTTGATCGACATCGCCTACCAGGGGCTGGGAGACGGCCTCGACGAAGATGCCGTCGGCGTGCACACGTGTGTGCAGCTCGGGCTGGAGGTGGTGGTGTGCCAGTCCTTTGCTAAGAATTTTGCCCTGTACGGCGAGCGCTGCGGTGTCCTCCACGTGGTCACAACGTCGGCAACAGCGGCCGCCAATGTGAAAGACCAGCTCCGTAGCCTGGTCCGCCGCGAGTACTCGTCGCCGCCGGCGTACGGATCGCGTCTCGTGAGCATCGTGCTGTCCGATCCGCAACTGCGAGAAGAATGGTAGGCTATGCGGTCGGGATGGCCCCTAATCGCGTGTTTGGCATCTTTCCGTATGTTAACTTGCTGCAGGGTCCAAGAGCTCGGTGCTATGCGGAAACGACTACAGCAAAGTCGAAAGTCTCTTCAAACACAGCTGCAAGTCGTTCTGAAAGTAAGTGGTTGGCCATGTCTCTATGCGCAGACAAAATAAAGCCCGTTTCTAACACATTAGACTCCTGGTGACTGGAAGCATATAACTGAGGAAAAGGGCCTTTTTACGTGAGTCTGCGGTTTGCGTCTGCCTTTTGCTCCTTCGTGCGCTGTTCGAAACTGATTTTCCGCCCAGTGTTCTCCCTCTCACGCCAGCACAATGCACAACGCTCATCGATGATTACCACATCTACCTTCCAGCCAACGGCCGTATCAACGTTGCAGGATTAAATGCAAGCAACATCGAGCGAACGGGGCGTGCGATAGATACGGTTGTCCGGCGAGGGTTTTCTTCGCCATAATAAAACGGATGAGGATGGTCTAGATATAGCATATCAACCCAAGATTGACAGGGACAGGCTCGTGCGGTGGTTCCGCTATCTTTCCGTCCACTCCGGCGAGACGTCTTTAAATACCTGTTCATAAACCTCCTCATCGCCGTAGGTGTAATGATAGTACCTGTAGCCACTACGGGGTAATCTCAGGCCTTCGACGGCAGCATAGGCAGGTTGCTCGAAGGAGGACTGGTGGTCCTTCCTTTTGTTTTCTGTGGCCTAATGCTCTTAGTTTAAATCACAAAGGCGTATTTATCTTACTTCAAAACCCAGACGTTAAAATTTTTTGGAATGAAAACAAGAACCATTCCTTTCAGAAATTGGATAAGACAAATGCGGCTGTAGCAAAAGACAGACCGTCGATTTACGCTTCAGAAGTGCCATCACACGGCCGAGGATCTCCCTCATGTTTGTCGACGTGTTGCACTGCGACATGCGCGCTGCTGATATGCTCGCCGACGAGACAACCTTGGGCCATATCGGTCTCTGGCTGGCCGACCTTGGCGGCACCGTCTGCCACGCGTTCGGTATCGACGGCACTGGCCTGTCCAGCATACACTTCTACCCTGCCGCCTTTAACAATACCGAGTCTGAGGCAATCGACCTGGTCGGGCTCGGCTCCCTTCGCGCCCTTTGCTACACCATCGCTGCCGGCCGCCGGTCTAGCACGGCCGCACGCAAGGTATGTGACATAAAGCCGATCAAGATGGAAAAAATTGGAAAGAGGAGAAAGTGGAGGTGAACCGCATGACTGAGACGGCAACCTAACTTCGACCTGGGCACTCTTTATTTCAAACATACACGCAAGCATACACACCTGTACATATGTGTATGTTTATAGTCATTTACCCTATTCCTCGATAAGATATTCATCAATTACCGGTCCGTTTGTGGCTTTATCACACGCATCCGCATTGCCGACGGTTACCATGAGGCGAGTCAAAAGATCTGTGGAGAACAGGATGCACTTCTACGGACAAGGGAAAAGAAAAACCCCCGCTTACTTGCTCCATCCGTTGCACATCACTGCGGCCAACCGTGGGGGATGCCTGTGGCTGCCTACATAGCATAGCCAATAGCAAGTGCAGTCCATCCCAGGATCCAACGTGTGTGCTTCCGAGACAGAAATTGATGAAAATAGCGTCTTTGACTTGCAGGCACCTCGCTGATAATGGCAACACTTTGGCGCAAAGAGATAAACCGCATGACTGTCTATATTGATGCTCAGCCGTTGTTCTGAAACTTGTTTGCGCTTAAATCAGTCGAATTATTGCCGTTCATCGACCACAAGTCCGTTTGCCGCTGCCGCCGGGCAACAATCTAAGTATTCGTCCGCCAACCTTTGCATGGCAGCAAGTGCACCACCAGCACCCTCGAAACAATGATCGTCGGCATGTCGTTCGATGTCATTGTGACATGCACCGACGACAAAACCGTTCTCAAGGGTTACCAGGCCTGGGAAAACGGCAAGCTGGTCTCGTATTGCGAATTCCCCTGTGAAGAGCAGCTCGCCCGCGAGGCCTATCTGTACCGCCACATCGGGCCCCACCCCCGGATCCTGACGTTTTACGGCCTCGAGGAGGTGCACCCGGGCATCCACTCGCTGCGTCTCGAGTACGCGCCGTTCCGGGATCTCCGCCAGTATATGAAGACCCATAGCACCCTCGACGATCCAGGCACACCGCCGCTCGCGCAGCGCCACCAGATGGCCCTAGACGTCGCCGTAGCCCTCGCCTACGTGCACAGCCGCGGCGTTTACCACGCCGATATATCGGCGCGTAACCTGTTTCTATTTCCCGGCTTCCGCCTTAAGCTCGGCGACTTCGGTGGCTCCGGTATCGTGGCCGACACAGGCGGTCACGCACAGCACGATCCCGAGTACACGCGCACGACGACGCACGAGGAGTCGGACTACTTTTTACCACCACGCGGCCGCGCGTACCACGAGCTGCCCCCGCTGCAGCGCGAGCTCTTTGCTCTTGGATCGGCACTCTACGAGATCGTCGCCTGGCGCCGTGTGTACGGCCCGCGGGTGGACCCTGACGTGATCGCCGACGACGACGTGCGGTATAAGAAGCGCGAGCGCGGCGACCAGCTGCCGCCGTTGGATGATTTGGGCCGCGTGGGGCCCATCATCCAGCGCTGCTGGGACGAGCAGTACGAGCGGGCGATAGACGTCGTGGCTGATTTGCAGGCGGCGATCGATGCGGATCAAGACGGAAAAATTGGCGTGCGGCCGGAAGTAATGGAAGACAAAGAAGAAGAGGAGGAGGAGGAGGAGAAGAGAGTGACGTCCGCCACCGCACCATGACGGGATGACGGGGTTAATGGCGAATGCCGGGTGAAGATGGCGTTTCAGGGTGTCGGTGATAACTCTCCTTTGGTAGAGGCCCGGAGGGGCGGATCGCCCGTTACCGGCGTCCGGGTGACAGTGGGCCGTGGTCCTTGCCGTACACGGATTGCTCTAGCCCGCTGAATAGCAGATTGCTAACGACCATGGATTTACTGTAGTTCAACATAACCGCTTCTTTTGTACCGACTGGAGATACCATACGCGAGCGAGTGTCCCCCCCCCCTTTCCGGGGAAAAAGCGTGCTACATAATGTATCCCCATCCAGCTCCGCTTCGTTGCATATCACTCACCGTGAGGTGGACTCGACTGTGTGTGTCAGACGTTTCAAGACATCTGTCTTCGCTCTGCACGCCTTCGTCTCTTCCTCGCCCTTCGCTTTTTTTTCTTAGCGATGGTCTTTTCCGCAGAGATACAACTGCGCACGATTCTGCGGCCCTCGTCGCGGTCCTCTTCGTTGTGTATGCTTAGGCCTTGTGTTCTGAGGAACGTGAATTCGCCATCGAACTCCTCATCGAGCCAGCGCTTCTCGGTCGCCGTGAGAGGCGGGCTGAACAAAGCAGTCTTCCGGGTGCCGGTTGCCGCCGGGTTGGTGACCCCGGCCCGTCCCTGACGCCTCGCAGGCGCGCCGCCACCGCCGTCGGCGGCGAGCTGTGCCATGATGCGCGTCCGTTCTGTAGTCGGCCAGTCTAGCCCGAGCATGTAATGGCCATTTCGCTGGAACGGAGACGCGCCCACACGGGGTCCGATGGGCGGCTCGCTGAGACAGATCTCGACGAACGGACTGCCGCGTTTCAAGCACGCCACCGAACGGCCCGTCGTGCGATCGATGACGGGCTCCATCACGTCGGATTTGTGTGAGGGCATCTCGAAACGGTACCGGTCGTCGTGGTCGCTACCGAAGACGTTGCAAAAATTGCCTGGAATGTGCAGTACGTGTTCAAGCCGGAGGATGCCATGCAAAGCCGAACCGGGTTTACCGGGCGGGAGTTTGGTAGGGAGGTCCACCGTCCCAATGCCCATGACGTTGACCGTTGAACCGGTCATGTCCACAACAAAGGAGTCAATCGGGGTGTAGTCGTTCCCAAACCAGGAACGGTCCTTAGCGACGCTGGTTCCCCGATGTCTGAGCAAAAAGAAAGAAAGAAAGAAAGAAAGAAAGGGGAAAAAAAAAACACGCCAACGGGACAATAGCGAGAAGGTGGGAGACGACGGTCCTCACTGGATGCTACCGAGAGAGACTATCCAGGCAGGACAAGGCAGCGACTCGCTGGTATCACAGCGCGCCTCGACTGTTCAGCTGTTGTTAGTATACTTTGTTGCGGCGTACATTGATGATAGTAACATCGGATACATATACTCTACTAACATGGCATTTTATTCTTCTTCGTGATGACACACAATAATATCAACGAATGAACGCCGACACAGAGCTCCCGACAGGAAGACGATAATGTGTCCAGTTGAT
Source organism: Niveomyces insectorum RCEF 264 (assembly GCA_001636815.1). Classification (NCBI taxonomy): domain Eukaryota; kingdom Fungi; phylum Ascomycota; class Sordariomycetes; order Hypocreales; family Cordycipitaceae; genus Niveomyces; species Niveomyces insectorum. The sequence goes on from AZHD01000028.1 coordinate 49,076, forward strand.
TTTCTCATTGAGTGATGTTGAGCAGAAGGTGTGTGGTTGTTTCATTTTGATGAGACTCGACTCTTCAGGCAGGGGGCGCCCAACTAACCCTTGTAAAGCCCCCTAACTTGGTCTCTATTGGGAGTAGGCGCTCCAGACCATCCCTAAAAGCCCCTTACCTGTATGGGATTTTGCCCTGGAAGGCGCAGCGATAAGCGTTAGCCCATTACGGCTACTTCATGTAAGTTCACGTGGTTTCCCACTTTCTGTCTACCCCAGTTCCGGCGAGACCCTGAGCGTGATTATTAATCATCAAGGACTCTCAAGCAGCATCGAAGGAAAAAGACCACATCTTCACATCTGCCAGAAAGCACCTTATATGCGTCGCCACAAGTATCATATCCGCCCTCTTTCTCGGCTTGTTTGGAGTGGTGTATGATGGCAGAGACGCATGTCCCAGGGAACAGGACCACCCAGCACAATGGCACCAACCATTTGGCCATTAAGAACACGTTCTTCCGACGCATTTTAACGCTCCTTGCTCTCAAAACCACGGCACGCCTATATCGGTACGACGGTCCTTGTATCCCTATTTCGAGGCACCTCATTGTCAAGAGTAGCCCGTTTGTTCATCTCACGGAAGGCGCTACTTTGCGGTTCATCGCTGCCCACACTTCGATTCCTGTACCACGCGTGCACTGCTCGTTTGTCTACAGAAACCAGGCATACATTGTTATGGACCGTCTCCATGGTGTCTCCCTCGCAGAGGCCTATGCGAAGCTCTCCGGCGACGATCGCAAGAAAGTCTTTGCGCAGCTCCGGTCCATATGCGATGAGCTGAGAAAGCTGCCTTGCCCGCCTGGCGCCGGCGTGCAGAGCTGTGTTGGAGGGTCCCTGCGGGATAGTCGTATTCCCCGCTGCAAGCCTCGCTTTGGGCCGTTTGACACCACCCGAGACTTTCATCTCTGGTTGCGCGACGGCCTTCGTCCGGAAGAACACCCGGACCGGGAGAATGACGACGACTGGGTGGATATCAAGAAGATGGTGGCCAAGCAGGACGGACCCTGGCCGGCATCTGTCTTTACGCATGGAGACCTGAACCCGTTCAATATCATGGTTGACGGGAACCAGGTCGTCGGGATTGTCGACTGGGAGTTTGCGGGTTGGTATCCTTATTACTGGGAATATACGGCTGCATGGTATGGGAATCTGACCCGCAAGGCATGGCAAGGAGTGCTGACCGAATTTCTCGATGCATATCCCGACGAGCTCGCAATGGAAATCACGAGGCAGAAGTGGTGGGGGGAATGACTCTTTTCAAACTATTGTGGTCCTTTTGCTAGTCGCTTAGGTTACGGTTTCTTTCCCTGCAAGCATATCCCATGTTGGTTTCGGTAGTGCCATGTCCTCTGCGTTCGAGTACCTCCCAGCCGACGCCTTCCTTTGTACATAATCCCTTGCCAACGCTTCTATTGTTACCCAGTCTAGCTGCGATGTTCCCACAGCCCTACCGTCCGATTTCAGTTTTGATAGGACTTCAGATACCCAAGTACGGCATCGCCAATTTTGATCGCCCTGGACGACGCGCGCGTCACGGAAGATGCTGATGAGCCGCTTCTCATCTTCCACTTTGGCGATTATGATGCGTGCGAGCAAATTGATTGTGCCTTTTACGTTCGCGACGTCGACTTCCTCGTAGGTCCAACCATGGACCGGGTGGTTCTTCACGTGGTACCGCACGCCAGGAACTTGAGGCCGGTCTTCGTTCTTTGGCCCGACTAAAAAACCCCAGTGGTATCTGGAGAGGATCACAGTGAGCCTATGGTAAGGGAGAAAGCTGTGTGATAGTAAAATTCTGGAATACCTTCGCTCTTCGTTATTAACGACTCCGCTAGGGTAGAGGGCGATATACAGCCTTTTTTTGTCTGAAACCATCCTTGTTTTTTTAGGAGAACGGGGGGAGGGATTTTGGATTGAGCGTTTGACGTCGTTTGCTGGTGCTGATGTGGAATAAGCATGCCTTTTTAATACGTAGTGTTGGGCACCGACACGCTGTTTCGCCTCATACGCAGGTCAAAAGGCGATTCGACCGAAAAGGATAACACACGGGTTCATTAGGCAGAAGACGTACCCCGTACCGTGCATAATTGGACTACCCAGTCAAGAAACGTGCAACATAGCCCTCCACCACATTTACGAAACAGGCCTCGCCTCACTATACCAAAAAGCTATTCGGTAATTTTCGTCGACGAGGAACCCGCATGTTATTGTACTATATATATATGAAAATCTTGCACGGCAATGCAATTACATTTTGCCAAGTGAGACAGCCACCATCTCCCTCTGTTACTTCGTTTTCAGGACCTTTTACTGATTTGTATTTCTTGACCACCATCGGACTCAGATAACTTCTCCGGTCCCTACCGATTTTCTTACTCGGGGCAGCCTGTAGGTGTCGTCTTGAAACTCGGACATGTACTTTAAAATTTCACATGCATCCTAGATGCTACAACTGCTGGAATGACATAACGTCCCAGTTTGCGGCGTCCCCGATGCCGTAACGGGCGAAAATACGCAACGTTAAATATACGTCCACTCCTTAAGGGTCACCATGCGTATCCATTGATTTTTGCATTGCTCAAAGTCGCCGGGTCAGCGCGATGCAATTGTTTTCTTTTGTCGCAATTGCCGGTTTAGGATACTCCGAATCACATGTTCGTCATCTCTGGAGGGGTCCATCCCGTCCCCGGCCGAAGTTGCACCGGAGATGGCTGGTCTGCCGAAGTTCTCCCGGGTTCGTTGGTTGGCTGACAGGTACTGATGGGGTTGGAATCCGACGTCAGGTTCTGGGCCCCCCATTTCAACAACGGCTCTGCCGGTTGGCTGTCGCGGCTTTTACCGTTGTTTTTCGGCGGACCCCAAGACGGAGGGGCGGAATATGGTGCCGGTCCCCACCTCTGCACCAGATTACCAAGCTTCCGGCTTTGCGTGGCCCAGATATCTGGCCGGAAGAGCCTCGGGTGGCATCAGAAAATTGTGACCAGTTCGTGACCCGCCCTGCAGCATACCTTCTGGACATGTGGTCATGAGAATTCAAGAGATATAAAAAAGATGGCGTTGGCAGACTACAGTGCCGGCTTGTTACTCGCGTCTTTTCTTTCGGCGTGTCCGATCTCACCAAAAATTGCCGGCAGCCATGGAACGTGGCGATTGCAACATGGAAAGCCTAAACCAACTACACAAGCGTTCGCAGACGTCGAAAACGGCAAGCTTGCTGCCGTCTGACACAAACCTGTTGTCACTCCATCACGACAATGGCGTGCGAGACGACGTCGCCCTCGAAAGCAACCCGCCGCCCGTCCTGCCGACGGAAGCGGTGCAGTTCGCCGTGGGTTCGAAACGGCGGCTGGCCATCATCGTGTTCATCGTCTTGAGCAACATGGTACAGGTGCGTCTCTGTGTACTATTGTCTATTCCGTTCGAGCAAGGGACAACAACCACTGATGGTCGACCGGCAGATGGTCTCCAACATGGTCGGCTTAGCCGCCGGCCTCGAAATTAGCAAAGCCCTGGGCGTGCCTGTCGGTCCCGGCAAAGCCAACTGGGCTGCCGCATCCTATCCGTACGTTCGGCTGATCGTCTTGCGGGGGACGAGATTTCGCGACCTCCGATCCGTTCGCTGACCCGTGTTTCGTTGTAGGCTGACCCAAGGCACGTTCGTCCTCGTCAGCGGCCGCCTCGGCGCCGTTTACGGCCACCGCAACGTTCTGGTGGTCGGTGCTGTCTGGCTGGTCGCCTGGTCCCTCGGTAACGGCTTTTGCGAGAGCTACGTCAGCTTCAACATTGTGCGCGCGTTTTCCGGCATCGGCGGCGCCCTGATCATGCCCAATGCCGTCGCCCTCATCGGCACGACCATTCCGCCTGGCCGGATGCGCAACATCACGCTCGGCTTCTTTGGCGCGTCGGCGCCCATCGGCGGCTTGTTGGGCGCCGTATGGGCTGGCATCTTTGTGCAGTTTGCCACGTGGAAGTGGATTTTTTGGGGCCTGTAGGCGTGAACCTCTTCGACGATTTTTTTCCGTCTCTTTCTTTTTGAAATATTGGCTAACCGTCTGTCAACACACACCAGGGCCATCGTCGGCGCTTGCGTTTTCGGCGTCCTGGCGTACCTTCTCCCGAACGACCACCCTGTCGACCAAGGCGGCAGAATTGATTATGTTGGCGCAGCGCTGGGGACCGGCGGCCTCGTTCTCTTCAATGTCGCGTGGAAGTAAGCAAGTGAAAAAAAATGGCTATTTTTCTTCTCTCTCTTACGTCGTGCAACATGCGTACTGACAACTGTGGCTTCTTCATCCAGTCAAGCCCCCGCCAGTGGCTGGAACGCGTTCTTCGAGCCGCTTCTGCTGATCGTGTCGCTGGCCCTCTTCGGCGCCTTTCCCATCTGGGAGCACCGCTTCGCCGGCTCTTCGCCGATCATGCCGCTCGACATCTGGACGGCCCCCTCGTTCGCCGCCCTGCTCGGCGCCGTCCTCTTGAGCTTCATGGCCAACGGCATCTTTCTGTGGTACATGGTGGCCTGGCTGCAGCTGCTCGAGGGCCGGTCCGTCCTGCAGTTCTCGGCCGACTGGACGCCCTTTGCCGTCGTCGCCACGGCCGGCACCTTTGTCGCGGCCTGGCTGATCCCGCGGCTCGCGGCCCAGTGGATCCTGGCCATCGGCTCCCTGTCCATTCTCATCTCCAACGTGCTGCTGGGCACCAAGCCCGTCTTCGAGACCTACTGGGCCCGGCTGTTCCCGGCCACCGTGCTCATGGGCTTGTGTCCCGACTTTGTGTACGTGGCGGCGCAGATCGTCGCCAGCAACAGCGTGAGCCGCCGCCACCAAGGCGTGGCCGCCTCGCTGATCAGCACGCTCAACCTGTACGGCACGAGCCTGGGGCTGGGCTTCGCGGGCACGGTCGAGACGCAGGTGAACCTGCACCGGACGGACTCAGTGTTGGGATTCCGGGCCGCACTGTTTTTCGGGGCCGGCATTGCGCTGCTTGCCATGCTGCTGGTGGGCCTGTTTGTGCGGGTGCCCAAAGACCAGCGGGAAGGCTGGGACGACCCGGCAGACGCGGCAATGGCACAGGTCGGGTGATGAACGGAACATGCATTTCAAAGTCAAGAATGATGTGACTCGCAGGATAGCTACAAGAGCCATATTTTTGAGCCAGTTGACCACGCTTAAGTCTATTATCAAACAAGGACGTCAAAGCCATTAAGGCATGATACAATCAACTGCAGGGACCGTTGATCGCTTGAAGTCAGGGTGTGCGCCTTGACACTCTCTTTAATTCAGCGAATCCTAGGTCTTCTCGATGGTTGCGCCATCTACTTGGACCGCCGTAGTAAGGCGGGACGAGAAGAAGCAGTGATGCTCAGGGAGCAAGGTAATATGTGAAGGCAGGTGAAGTTGGCTAAGCGGCGATGCTGCTGTTTATGGCAACGTCTATTAGGTGTTTGGTAGCCTAGCAACTACTCATAATAGGTCCCGGTGCACGCACGCTACACTTTACCAATCGGACCAAGTTCTGCCAAGTATCGGACAGTTGCCATATCATCACGGACAAAGTAACTAACACGCTCAAATAACTCTATGGGATAGAATAATAATTGCTCTCCGCTATATGGCTATGTAATCACGTCGCCCATCCCGTGTCTAGAACACCTCATGGCGGCGTAGGTGGTCGGTGAGCAAAGGTCGGTCGGACAGCCGTCGGACAGCTGTCCTGCCAGGCAGGCTAGGATTAGTCAGCCAGTCACAACTCGGCAACGCGAGGAAGAAGCAAACCAACAAAATCTTACCACCTGATCAAAAACTTGTAAGGAATAGATGCGCCCCAGTGTAACGCCTTCACGAACAGGCTCAGCTCGGTCAATTGTAGCTTCGGTGTATTTCTGCTGCGATAAGTTGTCGTTAGCTATCCTACGACACCACCGGAAGCCGTCGAAAACGGCTCGCAGAGGAAAAGGCCGTAAATACCTTCGTACAACGGCAGAAAGACAATGAACGTACCGTTGGAAACATCCAAGCCTTTTGGCACTTCCCGGACACACCGCAGCCGCAAGGCGGAAATTGCATCTCGCCGAGCCGTGTTGGCACCGGCACGGGCACCGGGAGGCAGGCCAGTGGATGTCGTGGGATCATGGGATGTGGAATTCGTGCGGCAAGGCCACGGCAGCAAAAAGCCAAGCAAAGACGCCGAGCCGACGGCGCGCTGGCAGAGTCTCGTTTTACGGTTTCCGGCTATGACGTGACACGTCCGCGTGACCTTTGAAGGCACATGCCAGCAATCGTGGGCCGGCTGGACGGGCGCCAACGCGCCCAAGCGGCGCGACGGCCTTCGAGATCTGTGCCGCTGCATTGACTTCCGCCGCATCGACCTCCTCGATGACACGGTCACGGAGCTCCTGATTGCGCGCGGCGTCGGCGGTGACCAGAAGAAACAACTGCACCTTAAAACCCCCCTATCCAACGACAGCGAGTACGCGCCTTTTGCGGAGGATCTGTGGTTCCGCATCCGGGAAGATCCGCTGCGCGTCCGTTTTCCGATCTGCTCTGACACAGAGCGTGCGCCGACGATGGAGTGGGCAATCCTACAAAGGCATTCGGATGAGGATCTGGGCGATGGCGTATATCGAGTGCGTCTTCGCGACGATGGCCACAACGACAACAACAACGGCAAGGGAATCGGCAATCTTTACGTCTGCAAAGAAATCAATCGCCAAATCTACCGCCCAAGAGACACGGACGTCCTTGAGCGAGAAATGCAAAACCTGCTGCGTTTGCGAGATGCAGGTACAAATGCGAATATCGTGCGCCTCCACGCGTTGCTCGTCTCAAGAAACCCCTACCAGACCGTTAGCGGGGACGACGTCGGCGGCGCTGTCCATCTCCGGGGCATACTGCTCGAGTACCATCCTAACGGCACGTTGAAGGACGCCCTAGCCTCGCCAAATGCTGAGATGAGACATCGGTGGCGCGTGTGGGCTGGTCAGATCGCCGCGGCCATGGATTGCCTCCATGAGCACGGAATTACCCATATGGACATCAAGCCGTCCAACGTCGTTATAAGCAACGAGTGGGATGCCATTTTAATTGATATCAGCGGGATTGGAGGCGTAACCAGGGAGTGGTTGTCGCCGCCGTTCCTTGATGACGTTGATCCACTGGCACGAAGCTGGGTAGAGCGGGTACAAAACGATATCTGGGCTCTAGGGAAAATGCTGTCTGCCATGGCTAGCGTCCTTGGCAACACCAAGGAACATGATGCTCTACAGAGTATCGTGGGGGACGCTATGGGCGGCCGTCCAGATTTCTGTCTACGCGATGTGTCGTTGCGGCTACATGCAGATGAAAATGAAAAAAAATAAAAAAATAAAGAAAGGAGGCAAGTATCTGGAGAATCATCAAAGAGCGAAATATTTCAGGCAGCTGTCATGGGCCGATATGAATTGTGTTAGCGAGTCGCATTCGCAGACCGTTTAGCCGAGCAGGCTGCATATCACCCCATTTCCAGAAACGAGAATACGGCTTTACGATTTGTTGGTCTTCTCCCTCCTTTGGGCCGAATCAAAGTGATCACAGGTGGAAGCGTTGAGGTTGAAGCATTTATGAGCCGTGTAGATGCATTCCCGCAATATCAAAACCCTTTGACGCAAGCGCCCAACTCGCACCACCGACGATACTGCATAACCTCGCAACCGATTCCAACCCGTACCTCTCTTACATTAGTTGCAATTGTTTCATGATTATTGCGTATCTTCGGGTGGTTAAACATGAGTTGGAACGTCTTGGTTGCAATAACACGGTCAAAGTCTTCATTTTTTTTGCACTTGAAACTACAAAGACGTAGCTATCGCAAGAGATGCGTTCCTCCTACAAAGGCACGCCTGCCCCTTCACACTCCCATTAATGTTCTTCCTTCGTGTCGGCCGGGATGAAGCCCGCCTCCTGCTCCAAGGTGGTCTGGCGCGTGACCGTCCATACCGTGGGCAAGACAATCACCAAGCTGCCCATGCAGAGACCCCAGTCCATGGCGAACTGGGTCATGCCCGACTTGCCCAGCGCGTTGATGCGCCAGGCCATGGCGCCACCGACGGACTGGAACGTCTTGTAGGCGCCGACGAGCACGGCGGCGCGGCCCGTGCTGTTGGATTCGGTGCCGATCAGCCAGTACGAGAAGCCCTGCCACAGCGCGTCGTAGGCCCCATAGAAGATGTACAGGAAGATGGGCCCCGTGGCGAGGGAGCCCTGCGTGTAGTCGATGTCCTGCTTCAGGCCCTTGGCGAGGCGGGCCTCCTCCCACTTCTGGAAGGCGTAGCCGCCGCCCCAGATGACCATGCCGGTGACGAACAGGACGGCCCAGCCGATGCGGGCGCGCGTGGGCCGCGAAAACCAGGGCATGTCCAGGATGCAGCCGATGACCAGGCCGCCGACCATCTGCGCCATCCAGTACAGGGCCGAGTTGAGCGAGCGGCTGCGGATGTCAAACGTGTAGCCGTTGACGTTGTTCTGCTGGTACGAGTAGAAGACGTTGGCGCAGAAGAAGAGCGGCAGCATGCACGCGACGCGCCAGCTCATCATGGTCTGGACGGCCATCTGGATGGTGCCCTTGAGCGTACGGCGCTCCGTCTCGATGGCGGCGTGCAGCTGCGCGAGGCGGATGCGCTGCGGGTTGCAGATGAAGATGCCGAGGAACCAGCCAAAAATCATGATGACCATGAGGGCGATGTAGGTCGAGTTGGTGACGGTGCCGCTCTTGGAGTGGAAGTTGAGCCCGAACGAGGCCAGGGAGCCGACGCCGCCGCCGAGGTTGAAGATGATCCAGAAGACGGCAATGGCGCGGCCCTTTTGGCTCTCGGGCACGTACGTCGTCATGGTGGCGCCCTGGACGATCCAGATGAAGGAGGCGCCGATGCCGAGGATGGCGCCGGACGCGATGACGAAGGCGCCGTTCTTGTTGTGGTTGTAGGACAGCAGCGAGCCGCTGTACAGGGCGTAGGTCCAGCCGCCGATGAGGAAGCAGATGCGCGGGCCGACGTACGAGAAGATGGGGCCGACGAAGAAGAGCGCGGTCGCGGCCGTGCTCGAGAGGAGGGCCACGGTGGCGTTGGCCGCCACCGTCGAGTCGACCTGGCCGGAGCCACCCAGTCCGCTCAGGGCGTTGTACATCTGCGCGGAGACGAGTCAGCACAAGAAGACGACAGCTAGCAAAGCAGGTTAGGACACGTTGAGACGCACCCCAGGAAGACAGAAGAAGATGAAGCTGATCAGGTTGATCTGCGTCCACGGATGCGAGTAGAAGCGCACAAGCCGCGAGGCCGGCGGATTCCATGCCTGGTCGGCGTCTGCAGCCGCCTCCATGGCCGCCGGCTCAACCTCATGGGCGGGCGGCGGCGCTCCAGCGGACAGATTGCTGGAATTGGTCTTCTCCATGGCGATGGATCAAGCGATACTACCTTGGAAGCAGTTTGATGTTTGTGACTTGATCAAAAAAAAGAGGAAGAAGATTGGAGGAAACGGAAGAACCAGGGGAACTAGGTATGGCCCGTAAGTGATGCTGTAGAACACGGTCGTGAAAAGAAAATAATCCTCGTGCATGCATGCCATGCGACGCGTTATATATTTTTTGTTTGCCTCCTGGTCCCCCCCCCCTGACCTCGTGTGATGTTGCCGGTCGACGTCTGAAGAAAATTGTACGCTAACACTCCGCATTATCATCGGGCTCCACCCTGTAATACGGAGGAGGCAGTTCGTATGTCAACAGATTAGGTTCGGAGAAGGTCTACTCCGTACTCCGAACACGCCGAACGCACTCTTTTCCCCCTTTTTCCTTCACCTCCATCACCACAACCACGCGTCTGCCGAGTCCTGTTGCGTGGTTTCTCCTCGTTTTTGCAGGTCTCGTGCCCCTGTTCCCCAGCGTGTCGGTAACCCGGCTTCCCCCGCAAATCCCGGCTTTCCGTTACCTAAGAACTCTATCAGTTGTTGCAGCTCGTGTGTCTCTCCGAACGGCGACGCCAGCAGAGAAAAGATTTTTCTTTTTTTTTTTTCCTTTGTACTAGTTTCTTATGAGGCGATGCCTAATCGGGTATGTGGCGAGATCATGAGTTGCAGTTGATAAGGGGACTGGCCGAGGGGTCCCACGTTTTTTTGGCCGGGGCGGATCAAAGGAGATTGCATGCTATGCACGAGTAATGCTGACGGGACCCCTTGCAGCGTCGGAAACGGGCTCTGATACCGGCACGGGAAGTATCTCGGTTTCCGTTACGGAGTACACCGGCTTCGAATGGGTCTGAAGCAGCCTGCAAAAGCGAAAAGTGCGTGTGCCACCATATCTTTTAAGCACTGAGGCCCTTCTAGTAATACAGCTGTGGACGGCGGAGGGTGCGTATCAAGGAGACCACAGCCATGCAGCAGCACACACCTAGCCCGGCGTCGGCAAAAACTGCCGCGGTCCAAAATGGCACCGTCTCGCGTCCGCAGTATTTTCTCTGCGTGGACGGTGGAGGGTCGTCCTGCACGGCCGCTCTAATCAGTTCCTCGGGCACGTTCTCGATCGGCGAAGCTGGCCCTTGCAATCCGTACGTTCTCCCAACCATATGATTTCTCTCTTGATATACAAGCAGGATGACGTGCTAACGTGTCAGCTCTACTATCGGCATCACGGCTGCCATTTCGACCATCTCTTCGGCCATCAACGCGGCTGTCTCCCGACATGCGGAAACCAACTCGGACACCGTCGCGGACGTGCCGATTGCGTCCGCCTGGGTCGGCCTCGCCGGGTACGACCGGCCGTCGCTGGCCCCCCAGATCGACGCGGCCGTGGCGCAGCTGCTCGGCCTCCCGCTCGGCCCGCGCCTGACCATGTCCACGGACATCGACCTCTTGTCGGTCAACGCGGCCAGACGACAGCCCTCCGTCGATGCAGCCGTGGTGCTGGTCGCCGGCACGGGTTCGGTCGCGATGAGCTATGTGCGACAAGGAAGCGGCACCGCGTTCGCGCGGTCTGGGCGGATCGGCGGCTGGGGCCCGCTTTTGGGCGACGAGGGCTCCGGTTTCGCCATCGGCCGGGAGGCGTTGCGGGTGGCCCTGCGTGCGAGCGATTCCATGATGGGTGTGAGCTCCGGACCACCCGAGGCGAACGGGACGGCGGCTGCTCTTACCCAGGCCGTATTCGAGTTCTACGGCCGAGAAACACCGGGGGCGTTCGACCCGCGTGACCTGCTCTCGGCGATTCTGGCACCCCCTGCCACCACAGGAAAAGGGGCCGCCGCACAGGGCTTGTCGCCGACGAAGAGCATAGCGCGGGTTGCGCAGTTGGTGTTGTCGCTCAGCGCGGCAGACGACCAGGCGAAGGCGATCCTCGAGCGGGGCGCGCGGCACCTCGCGGAAATGGTGGTCGAGCTCCTGAAGCTGCAGAACATCCGTCCAGCCAAGGCTGCCTTTATCATGGCCGGCGGCGTTTTGTGCAGTAGTGTCTACAATAGCATGGTGCAGAAAGAACTGCTGGAGAGGGGGATCGAGTTCCAGTGGACAACAAAAGTAGACGCGCCGGCCTTAGAGGGCGCGCGGTATTTAGCTGGAAATGGAATAGGTGAATAAAAATAAAATAAAAATAAAATAGAAGTAAAGGTAACACGTAGTTTCTTCTTCTTGAAAGTGAATCTGTTCAAGTTGGAGTGTAAGCGCGATGGAAAACGCTGCTTCAGCTACGAAAAAACAAAAAGGTGCAGCATACGACAGGATCAGTTCATATTCCTTGTAAATTCTCTGTTTTCTAGTCTGTTCTATTCTAAATAAATCAAATACATTGTACGCTGACTCCCAATGCGGCGCGGAAAAAGAAAAAAACTCCTTGAGCAAGGTGACGCAGCAAAAGAAAAGAAAAATTCATATTTTGATCTGGTTGACGCCCTTGAGAGCCTTGCTCAGCAGGCCACCGCTTTTCTGCAGCACGACCTTGGCCTGGTCCGGTGACAACCCGGATATGGCCACGAGGATGCTGAGCTTGACACTGCCATCGCAACCCGCGAGGATGGCGTCCACTTCGGAATCTTGCCGGACGTCCCAGGCAGCGTCGGCCGGCACCACGGAGCGGACGACGCGGCGCGCCCGGTCCCGCAGCTTTTCGTTTGACATTTGCAAATCAATCATCTGCGTGGTTAGTTGGGTCGTCTTACTGTGACGGGCAAAGAAAAATGTTATCGATTGAAGCACGCCTGGGGTACGTACGAGATTTCCAAAGGTTTTTCCTGTCCGAATTTGCGACCCTGTCGAGATCATGTTGAGAATCTACGAGACAAAGGCAGGGGTGTTAGCCGACAACCAGACATTCTCATTGTCCCTGCATGCGCGTGTACTTACCATCTTCGTCGCGGTGCCGGCCTTGAGCCGTGTGCTGCCGGTGACCACCTCCGGCCCCGTCACGCACTCGATGAGGATGTCACACAGGCCGCGCATCTGGCTGGGCTTGACGCACGCCAGCCCGACGGTGGCCGCGCCGGCCAGCCGGGCGTGCCGCAGCCCGCCCAGCACATACGGCGTCCGGCCCGACGAGGCGATGCCGATGAGGACGTCGTTGCTGCCGAGGGGCGGCGACAGGCGCGACAGTTCTTCGCCCGCCAGCGTCTGCGAATCTTCGGCGCCTTCGATGGCCGAGCGCAAGGCTGCGTCACCACCGGCGATCAAGCCGACGAACTGCCATGGTGGTGCGGAGAATGTTGGAGGACTGGGCACAGTTGTCAAGTTAGTATTTTGGTAGCTACGAAGTAGGAGGGATTCTATGACAGAAGACGTACATTTCTGATGCATCCAATACCCCTAACCTGTCGCAGAGAAAATCAAAGTAAGCCAAAGAACAACTGCAATTTGGGGTGCATCCAACGTAGAAGGGCCTGCTGACCGGCCGCTGGTTCCTGCGCCGATGTACACAACCCGGCCGCCGGACGCGATGCGAGGCACGACGAGGTCGATGGCTTGTGCGATCTCGCCCAGGCACAACTTCACGGCGTCCGCGACGCCTTGGTCTTGGTCATTGATGATTTCTATACCAAAAAAAAAAAAAAACCATTAGTTTATGGTACTAGACCAGACAACCCCCAGCATATACGAAGACTCACGGCATAGCTCGAGGGTCGACACGTTGTCGATTTGCGCCGTCTTTGCGTTCCGCTGCTCGGTTTGCAAATCTCCCAGCGAGGAGGCCGTCATGCTGCGAAGAGTATGCCCCGGGGATTCTGGGATGGGGAAATGCGGATGCCGAAGCTGGCTTGCACGAAGGTCGACGAAAATTCCGTGCCCAGAAGAAAATATATACATGGGCCAGGTCCCGCGGTTTTGTCCAATGGACCCTTTGTTCTATTCCCATTTTAGACGGTGCCGCAAACACGGGACATTGTTCAAAACGTAGTCCCCGAGTCGGACAGAAGAGCCAAGGGGGCCTCCGCGGGTATGACGGAGTAACGAGTACGCTGAAAGGCCTCATTCTCCGAGAGTGGCAATTCCGACAGTGGAGTTCGTACTGGTTGGTGTCTGTCTCTCTTTAGCGTCGGAGTAAAAAAGGCGATAGAGCCACTAAAAGGCGGAACGTCCGCTATACGAGAGGCCCTGTCCAGACCACTTGTAGTGGAAAAAGTCGTAGTGTTCCCTGACTGGTTAGGCTACCTGAGGTGCCTGTCTAAGTGAAAAATACAGGTATGAGCTCTCTAGCCGCGGTCGCGTATTCGTACAGCCCAACATACGACACGCAAACCCTCGTTACGACGTTCCTTTCTTTGGCGATTGCACCTGTGCCGTCCTTGCTCCAGCCTGCTCAGTGGACAGCCCTCTATGCGCCCTGTGCCGCCGGTGAATTCTCTGCACACTGCCTCACCGCGGGTCGCCATAGCCAAAGAGCTTTGTTTTACAAGGACAAGAGAAGGGAGGAGAGGACTCGATGCGAGTACACCTTAGAAATACAGGGGCTTTGATGTCCGCCAGCCCCGGCTGCGGGTCTCAGTTTACTGCCCAGCCGCTTTTGATGGCATTGGCTTTTCAAAAACGACGGTGGGTGTACCAGCTGGCTTCACGCCGCAATCCGTGCTCGCTTCTCCTTGTCAGTTCTAGCCAATTGGTTCTCTTCGTGGCATGCGTCGAGGCTCCTCTTTTCCTGCCACGGAGAACGCTGCGGCATCATCAACCGCATGTAGGCCTTGTCAAAATCAAATTGCATCACGCGGTGCACTTCTTCGTTCCGCGCAAGCTTCGCGTTATGAACGTCGTTGTTCGCCAGTCCCGCCACTCAAAGCTCCCTGTGCATTTTTCAGTTTTCAACTCCACGTCCTTAAAAAAACACCACAGCGATGCATATGTCCGCTAAAGAAGAGGCTCTCGCAGTCTTTGTCCATGTGGTCCGCCAGCTGTGACACAACTGGTGCTTGAACTTCGCCAACATTACGCGCGTAGCATCTTGGTGGAGCTCTGCATTCGGGCAGTTTTGATCTAGCGCTTGACCCTGGCATAGACCGCGGCACATGCCTGCACGCAGTACGGCGGAAGTGGAGGCCCGACGTTAAGGGGTCCGGCGAACCGCGCCCGCCGTGCGCCAGCTCCGTGTGCTGCTTCCGTATGGCCAGCAAGAGTTGTCGACGGCCCCGATCCATGCAAGCGTGGCCGTTTTGACCGCTACCACTATTTCCTCCGTCGTCGCCGCGGCTGCCCTGCAACGAGTCTGCCCGTTCCTTTGCTTCTTCCCTGTCGCGTCTTTCCTGCTCTGCACGGGCTTGTGCTTCCTTCGCCCGCGCTTCGGCCTTCTCCTTCTCGAGCCTCAACCACGTGTTTTGGTCTTCTTTCGCCCTCGGTGTTCGAGGGGAAGGGGCAGTCTCTGCAACAGCCTTGTAGGCTTGATCCCAAACTTCACCGTGAGGCCTATTGCCAAGAAGTCCTCAGGAGCGGCTTGGTTCGCTTAGAATCAACGGTCTTGTGGCTGGCGGTGGGATCCAGCTTTAAAATGTCACTACGGAGGACGTTGGCACTTGATTTTGAGCGTAGGAGGGCGGCAGCGGGAATCTTTCGGAGAGGAGACAAGAGGTCGAGAGTCAGACTTTGAAGATCTGCGCCATAGACGTTAGATAGGGCATCTTGAGACAAGCCACAGCGACGGTGGTTTGCCTCCCTTCTTCGTCGAGTTGGCTCAGTGCCTACTGCGGCGGGGGAAATGCCTCGGTTCTCGCACAACAAAACGAATGAAGCGCGAAAAGTATCGAAAACCTTCCCTATTGGGCTGGTTTTGATTGTCTCGGTGGCTTTTTTTGCCGTTACGTCTCGCTGTTCACGAACGGCCAAACGCCGCAAACAACGAAGACGACCCTAACTTTTCCCTTCACACCGATACCTCGTGCTTGCTGGATTGTATTGTAGCCTTGACGACCTTTGTAACGCCTCGTCGCCGGGCGCGTGAAGACAATTATATCAACAAAATACAACACGGCTAGTCATGCATGCTTGGGAACGAGGGAGAGAGCAAAGAGAAGATTCTACTATGTCGCTAGTATCGTAAGCTGCCGCTTATCGCTACGCCACTCAAGGGCTAAATTGTATATATAAAGGATTCCTAACGATAGTCTAGAGAGCATACTGCCCCGAGAGACCTAAAGATAGATCAATCAAGTTCATCTGCTTTCTAAAAGTCAGAGTTTCAGCTATAAAAGAGGCCTGTCGTGACCACTTGTGGCGGAAAAGGTCGTTTTGTTCCTTGATATGTTAGGCTGGCTCCAGTGCCTGCGAAAGGGAAAAATTACAAGCTCTCCGGCCGGCGGTCGCGTATCATCACACTTAGCAACTCATTCCGCCAAGCTAAGTAGTACAAAGGAGAATAGAATAGAATAAACTGGACTAAACTAACCAAACTTAAACATAGATAGTGCGCGTAAAGGGGAAGACAACAATGCCAAAAAGAATGAATAAAGGCAACAAAGACACAAACGGAAATAGTTGACGAGCGGAATCGGAAGAGAAAAAACACTAAATGACGTAGATCACCATATAGAGGGCCTATCCTAACGAGTGTGTGACCTCATATGGCATGTACGCCATCTCGACGCGTTGATAGTACTGGAACAAGCCTCTGTCGACAGGGCAAGGGTAGGGCTGACCGAGCGGCTCGGCCATGTAGCGGAAGCCGAGGGCTGTGAAAGCAGACGTCACGCCGGCCGGCAACGTCGGCTGGACCGGCGCCGTGCTGGTGATGCAGCCCGATGTGGCTCCCCCCATATGTAGCTGGTACAGCGTCTGAGTGCTATGAGGCGAGCGAACTTAATGTCAGCCAACAATGCAAGATCCGCGTGTAAGACAATGAAAAAATTCGACGGCGTACATGAAATCCCGGCAGCCATAGTACCGATCGTTGAGCACAACGAAAGAGAAGAAATGCATCAAATTCCTAGTGCACAACACACCGAGCACCCAGTCGAGCGTCTTGCCGGCGACAAAATCGATCTGGCAGGTCCGCGCCGAGCTGTGAGACAAACCTGGGTATGCGACAGGCTTCACACACAGCTTGCCCGGCTGGTAAGCGCTGCCATCTTCGAACTGGTCTTCATACTCCTGGATGTTGGGCAACACGTTGATACGAACACCTTCGTAACCATCATAGCCGCCGTGGCGAAAGTCAAGCTTGAGAATGACGTGGTTCTTGGCCGCGTTGATAATTTCGACGGGCGTGTTGTCGGTACCCACTTTGAGGAATTCCACGAGTGCGTGTTCGATGACCATGTTGCGGAATTCTTGGGGGATGACCTGCACGGCCTGGTTCGTAATGTCATAGCCTTCGTCCGGGAAGATTAGTGGAGGGAGAAGCCCTGCCATCTCGTTGACGGCTGAAGTGGATGGTGCTTGGATGGTCTCTGCCCAAGATTGTTGATGGCTGAAGTGGAGAGGGTTTGGTTGGTCTCTGCCCAAGATGAGGATTGACAAAGTGATGGGTGCTGGGATTGCAACGGGGTGCTCCTATGAGTAACTGAGACACCGGCTCTACGGGAGTGACAAGGAAGTGAGGCGTGGGGGAGGATGGCCCGCCCGGGGTCGGGCCACATCTAAGCTGCAGCCTCTCGTTTCGGGAATCCCAGCGTCATTTGCAACGCCCCGTCGCCAGGCGCGTAATGTAAGCATACCAACAAGTATCATCATGGCTGATTATGCATGCCCAGGAACAAGGAAGAGAGGAGGGTGAGATCCTGCTGCGCCGTTGGCATGATAAGCTGCTCTGCCCTCCGTGAAAGGTTCCTCACTTTATGAGGTACACGGCAAGCCCATCCACTTGGCCTGAATAGTTGTAGTACTGGCCGGTTGTCGCCAGCCAACCAACTATCCCGTCCCCATGTAGCAGTAGCCGCCGGGAATGACCAGAAATGCAGGGTGTGATCCCCCACGGATATATATACGAGGTACTCCACACGAAGCGTAACTTCTGGTGGGTAAGACGGTTTACGGCTAAAGGCCAGATTCGTGACCCTGGCACGGGGGCACAGCGAACGGTTTCGTAAGAAAATACCGGCCAATATTAAAGCGCCAGGTCCTCCCCCATGGTTGAGTATTGGTGTGTTAATGATCTAACGTATTATTGGCGAGTGTTTTGGTTTCGCTCTGCACGGTGGTGACCGAAACGAATGTCGGTCCCGTTGAATCTCCCGCTAAAACGAGGCGACCCGGTTACTGAATGTGTTTAAGTAGCCCGCCCTTCCTTGAGCTGATCGCCGGCTTATTAAACCTGCTCCTATCGCTTAGCCGCCCGAATCCGCCCACCCTCGCCCTGCCTGCTCTCCCAACACACCCCCAACCCCCCTAAAACGCTCGGTCTTTTTCTTACAAGTTTTGCTTCTAGACCATTGGCTGCGGCCTTCTTACCAGACATGGCTTTCTTCTTTTCTTTTTAGTGGTATCAAAGTATGGCGACACCCAAGTTTTCTGACGATGTGGAGCTCGCGCGAGAGTACATGGGCGTGCCGCCACCCGCCAATGCCCACCTCCCTACGGCCGCCGAGCTGCTCAACTTGTGCGGCACGGACTGCCCGCGCGGCGGCGTTGCTCTGCCCCCAGAAGCGCCTGTCTTCTGGGTCAAGCACGGCCACTCTGTCTACTGGAATGAAGTGGCGGCCGGCACGGTGGCGTATCACGAACTGCGACGCATGAACTCCCCCGTGCGCGCGCCGGCCGTCTACTACGCCTTCCAGTACCGCTTCAGCAAGTTCATCGTCATGGAGTACATCTCCGGAAAGACCGTCGGGAAGTGCTTGGAGGAGGCCGAGAGTGACGACGAAAAGGAGCGCCTTCGGGGCCAAGTGGTCCTGTGTCTCAGCGAACTCCACCGGATCCCCATTGCGCCTGGATCGCGACCGGCCGCGGTCGATGGAGACAAGATTCGGCACGCGGCGTTCGACTGCCAAAAGGCACCGCGACACTACGAAAACGCCGACCAGCTGGAGGAGCACATGAACCGGGTTGGTTTTTTTCTTTTCTTCTTTTTTTTTTTTAGACTGACATATGCAAAAGAAGATTCAGAACTTCATACTAACAACCCCCTTCCCATTAGTTCTTGAAGCGACTCAAAATCCCCGTACAAAGCGAAGGCCTTTCGCGCGAGCCGATGGTCTTTTGCCACTCCGACTGGTACATCGACAACTTTATGATCGACGATGCGGGTGGGGCGGTCGTCATCGACTTTGCCGATGCGAGCATCCTTCCGGTCAGCTTCGCCCGGCACATGCCGTGGGACCACCGGCTGGGTTTCGATGTGCACAACAAGGTCTGGTTTCCGGACTCGGAACGACCAGTCGAGAACTCACAGGCGGTGTCTTCTGTCGCCGGCATGATGCCAATCGGATTGGCGTTCTTTTCCAAACTCAGTAAAGACGTATCTGGCGGTGACGAGGAAACGCAGAAGAGACTTGCGGATTCCACCAGTTTTTACTTCGGGGTTGGCAAGGAAGAGGAATGAGGCGAGGTGGTTTTCTCAATATACATGTACGTTCTCGTAGCAAGGCGCTTGGATTGCATGCCGGGACATGATTCTGGGCCACTGGGGAGCACAGGACACGAGAACTGGCAAAGCACAGGCAAGGATCAAGATACTTGGAGTTTCTTATTGTATGGGCAAAAAAAAATGCAAGATGGGCACGTGACCGGGGCAATACTGGGTGATCTGTTGAGGCCTGAGATAAAAAACCTCTCCGAGGCGTTTCAGCAGCACTCGGTCTTCCGGGGGTAGCGGCCAGCCTCACATCATCGGATCACAGACAGCCTGCAGAACAAAAAATTTACAATGCCTCGTCTCTCATCATTCTTACCGGTGCGCTTTATCATTGAGTCTGACGATGTCGCCGTGTATGAAGACGAATGCATTTACCAGCTTTGGGAAGGAGACCTTTTCAAGCCTACACGTCTCCGGGAGTTTGAGACGTTTGTTGGCCGTATGATGGGCAGCCCAGCAACATACATGAAGCACATGCAGGGCTCTTACAACGTTGCTTTGCTGTTTCGGCTTGACGGCGCGCCCGGGCACGTATTGCTGCGTCTGCCCAAGCGTTCCTTCGAGGGAGCGAGCCTGGCGTCGGAGAAACTCGAGAACGAGGTTCATTGGATAGTATTTTGCAGAGCACAACATCGTCAAAGTCCCCAACGTTTATTGCTGGAGCAGTTCTGCCGACGACATCGGTGATCCGTTCATTCTCGAAGAGTTCATCGAGGGCGAAAAACTGTCCGACTGTCTCTATCGCTGGGGGCAGTCGAACGACCCGGCTGATGCGGCCCGCCGTCAAGCTGCCTTTCAAGACGTGGCCGCCTTGTATCTCGCCATGCGCCGGCACCGCTTCGACAAGATCGGGTCGATCACCAAGACGGCTGACGGCACATGGGCCGTCACGAAGCGGCCCTTGACGCACAGCATGAGCCAGCTGGCCACGCTTGTGCGTGGCGCTGCTACAAACGGGTGGCCCAGTGAGCCACTGACGACAGCGGCCGGCGTCAAGCAGCTTTTTCTCAATCTGTACACGACGCAGCAAGACGGCCTGTGCAGCGTCAATCTTCCCTCGAAGTGGACGAATACACCCAAAGGCCCCGAGCTTATATTCCAGAAAGGCGCCGACATCGACATGGGCTACGCGTTCGAGACGGCTGCCGGCCGGATGGTGGCGCGTCGTGGCTTTCAACATCCGGATTTTGCTCCGTATCTCAGCGACCACGACGAAGGGCCCTTTTACCTGTACAACTACGATTGCAACGCCCGGAACATGATTGTCGACCCCGACACCGGCCGCATCCGCGCCCTGATCGACCTCGAGTTCACCAATGCAATGCCCGCCGCCTTTGCGCATGACCCGCCGCTGTATCTTCTGCCGCGCAACCTCTACCGCCATTTCGCCTTCGGGCTGTTCGCCAAATGGGCCAAAGACTATGAGCCCGTTCTCGACGAGTTTCTCTGTATTCTCCAGCGGCTCGAAGCACAACAGCCAGGACAGGCAAACGAGCCACTCTTGTCTGCTCAAATGCGTGCTTCGTGGGAAAATAGGCAGTTTTTCTCGCACTACGCCATGCACGATTTGTGTTTGTCGGACGTTGTCTTCTGGGAACAGCGGCAGAGTGAGCGCAGCCCCTTTCCCGAGGTTGATGAGGTTGCATTGAAGCCCGAGATCCAGGCCTACCAAGAGCACACAAAAGCCCAGATTGCTGCTTATCAGAGTGCGCATGCCAGGATGAAAGAGACACTAGCAGAAGCACGCAGGTGTTACAACGTTGCATCTACAGCATGAATAAATGCAAGGAGACTAAAACACAGGCATTGTTATTATTTACGTCTTTGAATTTATACCAATTTTTGAAGTTAAAAGGCACAGTAACCGCGTTGAGATAGGCAGACGTTGTCGTGTTGTTCTCGACGTTGAAAAGGCTGTCTGTTTGCCGTCTGTTTTCTTGATAGACAGTTAAGTGGACTGTCGCGGCAGGTATGGATTACCCCTGTAACGCGCTGTAATGTTAACAGAACCCCATAAAAAATACGTAATGATATGGTGGCCAAGGGGCTACTGCTCGCTAGCTCCCGCCTAGCGGATTTTCCCCAATCTCCCGGTAATTCTCCAACATCTCGCGACGCTCTCGCTTCGAAGCACATCATTGAAATCTCCTTTGCAATTCTCCTTCCGGGCCTTGTTGCCCTCTCCCGAGAGACTAGAATGTCTCAACACGCACAGACAGACGAAGAGTGGCCGCCCACGCTCGAGCAGCTCGACGCAGCCAAAAAGGCGTTCATCGACGCCATCGACCCCGACGCCGTCTGCCGCCTGGCCTCGCGTCACCACGGCGCGTCGAAACCGTGCCGCCTCTTCGGGGACACGGCGAGCGGCTGTTTCAACGCGTGCTTCTTTGTTGAGTTTGACGACGACTACCACACACGATGGAACGTGCGAGTCGCCATCGAGCCTGCTCTCGATGACGCGTGGGCCAAAGTCCAGAGCGAAGTCGCAACGATGCGGTTGGTCCGGCCTGCTTTCTTTTGTGTTGGGGGAAAAAAGGGCGTTTCTACGGGGGTTGTCCGAGATGTTTCTAAGACGTTTCTTGGCCTAGCTACCTGCGCCAAACGACGACGATTCCCGTGGCCCGCGTCCACGCGTACGGGCGCGACGAGGACCTCAGCAGGCCCGAGGCCGACCCGACGCGTTGCGTCTACGCGATCCTCGACTACATCCCGGGCCAGTCGCTCGACTTGGTCAAGTTCGTCCGCGACACGCGCGAGAGGAAGACGCACCTGTACGCGCAGGTCATTGACATTCTCGGCCAGCTCCGCGCGCTCGAATTCGACGTCTCAGGATCGTTGTATCCGGCTCCGGACGATCCTGAAGGCGACTCTCCAGACCCATCCCTGCCCGTCCTCGGCGACCTCCTTTGTATCGAGTACAACGAGTTACAAAAAATGACGCGCCGTAAAGCCACCGTCCGACCCGCCACGTTTCGCTCGACCATCGAGTACGCGTTCTACCAGTACAGCATCCTCGCCGAAGCATACGAGGTGCCCGTCCCCGCCAAGAGGACCCCGCTGCGAGCACAGATGGAAGTGTATGCGCTGCACGACATCAAGGCCAGGATCTTGGATGTCGTCGACACCCGCACAAACCGCAACCGGTTCGTGCTCGCCCACACCGACCTGAGGTGGTACAACATCCTCGTGGACGACGACCTCAACATCCAGGGGGTCATCGACTGGGAATGGAGCGGCACCATTCCGCAGCAGTTTTTTATGCCACCGACCTGGCTGGCGGAGGATTCACCCAGCTACGTCGCCTCACAACATTACCGCAAGGAGTACCGAGAGTTCTACGCCGTGCTGTCGTCCATGGCCGAGGATTTGGCCGCGGCGTCTGCTGCTCTCGCACCACCACCAACAACAGCAACAGAAACACACACAAGCATGCGTAACGTGTACCAACTGCTTGCCGACGAATGGGGCCCCGATCTTCCCGAACGCCTCGACTTTCCCGTCGCGGTCATCCTGCGGCACCACTACCACCTCGTCCCGACCTACTTCTTCTCTGTTTTCCCCAAGTTCTTTCAACCATACCTGTTGCCGCAGGACTATCTTCCGGAGTTATTCGCGTTAGACGCCAGCAAAGGCGGCGCTCTCACAGCAACACTGCGTAAGCGGATGGAGAGAGAAGATCGTTACATACAATACCTTGAAGAGAATGGCCTCTTCGTTGTCCATGAGCTGCCCCCTGCTGTGAAAGAATGGCTGCAAAAGAAGGCAGCCGTTAATGCTCGGAGTTTGAAAAACTATCGAGGTCTTGGAACTATGGGCTCTTTCGTTTTGGACCCTGACTATGATTCGCTTCGAGAATCATTTGCCGAGGATGTGTTACGAGATTCGATTGCATCGTGGCAACACGATAGCAATTGAGTACTGCATGTCAGGGGATCAAGACCTCCTTTATATCGTTATGGGCATTCTTGTAGTTTCCACCACATTTCCTATTATTATAGGCAAGACAGGGACATTAGTAGTGATTCTTTGCTATTGCACCCCCGCCGTTATTTTCAATGGTCTAGGTTTTTTCTCTCATTCTCAAGGATTTCCTCCCAGTCCTTTTTCTCTTGCTTCAGTTCTCGCAACTTTTCCTCCTGTTTCTTGATGTTGTCCTTCGCCGCTTGAATCTGGCCACCCTTTTGGGTTTTCGAAAAGTCGATGCTGTTTGGCTCGCTGATGTCGCGGATAATGGTCGAAATGGACGCGCTCCGCGACATTAGCTCCATCAAGTCGTCCGGCACACCCTCGACGATGGACAGCGTGGTCTCGAGTTCTTGTTTCAAGCTGTTGATGTCCGCAATTTTGCTTCCAATCTCTTCTTCCAACTTCTGGATATGCTCGAGATGCTGCTCGATAATGTGCGCCATCTGCAGCACGAGTCAGTACATTCGCTGTTGCCGGAGAAGTTAGGACTCCGAAGCAGCTCATCTTCTTCGTACATTCGCTTGCAACTGGAAGGGGGGGGTTTGGAACAAACAAGCACAGAGTCTGGCCATATGATCTAAAGGAAGAAGAGCATAAAGAAGTGAACGTCGGAGAGAGATTTTATAAGGGGCTTAAAGCGATAAAATGTTGCTGTCCGTTCTCACGTTCTTTCTCCCCTCCCCTCCCGAGACAACCCTCATGCTTGATATTGCACTAAAGATCAGGGAGAAGACTGAGGTTGTATTGCAACACTACCTGCATAGGCTAAGCCCAGTTGCATGCATATGCATATGCACAGGGATTAGCAAATCTCTTGCTCATCATTCTCGTTGGCGAAGCCTTTCTGCACCTTGTGAGGCCCAGCTCAAAGCTTCTCGTTGGACTTCTTTTCATACTCTCGTTATTTGTGACGCTAATCAATCTAAAATTGTTCGTGCATGTATCCTCTCGCTCTACAGAACCATCGACCCCGAAAACCCCCGCGCGCCGCCAGTGCCAGTGCAGTGCATCGTAGGCCCCAAGCAATGTATATTGGATACGGCGTTTAGCGATGATGTGTTAGGCTATGAGCAACCAGCGGTAGGGACCTAAGAGGTCGGCAGATGAAATGTGTATGAAGCTTTGAAGCCAACTTTGTTGTGATGTTACCTTTTTGGTAGAAGAACCGGATAATAATAGCATCTATGGTCGAATCGCCGCCGTGAAGATTATTAATATTTGAGAAAGGGGTGGCCGTTGTGGAACAGATGGGAGGGTGGATTTTATATAGAACGACAGAACGCATCTTGGGCACACTATCCTCGCTTACGCGATCGCAAGTGTCTAACGGTCTGGGCCCTTATAAATGCGTCAATTACGTGCTATCAAAAACATACAAGCAGCTCGCATGCCTATGTACAGATGTTCCTATCTTTCGTAACTGAGATGCTTTATTTCGTTCGACGTTATGGACTAGACGTATCTAACGAGGTCATTGCATCAAGCCTTGAAGGGTGTCTCGAAGGGGCGTTCGGCCTGAGGCGTGATTCTCGCCAAATGTCTCCTTTCTCCCGTCTTCCAGTCCACCAGGGCTGAGTGCTGCGTGACGCGGTTATCCCAGACGACAACGGTCCCGGCTTCCCACTTGACCCGGGCCTGGAAGTCTGCTCCCAGCGCCAGATGGTCATACAGGAATTTGAGTAGTGCGTCCGACTCCTCTTTCTTGAATCCGACAATCTCACGAACGACTGTTCCGTAATGGTTAGCGTGGCGGAGCTATTATAGTTCAAACCAAATGCTCTGGAGGACGGAGTAGCTTACAGCCTGGGTTGACAAAGATGGCTTTCTCCCCGGTCACGGGATGCGTGCGGACGATGGGATGCGCGTTGTACACGGGCTCGCGCCGCACCACACCGTTCTTGGCGCGCGAGAAGTTCGCCTGCTGGATGCCCGAGTGGATCGCCTTCAGCCCATGGAGCCGTTCCTGGAACGCGGGACTCAGACGCCGGTAGGCCTCCGTGGCGTCGACAAACAGGGTGTCTCCGCCGACCTCGGGCTTGTCAAAGATGTAGAGGAACGTGGTGCCCGGGGGCTGGGCTTCGTACGTGACGTCCGAGTGCCAGCTGGCCGACGTGGTGCGGAGCTCGAAGAAGTTGTCGATCGAGTGATCGCCCGCGCCGCGGTGGACGAGGTGGATCTCCGGGTGGCCCTCGGGGGAGCCCGACGTCGGGTGAATGTGGTGCCGGCCGAAGTAGCCACCAAAGTCGAGCGCCTCTTGGATGGACAAGTCGGCAAAGTCTTGGTCGCGGAAGGCCACCACCTTGCGTTCGGCCACCAGACGTGCCAGTTGGTCTTTGCCGGCGTTGTTGAGTTTGCTGAGCTGGATCCCGCGCACCTCCGTGCCGATGGTCGGGGTCAAGTGCGTCACGGTGGCCTGGTCCTTCGGCAGAAGATCCGGGAAGGTCGGGTCCGCGTCTTTCCCGTGGTCGTAGTGGTCAAACGGGATCAGGGGCGGGTACTTCTGGTCGGGATTCCAGGTGGGTAGGTAATTCGGATACTGCATCACCACCGATGTTTAGCTGAATGCAACACCAGATTGTTGGCCACCAGGTACCTTCTTTGCTGCTTACCTTGGCAGCAGCAAAATCCTTCTTTCCCGCTTCGGCTTCAGCATCAAACTTGGGAGCGAAGAGGCCTCGTGCCGCCCTGTTTGCAGCAGCAGACGTGTTGTTGAGGGTCGAATGGAGCTTCAGCTTGGAGAGATCCACGACCGGAGGCTCAACGACCGTCTCGACTGCGGAGGGAGCCATATTGCGGGATGATTTTTGCAGAGCTTATGGATTTTTGTAGTGAATTTTGTAGTGAATTTTGTGATATGAGGACCGCGAGTTGATTGCATGTGAAGCCTTTCTTTACATATCAGAAGGTTTCCCCCTGGATATTTACCCCCTTATTTATATATATTCAGATGTAGACCTCTTTTCGTCTCCAGGTAGCCCCGCCAGTTTCACTATTGCGCTGAGTTCTCATTCTCTTCTCGCCAATCATATAGTGCTTGGAAATTTGGCCTCCCCAGAATCCAGCTATTCAACGTTGTCGTCGATCACGCAAGGCAGACCCGCGCTGGCGATAGTCCTCAAAGCTGCCACACTCGGGGCTAGCGCGGATCGGAGCGAGAACGGTTCGCGTTGTGATTCGCGATAGGAAACCGTTTCCGTGTAAAACATAAATAACGCCATCCGCCTTCGAAATAGACAAAACGCGTCTCAACAAATAGAGACATAAAACGGGCCCCTGATATAAGGCACACGTCATTTACCACCGTATTGTCAGAAGTCGCATCGCCAGGATGATGAATCAAGCCTAACGGTTCACCTCGTTCGACGGATGCATGTTCTAACCGACTTCGACGACATGGGCTCCCAAGTTCGGCACCAAGATACGACATACGAACGGAAGGGCGCGTCAAAAGTTGCTGGTAGCTAGTCAGTAAACGAAAGGCCATGATCACCTGGGAGCACACAGACGGCCGAGCCACTGCCATGCTGTCGCCATTCGCGGCACCGAGACGCCATTCACGGCACCGAGATCAGATTTACGTACAGAAAATTTAGTGAGCATGTGTGAGAGGAAGTACGCGCCTTTTTGAGCCTTTGTCAGCTTCCTTCGAGTCTTGTTATTGGAATTGAGAGTTTAATATCTCTGACTTAACTGAGTTTTAAAACGTATGCTCGTCTGCCTCCTACTGCATTACCCCGTAGTCTTGTTGGTTCAGAAGGGTTCAGAAGGGATACGAAGAGTGGTTTGACTCCTCAACGGCCGTTGAACACCAACAATATGGGAAAAGACATTTTGTTGAGAATGATTTTGTTTTTTTTTTGTTTTCTAATTTTCTGTTCGACAACCACTTTGCGCTCCGTCTGCTTGAGACACAGTCCGTTCGATCCTCGGACTCGTGTCTTGTCTCTCATCGTTGTCATGCTCATTGACCTCGCTACTAAGACTGAGTCTCCTGTTGATGATGCGACCAGCAAAGGGACTCTGGGGTCGTCTTTTCTGCCGACAAGCGCGATAAGCTCAATGTACACTAAGAGATCCAATCAAAGAAGGGCACGGGAAATATTATGTTGAAGCTGGCCATCGGCTGCTTCAAGGAGGAAAAGAGAGTAGTTTGGATGGAGGTCAGGGGAGATATAAAATCGAACAGGGCAATGCAATATTGATACACGACACGTCTAATCTAGCTCAAATCACCAGGAAAGGTACTAGCAACCATGAACACGGCTTTGTTCGGCGCATGATCCAGCGGCAGACCAAGCTCGCGCACCAAGACCCGCACAAGCGCCTCGCTAACAGCCCTTCTCGATCACCCCCCCCCCAGATGGGGGTCGCCGATGGGGTTAACGATGTAGTCGGGGTTTATTGTCCGTAGGGGGTGGCCCCGGTACCGGTAATGCACGACGTAGGTCTGCGCCCAGGCGGACCTAGCCGTGTCGTCCTGCTTCAGCTGCAGGTAGATGACGCGCTTGCCGAAGAGCAGGCGGACCTGGTAGGTGACGTAGCCGTGAGAGCCCCTGTCGGGATTGTGGAGAAGGATGCCGTCGACGCCCGCCTTGGCCAGGTCGCTGCACTCAGACCGCGACCAGCCGCCGTAGCTGAAGGGGATCTGCACGGCCTCGTTCTCATCAATGGGCCAGTAGGTCATGGTCCTGGCGGACGAGGGGAGACTGCGCGCGGGGGCAACGGTGGACACGACCGACAAGGGATGCGTCTCCAGCCTGAGCTTCCAATTGAGCTGCGTCAACTTGGGGTCGTACAGAAGGTCGTCGATATCATAGACCAAGGTGTACGTTGTCCATGGGATAATCCTTTCTGGACGCATATTCTGCCAAGAGGGGGTGAGCATGGGGTCTTACAATCTCGAGGAGAGGGGGGGGGCGACACTTTTTCTTACCCTAACACCAAACCACTGGATTCTCTGCTCCTGCTCCAGGTTGCGCGCGACGCGCCAGTCTCTCAGCGGTTCGACGCCGTAGCTATTGCGGAGGGACCAGTCGCACGCGTCGAATGACGTTTTGCCGTATACCGGCCACCGAGACAAAAACTGCTGGGAGCCAGCCCCGACGGTGAAGATGCTCCGGCGTCGGTTTCGGAAGTGGCGCGCCGGGCCCGAGAACACGCCGTCGCCGACGACGTGCCAGTGCCTGTTTGTATACTCCATGAACAGAAAAAAGGCCATGCCCCGGTAACTCACGGGGCTCGGCGCGATGCTCGTCTCGTGCGTGAGGTTGAGTTTGGGCCCGCCGGCTTCTTTGGTCATGTCGCCGACCTCACCGACGAAGACCGCCTGCAGCCTGCGCGCCACGGCGCGGCTCACGTCGCCCCACCAGACGAGGTGTGCCCTGTAGCCGCCGATCGTGAAGACGGCCACGTTCCGCCGGACGTAGTTCCTCCAAGTGGCCGGCGTGACGCGCGGCACTTTCCGCACCCGGATGCCGCTCTGGGCGTCGCTCATGGTGAGCATCACGGCGTTGATGATGTGCGGGTGCGACTGCGAGAGGAAGCGCATGTCGTACTGTTTGATGTACCACCGCGAGTCGTCGACATGGTAGCCCACCCACTCGGCGGCCGCGCCGGCCTGGAATTGCATGGTGGGTGGCTCGTTGTCGGACTCCTTGCCGGCGGGCTCCCGGTGTGGAAACCGCAGGACGATGTGGGAGTCGGGCTCGCGCGGGATGTCGCAGCCCGTGACGCCGCCGATCGTGAGCCAGACCGGCCCCACGTTCCGCTTGGCGGCCGTCTTGCGTGCGAGGTCGTTGAACAGGTAGCGCGGCTCGCGGTTCTTGCGGAACGGGTCGATTTGCAGCGCAAAGATGCCCATGATGCTGTACACCACATCGGCTGGCTTGGACGACGTGCGCAGGTACATGCTGCGCCAGACGCCCGTGTATTGGATCGCCGGGTTGCGCCGCGCCAGGGCCATGCGGAGAACGCGGCGGGCCACGTCTCCGGGCGTTTTGCTGGCTCCGTCCACCACCCGGACGCGCGGGACGCCTGGTATGTTGGTGTCGGCCAGATCGAGCAGGGACTCGAGGCGGACGAGGCACTGATCGAAGCCGGGCTTGTATGCGCTGTCAATCCGGATGAACCGCCACGCCTTGGTCCGGTCGCGTGGATGGCGGACCACCATGTTGGTCTTGTCCCACAGGACCAAGACCCAGACTTTCGGATTCACCACGGCCTCCTGCAGGGTCCAGGCCCGGTCCATCCAGCCCGAGACGGCCGTGGTCGGCACGACGGCGCCCATGCCTCCGATCATGACCAGGACCCATCGAGCGTACCGGTAGATGTCGGCCATGATGCAGATTTGCAGGCCCATCTCGTTGTCATCCTGGCTGATCTGGTCGATGCAGAAAAAGTCGATCCACATGTACCGGATCTTGAACGTTTGGGCGGTCTTGGCGATCTGTTGCAAACCGACCCAGCCCAGTTTTTTGTAGTTGATCCCGTTGTGCTCGTCGACGTCGACTTTGAATGGCCGGAGCACGGCCGACGAGTTCAGCTTGGCGTCGACGTCGTCCGCGTGGCTCCATACGTGCGAGAGGGCAATGTAGCTTGCTGCCTCCTCGAGTCTTCTCTTGTAGGCGAAATTGACGCCCTGGACGCCCCATCGTATGTCGGGATGCTGCCAAACCTCGACCGTTGGTATTCGATCGAGGAGAGGATCAACCCGGACGACGCGGAAGGCGCCCGGAATGCGAGTGGCGTACGGTACCATGAATTTTTCATAGTTGAAATGCAAGCCCTTGTCGCTGTGTTTTTTCGTATACTCGACCAGCAAGCTCGGCGCCATGACCGCACAACCTAGGACAAGCGATGGTGAGCCTAGAAAAAGCAAAACAAGACAAAACAAGACAAAACAAGACAAAACAAGACAAAACAAGACAAAAACAAAGAAAAGCGCTTGAGGACCGGGTCACGGCAAACAAGGCAGTCCGTTTGGCCATCTGGGACCCTCCCGGAGCCTCAATAAAATAGAATAAATTGAAAAAATGGGAACTACATCGGACAATGTAACAGCTACGAACGAATAAATGTCCTTCGCTAGCCGGATGTGTGCCTTTATTGGGTCTCGCGTCAGCTGAACTTCAAGCAACCTGCAGCATCCATGCAGGTGACATCGAGCGATGGATTGGCCAGCACTTACGAACCCTACATAGTGTTTTGTTTGGTGCATTGCATTAACCCCTGTTGATCGACGTCTCTGGGTGCCCAACGAAATGCCCAAAGGTAAAAAGGATGGTGGTTTTGCGCCGAAATGAAGGGGGTGCCCCAAGTACGGGGGATGCTGTTAGCTACCTACGCCGCACAAATTGTCAGCGAGTAGGAAAGAGAAGGGAAAATAAAAAAATGATACAGAATAAAAAAACCAAAATCAAAATCAAATCATCTGAAAGGAAAAGTTCCGGTTCACGCGTACGCTTCTACGCCGGTTTGTTTCTCTGCCATTTGATATCAAGCAAAAAGCAGAGCCGATCCCAAATACAGTCCACTTCATGAGATGGAGCAGCCTACGCCACCCTTTGGGGATGATTTTGTCCCAGCGTTGCAGAGGCTGGCGAGCTTCTTTGAGCCTTATGTCAAACGTGAGGATGACGATGCAAAAAAAAGAAAAGAAAAAAAAAAAGAGAAGACGAGAACTGCCGCTGACAAAGTCATGAAATCTATGCCATCGTTCACCATTGCAGCCGTCATCATCACCAGCATCGTCTTCTCGCTCCCCCATGTCCTCTCCAACCTACGCGATTCAACGGCGCCCCAAGCCATCTTTTCACTCCAGCTCCTCGCCCTCGCCTATCTCAGCGGCCTTTGGAAGTTGCCAAACGTCCCAGCCAACTTCGCAGCCGAGTATGCCGAGCCTCTGCACGCTGCTCACGTCGTCTGGAACCGTGTCGGCACATATTTCAAAGGTGAACAGGCATCCGGGCGGGCCTAGCTGACAGTGGTGGGTTTCACTTACGCGGGAGCTTGGAAATGTCTGACAACGGATGCATATTAGTCGGGCTTTTGCTCTTGCTGGCCTGCTACATGCCCATCTACTACGGCCTGCCGCTGGCCTTTCAGCCCTGGTTGCATGGGCTGATTGTGTTCGCCGTCACCGTTGTGGGCTACTTTGCACCCACGGCCAAGTTCGTCGGCCCGGCACGCTTTGGCTATCTTCACCACGCGGACCATCTGTCGCGAATCTTCCGCTGGCTGCTCGGCTGGTGGGGATACGCGGCGCTGGTCCTCGTCTTTTTGCCCGTCGTCCTACCCTCGGCGGGCCTGGGCCTCGCGGCCTTATCGCTCGCGTTCTGCGTCCACGTCTATCGCGCGTACGTCAAACGGCGCACGGCCGTTGCCGACGCCGTCGCCCAGCACACGGCCGTGGCATCCCTGGCCGCGGCGGCGGGACGCAGCGGCGGCGGGCCGCTATGAGGCGCAGCTCGCCGCCGCGGCGAGCACGGCGCGCCGCGACGCCCTCCAGGCGCTGCGCGTCCGGCCGAGCGACTTTTTTGACAGCGCGGCCGAGGCATGGGCGGCTCTCGGCGCCGTCACCCAGTCTGCCGAGGATGCGGCCGAAAGGGCGCAGAATTTGCTCGATGCCGCCAACGAGGCCGCCGGCAGCGAAAAGCCAGACGAGGAAGCGGGCCGTACGGAGTTGCTGGGCCAGTACCTGGCCGAATCCGCCCAGACCACGCTCGAGGAAGCGCAGGGGGTGGTCAGCAAACTGCGGACGGCCCAAGAAGCCATCAGCCGGTCACAAAACGCGGCGGCCGAAGACCAAAAGGCACGCGCAGCCGCCGACCAGAACGCCGCAGCGGCGACGCAGGCTGTCAAACGCCTGGCCGAGGTGGTCAAGGCGTGGCCCGGCATGGCCTTCTCTGCGGCGACGGCCGCGGCAAGCACACGGGCTTTCGCTGACCGGGCTCTCGCCGCAGCAACCGAGGGCGAGATGGCTCAGGCCTGGGAGCTGGCTGCCTCAGCCGAAGCGTCTGCCAACGACGCCAAGATGTGGATGGAGAGGCTCCGGGCCGACGTGGGTAACGGCCAGCAGGCGCTTCTGTCGTGGCTTGAAGGAAATGCATAAGCACACACACACATGTATATGCACATATATACACATTCTCGGGGACTTTAGATTAAGGGGGGAACAGTGAGAAACTCATCAACGCAAATTTCAATTGCAAGAAAAAAAAAAAAAAAAAAAAAAAAAAAACCTTGGCACGCGAATGGCCTGGCCAGACTCTTAGTCTACTAACTAATAACACGTTTTAATCGTATGATACCCCTGGAGGCAGCCCGTGAGTTGTGAAATCCACAGGGGAAGCAATACCTCGAAAACCGAGTAAATATATACGGGGGCTGTTTCCATATGCTTCATCATGCCTTCCTCGAGTTAAAAGAAGTCTCCTCATCCTGGGGCGTCGTCATTACGGGCCTGCTCTAACAGAATCAAGAGTATTCTTATTCTGCACATATACTTCGCAATGTCTGGCGTGCAGTTTGCAACCCCCGGTGGCCTCAAGCCCCTTCTCCCGCGACGGAGAACTCCAATCACTGCATTCTGCCTCGGACCCCGTACATAGTGCTGCTGCCGCTCATCTCATTCCACGCGCCTGCAGCACGCTATTTTCCCAGTGCGTTGCGCATCAGGTTCTTGGCCTGGAGCATTTCTTGGCGGGCTGTCTCCATCAACGCGAGCGTCTCGTTGGCAGCGGCTTTGGCCGCCACAGCGTGTTGCCGGGCACCCACCATGTCCCCGTTGCGCGCCGTGGACACGGCCTTTTCTGCGAGCCTGGCCGTCTCCTGGGCCGCCAAAGCAGCCGTGAATGTCGCCTCTGGAACGGTGGCGGAAGACGCCGCGGCTGGTTTCTTGCCGACACGGGCGATCGATACCGGCAGGTCCTCGCGCACAAGCCCCCTGTTGAGCAGATGTCCCTCGTAGCTCACAACGGCCGCGGCGTACTCGCGGGCCGCGGCCTGCGCGACGTTGGCGACCGACGTCTGGTGGCCGACGTCTTCCGCGATGGCGCGCAGTTGAGCGTCGTAGGCGTGGTGCGCGTACGTCCAAAGGGCGAGGACGATGGTGCCGCCCAGAGCGAGGCTGTGACCATCGGCGCTGCCAATTCCAGCCGCCGCTTCGGACAGCAGCCCCGGACCGAATGCCAAAAGGAGAACGGGATAGAGCCACCCGTCCCTATGAGCGAGGGGTGGAAAGATGGCTCGGAAGCACTCGAGGTAGGCAAAACGGGCGGGCCCGTACAGCTTGGTGGTTGGCGCGCACAGGGCCACGGCCACCGCCGCGGCAGGAAGGGCCCAGGCGGCCCAGGATGGGATAGTGGGAGGCAAGGGCAAAGATGTGATGTAGGGTCGGCATGCTTGGAAGACAATGTAGGCTATGAGGCCGGCTGAAAGAAAAGAAACCACTTGTCAGTTGCCGGATGAAAAAGGATCTTTTTTTTTTCCTTTTTTTCTTTCTTTTCTTGGGCATGCCATTTTGATAAGCAGAACGCACTCTTGAGGTAGCCCCCGAGCGGATCCGAGGCCGCGTTTTCTCGCTCGGCGCCGTCATCGCCACCACCCTCCGCCTCGCCAGCCCTGGCATTACGGTCGGCGGCATCACCACGCACATCGGCAGGCCGGTTGAAACCTTTAAGGAGGAGAAAAGCAGCACCAAGCAGAGTTGGGGACGTAGCGAGCGAGAGAGGAAAACCCTGCATGCTGCGGAATATGCCCAGCGGGCCGGAGAGAAGTGCCAGCAAGGCAAGAGCTTTGTAGAGACGGTTGTCCTCGTGAGCGTAATGTTCCTACCAGCAGAAACAAGTCCATAGAGCACACGGCATGTAACTAACTTTTCATGTGTGGATCGACGAGCTGGAACAAGAAACGAATCGCCGTGACCGGATCCCCCTCCGATGCTGCCGGCGGTGCCATGTTCGTCGAAAATTGTGGAAGTCTTGGTCTCACTCAGAAAGTGATCACGATAAAAAGAGCTTGGTGCTTGGCCTACCAGATTCCGGACGAGCACCGGTAAGTGAAGGGGAGGTAAGAGGAGGAGCGAGAATGAAAAAGAAAACTGTCCCTTAGCAAAAAAAAGAAAAAAAAAAGAAAAAAAAAGAAAAAGAAAAGAAAGGAAGGCCGTCATTGGGTTGCTTAGCAGGGGAATAACAAGCGCAAGGCACGACTCGGGAACATCCTCATCCTTGGCCTTCAAACCATTTTATGGGGCTCGTAAAGGGAAGTATTGGATCGACGTGAAAGCTGGCCAGTGAGGACGACAGCCGCCCTGCTGTCACATTGTAGGAGAAACCAAGCTAACAGTCGGCAACACGGTGTGTCTGGTCGCCTTTATTTGCTGACGTATCGAGTACGGCCAACGCATCGCAGGTCAGGCCTCCATGTGATTGCTCAACTCCTGCAGGAAATGCGACCTTGGAGGCCCCTCTTCCTCGCATTTCAGCTGCCCGCGTTTCCAATGAATTGGACGGATATGGCATGAGACGTACCGCACAAGACGGGGCACAGAGCATGGAGCTAGCCTGGAATGGACTGACAGCATAATTGGGCCGGTGCTGGGCAGGGCACGAAGGGGTTGGGGACGAGTCGTCATTGTATTTCGCCGGGAAGTGTCATTCGAGAGAGCCGCGAGTGAGAAACCCACCTGTACCACCGGCATAACCCGCCGATACTGTCAGGGAAAGACAACAAGTCGGCCCAGAGCCGGAAAGGTTGAGGAAATAGTGCTACAATCTTGTTGTCTTGATATTTGTAGTTTAGTGTTGGTCCAGTCAAGTAAAATACCCCTGAGATTGTTTATTAATTTTCGAATTTCTCGCTCAAAGTGATCTGTAAGACGAAGTCATGGAATGCTCTTCAGACATCTCCAGACATCTTCTTTGAGAATAGACAGCTTCTCTATAAAACGTACCGGCCATGACAAGCTTCGAGCAACAGGGGAAAGCTGCCGCGTCTTCAAAGACAACAGTGACAAAGGCTGGCCGACATGGCCCGTTGCGCGAACGAATTCAATCAGACTGAACATATCATGCGTCGGTCAGGTCGTAATAGTTGACATGGAACCACAACGAACGAGGTCAGGGAGTGTGTACGTACTCAGTATGTGTACATAGTTGTACCCGGCCCCCGTCAGCTTGCTGCAAAATAACGGCCATCCGACAGGGACAGAACGGCCAGTCGAGCGTCAGAAGGTGCCCACCATACCAGCATCATCTGCAGAGAACCGGGATGCTGGGAGTCCTGATTCGCTATATGTACGCCCTCCACTGCACCAACAGAAAATACGACGTTGGACACATCGACAGGGCTGTACATAGGCCAGATTACGGCTTGGCATGGGGAGTTGTTTTCTTCCCACCCCCCCTTTTTTCCCCTTTGCACATCTGCCCCGTAATCAAAATACTTTTCAATATACTTTTTTTTTGAGTTCGAGACTTTTCCCCACTGGTTGAACCACTTGCAGTGACCAGATCTCTTCTGTACGCCCTGGGACTTTCAGCTGTCCGTGTTGACTGTGCCGTAACGAGCAAACTCACTTTCCCGTGCCTGCAAATTCAGATTGCCAATAAAACAAAAAAAGAAAGAACGAAGAACGAGAAAACATGGTCAGCGGCGCTTGGTCCACAGCGAGCAAGCAGTTCGCCGCGCAATGGACCGAACCCGGCGACATCTTCTCGGTGCTGCTCATTCTCGGCGGCGACGTCGTCCTGGGTGCGCTGGCGGCCGTCACCGGCGGCGGACCCGTCACGGCTGTGGCCTTCTCGTTCGGCTGGGTGGCGTACGCCGTGTCGGCGCTGGTCTCGGCCATCGGCGACAGCCGGCTGATGTCCTGCGCACCCGAGGTGTCGCTCAAGGTCTTCAACCTCCAGTCGGGCTACCAGCGCCAGAACCAATCGTGGCTGCTGGCGCGCCTGCTGAAGACATACGATGCCTGGATGCCAGACGAGGTGAAGGCGCGCCTGTATCCCAGCCCGTCGCACGCCCCGCGCCGGAGCCACCACCGTGTCGATGTGGAACTCGGTCGCGCGCCGGTGGTTGCCGCGGCGCCGGAGACCAAACCGGCGGCACCTGCCCCCCCGAACGCCGCCCTGTGCGTAGCCGTCTACCGCTGGCGCAACGGATGCACACCGGGCGTGCCGGCGCGCGACCTCGTCTGGTGGAGCGGCTACGCCGTGTCGCTCGTCCAGCTCGGCATCGCCGCCATCCCGATGGGCTTGCACCGCGACTGGTCCATCTTCCTCGCCACGGCCGCGGGCACGCTGCTCGCCTATACGTCGGCCTCGCTGCCGCAGTGGGGCCAGGAGAAGTGGAATGCACGCAGAACGCCCAAAGACGTCGCGATCACCGTCGGCAACGGCACGCGGCAGGTCGTCGTGGTGCAGGGCGCCAACGCGGCGGGGCAGGCCCTGGACCTCGAAGACCTCGCGGCCGGGCAGCCGCCGGACACGGCGTCCTCGCGGCTGGCGACGACGGCGCTGACCGTGCTCTGGCTCGTGCTGCTCATCACCTGCACGGGCATCCAGGTACACACCTGGTACCTCCTCGCCGTGGGCGGCATCGGCATGCTGCACAACATCGTCGTGGCCGGGGCGCCGCGCAGCCCCGCCGCGCTGGGCCTGCCCATCGAACTCGCCCGCTGCGGCGACGGCAACGGCGACGGCGACGGCGACGGCGATGGCAACCGGGGGCCGTACGCGGTGTTTGCGGAGACGAAAGTGATGTGGACTCTGATGAAGCTCGAGGAGCAGTACAAGGGGTACGGCAAGGCGCTGTTGCCCGAGTTCTTCCCGGGCGAGCTCCGCAAACGAGAGAAGGATTGGTGGGCATCCAACGACGCCGACGAGAGACGGCAGCTGTTCACGGCCATACAGGAGGAAGTGCGGGAGAAGGCGGAGAGAAAGCGGATGCAGCAGCAAGAGCTCGCGAGCCAGAGCAAGGCGGCTGTATTGTCCTAAAGTCGGGGCTCATCAGGACGTTGTGCGCAAGGCAGGTGGGAAGTTTAACCCTGTGTACACCCACAAGGTGAGGATCTTTCAGGTGCACATACAACCTCCCAAACATGTCTGTTTGATCCCTCTTATATTGTCACTTTGAAACCAATCATGTTTTCCATTGGCCAAATAGACCGCTGCTTCCTTGTATTTCCTACGGCTGTGTTGTTGTTTGCTCCCGACGGAAAGCAGGCGCCCCAAACTTCCATACTTCGTCGACCACGAGCTGCGTGGCCCCGTTGACGTGCTGCTCGGAGAGAATCACCAGGTCCGCATCCGCACCAGTGACAAACGACCCCTTCACACCCGCAAGACCAAGCATGGCGGCGGGCGTGGCCGTCACGACCTTGAGGGCCTGCGGGATCGTTGCGCCGGTCCATGCAAGGAAGTTGTTGACGCACTCAATGAGGCTGATGCAGCTGTTTTGGTTCAGGTTAGCATTTTCTTGTACTTACTGCCCACTATGTGGAAATCCCGGAGATCCGCCTTACCTGCCAGCGATCTTGTCCGACCCGTCCAGGAGCAGTTTCGAGCCCACTTTGACGATCACGCCCGTCGCCCCGCCGTTGGTCCACTCGTACCGGCCGTCGGCCAACCCGACCATGTGCATGGCGTCGGTGACGAGGATCAGGCCGTCCGGGTGGGCGTCGAACGCGATCTTGATGGTCGTCGGGTGGAGGTGGATGCCGTCGGCGATGACGCCAAAGTACGGCCGCGGCGTGCGGCTGCTCTCCACGTTGCCGAGCACCCCAAAGATGCCCGGGTTGCGGTGGTGGAGCGGCCGCATGGCGTTGAACAGGTGCGTGATCATGGTGGCGCCGAGCTGCACGGCCTGCACGGCCTCTTCGTACGTCGCCTCCGAGTGGCCAATCGAGCAGACGACGCCCCGTTGTGTCAGCTCCGGCAGCAGCTTGGGCATCTGGCACACCTCGGGCGCCACCGTGATCATGCGGATGTTGTGTTGGTCGAAGTTGGCGGCGCCGTAGCAGGCGCGGACGTCGTCAAACGTGCCGGCGTGCCGAAACACGCTCGCGTCGTGGATGCCGTTCTTCGTCGGGCTCAGAAACGGGCCCTCGACGTGGGCGCCCAGCGACTCGGCGCCGTCTCGGTAGTCACGGCGGGCCCCCGACGGGCCGAGAAAGGGCAGCGTCTAACACGGTCAATTTCTTCTTCGATCAACTCCCGTCGTGTTATCGACGATATCTGATGTCCCTGTTTAGCTCACCTTGTGGTACAATTCCGGCTTTTGGCTGGTGACCGTGGGCAGATAGCTGGTCACGCCCGTCTTGATCAATTCCTTGTTCACATATATCGTCTTGTCTTTGTACAGGGGGTCAGCCTCGAGGGTGGTGGAGAAGTTGAAGCCGAATGCACCGTTGAGCTGGCAGTCGATGAGACCGGGTGCCACGATGCGGCCGCCCAAGTCCAGCGTGTCGTCCGGAACGAGTTGCTCATCGTAGAAAACAGACTGGCTGTCGACGACCTTGCCGGTGTCCGAACTGACCCAGAGGTCCGTGTTCACGAGGTCGTCGCCCTGGAGGACCCGGCAGTTTGTAAACTTGGTGATGCCCATTCTTGCGGACGATACTGTTGTGAATATGGCTTTCTTGTGTTTTTCGCCATTGCTTCCCACAGCAGAATAACCGGAACAATGATACTACGCTGGTCTCCTTTCTCTTGCCGTGCCTGGACTGACACTTAAATCTCTGATCGTACACACGAACTGCTGTCCCGGTACGTTTCGACGCCACCGTCAAACAACGGAAATATGGGGTATCCAGAAACCCATCCTTGTACGGAGTAGCCGTCCAGCTTTGGCCGACGAAGCGGGTCTTGCGGGCTCAGGGTATCTCGGAGAGTGGTTCACATTTTACGCCGACGCGACCAGTGACCCTTCGGCATTACTCCGGACGCCACCGTGGGCCCAGGTTTTTGACGAAAAGTGTTGTCTCATGTCTTCAGTATGCTAGGCTGATCCACCGTGCTGGAACGCTGTCTGATTAGCGGTTCCCCAGAAGTTTCTTTGTCCCGATATACGTGCACATGTTACCAGACAGACGCGCACGAGGTCGAAAAGGTTTACTCCGTACTCCGAGGTTTTATTGCCACGAGGCTAGCTATATCAGAACGCTAACAAGTACATAGCGTGGTCTCGGACAAAGAGAACGGCGTATGACTTCCGGGGAGCCTGGTGGATGCTGCTGAACAAACGTGGTTGTCAAACCGTTGTCTAGCCTGGCCTCGTCTCCGAGGATACGCCTCCAGAACAGCCGTTCGAAAGACGGTATAAGTCCCCTCTTAGTTGGGGCCGAGCCAACGGCCTTGGCCCAAGTGTTATCATCATTTTGAACCCCAGATAGACGACCAAATCCCTCGGGCAGCTGACTTCCTCTGAAACAGATTGCTGTTATCTACCTTTTGTTTCTGACTGCAAAGATCATCAACATGAGGCTCATCATCCGAGACGATGCGGACGCCGCCAGCTCGTACGTCGCCGACTACGTCGTGTCACGGATAAAACAATGCAACCCAACGGCAGCTCGTCCGTTCGTCCTCGGCCTTCCCACAGGAACCAGTCCGGTCGGCGTGTATAAGATACTGGTTCGGAAGCACAAAGCCGGTGAAGTATGAATTATATGGTTACTGAAACGGTCTTCCTCAGTGGAGCTGCGGCTGATGAGGTTTTTTTTAGGTCTCATTCCGACATGTTGTCACCTTCAACATGGTAGGTGATACCTTTGCAGCAGCATCCTGCCAGCCATGAAACGCAATCTAACCTCTTTATACCAGGACGAGTACGTCGGGCTTCCCCGGGACTCGCCTGAAAGCTACCACTCCTTCATGTGGCACCACCTGTTCTCCCACATCGACATCGATCCGCGGAACGTCAACATCCTGGACGGGAATGCGCCGGATCTGGAGGCGGAGTGCATCGCGTACGAGGACAAAATCAAGGCCGTCGGCGGCATTGACCTCTTCCTCGCGGGCATCGGCGAAGACGGCCACATCGCTTTCAACGAGCCCGGCTCCAGCCTGGTATCCCGCACGCGGGTCAAGACCCTGGCGTACGACACCATCCTCGCCAACGCGCGCTTTTTCGACGGCGACATCGCCAAGGTGCCGAAGATGGCGCTGACCGTCGGCGTGCAGACCGTGCTCGACGCGCAGGAGGTCGTCGTGATCGTCCTCGGCGCCAAGAAGGCCCTGGCCCTGCAACGGACGATTGAGCACGGCGTGAACCACATGTGGACGCTGTCGGCCCTGCAGCTGCACCGGCACCCCATGATCGTCGTGGACGACGACGCGACGCTCGAGCTCCAAGTGAAGACCGTCAAGGTGAGCATACAAAAAACCCAAGCGCCGGAGTATAAGTTCAAGGTGGCACGCCAACTGACACGCCGCCTCACAGTATTTCAAGAGCATCGAGAAGGTAGCTCAGGAGCAAGGCTTCGACCAGGTTCTGTCGGAAAAAGCACGAAACGGTCGCCACGCGGCCCAGACACCCGTCACCAACGGCCATGGCAACGGTCTGGCGGTGCCTGTGTCAGAGTATCCGGCACGCTCGGTGTCGCCCGACTTCACACCGGACAGGATGAAAGACCGGATCGTGAAGCCGACTGCGGTAGCGTGAGCGAAGATGCAAAGGAGGACGTCTCGCTGTTTTTTTTTAACATATCTACATCTAACCTGAAGCCTTAAATGTGGTCAGTCAAAACCGCCCTACACCAAGTTAAAATATACCCGTAGACCACTGGAACCGTCCCATCTAGACTGCACACATGATCAGCACAAGAAAATCAATAAAAATAATAAAAATAATAAAAATTAAAAATAATAAAATAATAAAAATAAAAAATAAAAATTCAGCTGCTCCACGTTTACGTGATCCTCGGTATTAGATATGGTGAATGCATGGTTAAGGCTTACTTTGTATGCCGTTCGTATTGGCCAGAAGAACTGGAGACCAGGTTTTAGCGCCACCGTACCACTGGAAAGACCCCACCCGCCGGCTCGGCTGTCCCCCAAAACTACGCCAGCCGCCAAAACGACGACATGGCGATTGTTTCCTCCCAGGCACACGTTATTTCACCACAACGGTCTACCAGGTCTGGACGGCGCAACGCGGCTCATCGTCGAATCACTTCACGGCGTGTATACCGAGGGCATTTTCATATAAGAAATGAATTGAAGCCGGCCATAGTTCCCAGTGCTAGCCGATCAATTCATCCAATTCGCCGGAAAAAAAGAAAAACAAAAAAAGAAACAAAAAAAAGAAACGATCGACGCGCCGCGATGACAGGCTCAACAGGCGGTGCCCCACGGCCTGCGCGGATCGCATCATGCGAGCCGTGTCGCTTGTCGAAGCTCGCGTGCGACCACGGCCGTCCCGTCTGCTCGCGCTGTGCGAAGAAAGGCGTCCCGGACCAATGCGTCTACCGGCGGGACCCGTTCAAGCGGAGCCGGCATCATCGTCTCGGCGCGACGGCGCCTCGCGCGCAGGCTAGGTATACCACTCTTTCTCTAAATCAACATTAAAATGTTTGAACCCCCTTGCTGACGCGCTTGTAGGGCCGGCAGCCGACAGGCGTGGGGCGCGAACCTCTCGCCCGGCTCGGACCCGGAGCCGCCGGCTCTGCAGCTGACCATGTACCCCAACCCGGGGTTCCAGGGATCGTCCTCGCTCAACACCATTCTGGATACGGTCGAGCGCGGCACGAGCTACGACGCCAACATCGACCCGGCGCTCGTGCCGGGCGACGGCGAGCAGGCGTCCGCGGAGGACGACGCCGGCGGCGAGGAGGCGTCGATCCAGAACACGATGCTCGTGATGAGCGGCACGGCCATGGTCGAGGAGGGCGCTCAAGTGCTGGAGCTGCTCACGACCCTGCTCACGCACGGCATCCTGCAGCACCTGTTCGAGGAATGGATGGGCAAGGGGCTCGAGGTCCACGTCGGGTCGCTGCTGGTGCGGCCCTTTCTCGACAGCATCGCCGACGTCATGGCGCCCGTGCAGCAGGCCGCCGGGTACCAGGCGGGCCTGCTCGTCCTGTCGCGCCGCCTCTTCAACGCGGCCAAGATCTCGACGGAGATCAACGGGACGGTGTCGCTGCCGGAGTTCGCCGAGCAGTACACGGGCCAAAATCTGCGGTGGGAAACGGTCGGGTTGATCCTGGCGCTGGCGGGGTGAGCACTTTCATTTTTTTGACGTACACTCCCTTGCACGCAGCCATGAGAGTAACACCTCACCTAACAAATTCCTCCAGCAATGCCGTCAGCAAGCTGCGGGCGCCCCATCCGGTCTACAAGACCGAGCAGGAGCGGCACACCCTCGGACGCAACCTCCTGCACTCGAGCAACAAATGCGCGTCGTTCTCCGAGTCGTTGGACATCTTGAACGACGTCCAGATCATCTTTCTCTACGAGAGCTTCCTTCTCCACTCGGCGTATTTTGGCCACCAGAGTAAGTTTTGTTCCGGGAGACAAAATCTACGACTTGTCTAATATCCTGCTAGGCTTTCGGGCTTGGGGCCGCCTCAACACGGCCATCAATGCGCTCTTTGGCCGCGGCATCCATCAGCGGCTCGACAACGATGGCCGGCTGCCCTTCTTCCTCGTCGAGCTCCGGAAGCACATCTTCGCCCTCCTCTACGGCTCCGACATCAGCTTCTCCGTGTTCCTCGGGCGCCCGCCGCGCATCAGCAAGCGGCACTGCGTCATCCACGTGCCGCTGGACGTCACCCCCGACACCTACGGCCTGACGGCAGAGGCATTGCAAGAGAAGCTCCAGGAACTCGACGAGCGCGGCTGGAACACGCTCGGCGAAATCCGCACGCACGCCGTGATCCGGTGGTCCATGACCACGTCCAAGATCCGCGAGGAAGCCCTCGAGGCCATCCTGGGCCCCGAAGTCCCCGACCGAGACCAGCTGATTCGGTGAGAGCAGCTTGCACGTTTGTATATGTACCCAAGAGACTGGACCGGCGAACCCCCACTGACGTCTTGGCTGCCCCCCTTCAGAAACCTTCGCATCAAGATCGAAGAGGCTTGGAACGAACTGCCGCCGTTTCTCGCCGTGCCGGCGCGCGAGGTCTGGATGACGCGACGGCCCGGCCAAGAGACGGATGCGCTCTACTTGATCCGCCTGTACTACCTCCAGACCATCTTTCTGATCGAATGGACCGCGTCCATCCACGGCACGGGCGACTTTGATTCGCTGTTTGCCGTCGCCAGCGATCTGCTGGCGTGGGTCAACGAAGCCTTGACCATGCGCGAGTGCCTGAACAGGCTCGGCTTGAACACGCTGGCATGGAGGGTTGGTTTCTCTTCTAGGACCTTTTTTTTTTTTTTTTTTTTTTTTTTTTTTTTTCTCATGAAGGCGAGTAAACGCTGACATAAACCAGGTATCTGCATTTGGTCTGCCCGCCGCTGGTGCGCTTGCAAAGTGCATGCTCGCGGGCTCACACCAGCCGCCGCAGCGGCGGCAGAGCTCCTCCACGTTCATCAAAGCCGTCCGGGACCTCTCC
Organism: Niveomyces insectorum RCEF 264; assembly: GCA_001636815.1. NCBI lineage: Eukaryota > Fungi > Ascomycota > Sordariomycetes > Hypocreales > Cordycipitaceae > Niveomyces > Niveomyces insectorum. The sequence goes on from AZHD01000028.1 coordinate 92,625, forward strand.
GTCCTCATCGCCCACATGGACTACCTCTACGACTCCAGCGACGGCAACTACAAGCTCTTCCGCCGCGCCAAAGGCATCTTGATCCGCGTGGTCGAGTCCACGCTCCGGAAGCACACGGACGCGGCCGGGGCGGACGACATCTCGCCGGCGACGCTGCCCATCATATCCCCGCCCTCCAACTGCGACGCCTTTGATCAGTGGGAGTTCCGACCCGAATTATGGTACGTTTCACATTTGCAGACAACATCGCGGACTACGTACTAATTCTTGTGTTTGTTTTTGTGTGTAGGATTGGTCTGCCAGGTCCAAACTCCACAGAAGTGAACCACCTGGATTTCATGAGCGACTTCACGCAGTTCATTGATTGAAGTTGGATTGAAAAAAAGGGACTGCTCTTTCAAAGTGTCTTGTCCTTTTCATCCATGTCTGGCTGAACTGAAAGCTGTGCCGCAACATCACTGGAGACCTCAACACCCACGGTTATTCTACAGAAACGCTGGGGATCGCAACTTCAATGGAACGCTCCTTCGCGACCCCAAAAAGAAAAAGCCGCGTTTGTCCGTCAAAAGACAGTGTTGTCACGCCATCGTCCCAGCCCAAGGGTCACCATGCGGCCCAGTTCCGTGGATCCATCCGATCGCACATTGTTGTCCTCCATGTCCCGCAACACTCTGTCGATGTACTCGCCAGCACCCGAGAGATGAAGAATGTGTGCGATAGCCCGATGAACGGCAAGGAGACGCGGCGATGGCATGTCGATTGTATGGTTCTCGGTGTCGAACAGCGTCCGCACAACGGGCAGGTTGAATGCCGCGGTGACCGGCCCGGGCAAAAAGGACTGGACCTGGTAGGTGTTGGACTGGCCGGGGACCGCATCAAAATAGATCTTGAATGCGCCGAACTGCCTGTGGAAGCCGTGGGCAAGACTGAGTGCGTTTCGGGGTCGGTCGATGTCGACGCCGTTGATCAAGTGCGTGACGCCATTGTCAAACATATTAAGGATGGCCAAGGCGGCTTCGCGGGACTTGTCGAGGTCACCACTCGCGTTCGGTTTGGTCAACGCGTGTGGGAGAATGTGAGCCACTTCCAACGAGGCAAGGCTCAGCTGTTGCTGGGAAAATAACACGCCGTCCTCATCGCGGGCGTCGTCACCGTGTTCTTCGTAGCGTTTCGTGCATTCGTCGCTGTCAAAGGAACGAGAAATCACACAACGGAAGCGGTCCCGGACCAAGCATGTACCGCGAAGGGCAGATAGTCGCTCGGGTGTTCCCGGTATGCCACCGAACGCTTGGGGGCCTGCCCCCTGTGCTCGAATCACGGCCGAATGGTACGCAGGGCTCGGCTGCGGCGTCTGCGCGGTTGATGCTTTCACTAGTAGACCATGTTAGTCGTGTTTAAAATAAATAGAGAGCATTTTTGGAAAAGCAAAGAGAAGAAAAACCAAACAAAAAAAGACGGCATACAGGGCAGAAAGAAGTGGTCCATCAGGTATTCCGCAAAGCCGCGAAACAACGGCTCCAGCTCGGCAAAGTCGAGCTGCTCATTGCCACCGAGAGGCAGGGCCATGGTCTCGAAAAAGGCGCGTAGAAAGATATCGCGAGACGTGTCCAGCAAGGCAAACTCGTACGTGCAGCGGATCAGCCGCGGCTGGCTGTACGTCCGGCCGCGACCGCGGCTGCTGCTGCTTCGGCTGATGGCAGCGACGGTGGCCCCCGCCTGCGCATCGTCGTCGATTCTCTCAAAGTGCCGCACGATGCGATAAAAGGCGTCGCGGGCTTGGGCGCGTTCGGCGTCCGTCAGCGACGGCTGCGGCGAGAAGTCGAGAACGCCCTCCAGGGACGCCTGGTGCCGGTGGTGCGGCGACGACATTCTCACGCGGATACGGCTGGGTCCTCGTGTTGAGGGCCAACAGCACCTTCTTTGAAAGTGGTGTAAAGATAAAATAGCAACGAACTGATGCGATTGGGCGCCCAATGTTGGATGGCGCCCAATGTTGCGATATCGCGCCCCGTATGTTTGTCATCAGTGGCACGTGATGTGCTTATGTGAGCAGTTCCTCCCCCGTGTTCCCTTTTCCTACTAACAACAACCACAAGGCTTCGCAAGTGTCACGAATCATCGACTTCACCTTGCGGACTGTTTGTTCGTCTGCCGTACGAGGCGTCACAAAAACGGACCATTCCAGGCCAAGATAGATTACATAGTGAAGGTGTAATTGATGTTTGTTTCGCCCATACAAAAAGGACACCCGTCGCAAAGATGGGTCTAAGTTTTGTTTCACGATGTACAAACTTCTCATTCATCGTCTGTGGGAGCGTGTCTGTGAAATCTTTCGGATAACCACAACAATCCAACCCTGTGTGTTATTTGCGTTGTGCTAAAATAAACGTGCAGCCTTTTGATGATATCCACAGTCAAGTCCACCGATATGACGCGCCTCCAAACAGCTTTGCTCTTGCTCGCACCCATCGGCGTCTTGGGTAGTCAAAATGCTTCTCACGACATTTTCGACTACATCGACCCTCTCATAGGGACGGTAAACGGCGGTGAGTCTATGAGAAAGAGCACAGTAATGGCTGTCTTACAGCATCATGTTAACAAAACACAGGACATGTCTTCCCCGGCGCCAGCTTGCCGTACGGCATGGCCAAGGCCGTCGCCGACGTGAACACGGAGCTGCAGGGCGGCTTTGCCTCGGACGACAGCGAGATCACCGGCTTCAGCCACATGCACGACTCGGGCACGGGAGGTGTACGTTTTCTCAACTTTTTTTCTGGTTTTTCTGCCCACAGTACGCGTGTCGGAACGCTCACCATCACAGTCCCCCAGCTTGGGCAACTTTCCCATCTTCGCGCATGCCGGCTGCGCCGATGACGTCCTCGACAACTGCAAGTTTGCCGAGCACGAGCGGGCCAGCAAGCGCATCAACGGTACCGTCGTGGCTTCGCCGGGCTACTTTGCGGTTACGTTGAACACGTCCGTCCGGGCCGAGATGACCGTCTCCAACCACACGGCGCTGTATCGCTTCACGTTTCCGTCGGCAGCCCGCCAGAATACGAGCATCAACGCTGGTGGCGCAACGCGACCGTGGGTCAACCAGTCCTCGGCGGCAGTCCAGTCCCTACCATACAGTCCGCTCGTCCTCGTCGACCTCAAAGACTTGCCGGGCAGCCGCAGCAACGGCAGCATCGCCGTGGACCCGGCCACGGGCCGCATCGTCGGCAACGGGACCTTCAACCCGTCCTTTGGCGTGGGCACATACGACCTGCACTTTTGCGCCGATTTTCGCGGCGGCGACAGCAGCAAAAACGGCGGCGGCGGCGGCGGCTGGTCCATCCGCGACACCGGCGTCTTCGCCAACAACCGCGCCGGCAACCTGCCCAAGTCGCTGCGCACATACCCCGACGGCGTCGACCTGTCCCCGCCCGTTCCGGCCGGCGCCTGGGTGCAGTTCACGCCGTCGCCGGACGCGCACGGCGGCAGCAACAACAGCAGCGCCGACCAGCTGCTGGTGCGCGTCGGCGTCTCGTTCATCAGCACGGCGCAGGCCTGCGCCAACGCCGAGCGCGAGATTGGCGATTTTGATTTCGACGGCACGCGCCAGACGGCCGAGTCCGCGTGGCGCGCCAAGCTGGCGACTGTGCAGGTGGACGACACGGGCGTCAACGCCACGTTCCGCACGGTGTTCTGGTCGGGCATCTACCGCACGATGCTCTCGCCGCAGGACTACACGGGGGAGAACCCGCTGTGGGCGAGCGACGAGCCGTGTAAGTCTCCTACGTTTCTTTTCTTTGGTCCGGATGAACGCATTTCTCACAATTTCATGTACGCTACTAACTGCCGAATAGACTACGACTCCTTTTACTGCCTGTGGGACTCCTTCCGCAGCACGCACCCCTTGCTCACGCTGCTGGACCCGCACACCCAGACGCGCATGGTCCGCAGCCTGATCGACACCTACCGGCACGAGGGCTGGCTGCCGGACTGCCGCATGAGCCTGTGCAAGGGCTTCACGCAGGGCGGCAGCAACGCCGACGTCGTGTTGGCCGACGCGTTTGTCAAGAACCTGACCGAGGGCATCGACTGGACCACCGGCTACGAGGCCGTCGTCAAGGACGCCGAGGTCGAACCCCCCGTCTGGAGCGTCGAGGGCCGCGGCGGCCTCGCCAGCTGGAAGCGCCTCGGCTACATCCCCGCCGACGACTTCGACGTCGCCGGCGTGGGCCCCTTTACGCGCAGCATCAGCCGCACGGTCGAGTACGCCTACAACGACTTTTGCATCGCCCAGATGGCCCGCGCCCGGGGCCACGACGCCGACGCCGCCACGTACCTGCAGCGGTCGACCAACTGGGCCAACTTGTTCAAGGCTGACCAGCGGTCGGCGCTGCCCCTGGGCCCGCCCTTGCCGCCGCCGCCACCGCCACCGCCGCCACCGGGCCAGGAGCCCTGCCAAGAGCCGGCGGACGAGCGGGACGGCCCGCACAACACCCTCGTCGACAGCGGCTTCGCTGGGTTCCTGCAGCCGCGCTACCTCAACGGCACGTTTGGGTACCAGGACCCGGCCCTCTGCCAACCCCTGTTCAACTTCACCGCCTGCTACCTGACCACGACGGGCCACGAGACGTACGAGGGCGGCAGCTGGCTGTACACGTTTTACGCGCCGCACGACATGGCCGGGCTGATCGCGCGGCTGGGCGGGCCCGCCGCGTTCACGGCCCGCCTGCGGTACGCCCACGACACGCCCGACCTGCTGTACCTGGGCGACGAGCAGGCGTTCCTGCTGGTGTACCTCTTCCACTACGCCGGCCGCCCCGGTCTGTCGGCTACGTACGCCCACCGTTACATCCCGTCCCAGTTCAACGACACGCTCGTGGGCATCCCGGGCAACGACGACAGCGGCGCCATGGGCGCGTTTGCGGCGTTCAGCATGATGGGCCTGTGGCCCGTGAGCGGGCAGAACGTGTACCTGCTGACGGCGCCGTTTTTCCGCGAGGTGAACGTCACCAGCGCCGTGACGGGCCGGACGGCGACGGTGCGCTGCACCAACTTCGACCCGGCCTACCGCGCCATCTACATCCAGAGCGCGACGCTCAACGGGCGGCCGTACACGCGCAACTGGATCGACCATGCGTTTTTTGCCGACGGCGGCGTGCTTGAGCTCACGCTGGGCCTGCAGGAGAGCACGACCTGGGGCACGGCAGACGCGGACCTGCCACCGAGCACGTCCGTCACGATGTCGTCGCCCCGAGAAGGTTGACGGTTTGAACGAGTGTTTTGGAACGGGAAATTTTGTTTTAAAATGACGATAAAAGTGGCAAATCTACTGTCTATTTCGTGTATGGTTTTTTTCTCGCGTTGCCTCACCATAGGCACCCCTTTCCCACACTCTCCAAAATCAATGTCTTTCGTTTCTCATAGCTCGTCTTTGCTTGTTCCGTCCGCCGCCTTGTCTGCACCGGCAGCGCTGACGGCGTCGTCCGCCAACACCTGCGCCTTGATCGTAAACGTCATGCCGCGGTCGTCCTTGTGGCGGTCCGTCGCCGTGTGCAGCGTGGTCCAGGCCACGACCGCGCCGTCTTTGGGCGTCGGGCTGTAGTTGGCCAGGTCCAGGAGTTGGTCTGTGGATTAGCGGGTGTTTTCCAACTGTGCTTTGTGGCCTTTCTGCCCGCGCGGCAACCACTCACCCTTGCATGCGCTGTCCTCGGCCACCCACAGCGGCAGGATCCGGTACAGCGCGCCCGGCGCAAACACGACGATGCGCTTCTTGTCCAGCGGCCGGAACATGCGCGCCTTTTCCAGCGTCGCCTGCGGCCGCACCGTCTTGGGGACCTTGGTGGTGCCGTCGTGCGCGCGCTCAAAGACGGCGAACAGATTCTTGCCACTTTTTGTCTTGTCGCCGCCGTCGTCACCACCCTCTCCATCAACCGCCCGCTCCTGCTCCTCGATCCACTCGCGCACGGCCACGGGCACGTCCGCATAGGCCATGCTCAGCAGCGGCCGGTCGTACATGTGCGGGTCCAGGCCGTCCCAGCCGCCCGGGTAGGGCCGGCCGGAAAACACGCCCTTGAGCGCATCGGCGTACGGCCACAGGCCCTTGGGCTCGGCCTCGAACAGGTCGTGCAGCAGGAACTCGTTGGCGCGGAACGTGCGCTGGGCCGTGCAGGTGGCGGCGAGCGGCGCGTGATACTTGCCAAAGGGGTTGGTCCAGGGGAAGTCGTCGGCCCGGGTGGTCACGGCCTTGGGCGGCTGGTTGTGGAGGCCAAAGACGGCGGCGGCCGGTCCGGCGAGAAGGGCCAGGTGGAGGAAAGCCACCGCAGGCGCTGTGGATAACATGATGAAGGAGATGGTAAAAATTGAGGGAGAAGACAAAGAGAGAAAGAAGGAAAAAAGAAACAACGCCGTTTCAACCTACGAAAGCATTCAAGGACGAGAAGCCATATTTACAAATGGTGACATGGCCACACCTGTGACTAGCCCCAAAATGCAATTGCTGTGCTGTCCTCATCGGAGGTCGTTTCCGCTCTTTCTGCATCAGTCGTGCCGGATGGGCCTGCTGAGGGCTAAATTGCCCAAGGGCCCGTCCAAGCTGTTTCCGCCATCAATGCGTGAGGCTGTCCCGTCCCGGTGTTCCAGGCGTTCGACGAGCGGGTCATGCACGTTGTAAGCCATAAAAGGAGGCCTTAATATAAAAATCTGCAGTGGATTAGATGGCCTTGTTTATGGTTACGAGTAAACTTGAGAAAAAAAAAATCTGTAAATTCTTGCAGCTGGTTGTTGCTACGGTTAAATAAATCAGCTGTCCCAGTGCCAAAGGTTATTCCATTTGCGTTGAGCCTCATAAAATAGCGTAGGTATTTAAATATACTTGCTACGCAACAGCAATGATCAGAAAAACACATGAGGATCAGAGTCCAGAAAACCTCCTTTTGCTTGTGAAATGAGAAAGCCAGGAAATGGTCGACCCTTCAGAAATGAGACAAGACTTTCTCTCAATAACATATAATTAGTAAAGAACAAAAGCTCAAAAGCAGCCTTGTCGATCTTCATCTGAATTAAAAGACTTCTAGAAGCAAAAGAAGGGCGTGGTCAACGAGGGACGTGCCGACACCTGGCCCGATCAGTTCCCAATCAACGTCTCAGGGGCTGTCAATGTCGACCATAACCTCTACCAACTAGCTAGAAATCGAGTTGGGTAAAAAATAAATTAAATTAAATTTGCTGTACCATTTTTTTATTACGCATTTTTCACAATGGGCTGTGAATTTCACAAACCGACCCATTTCCAGTCGGTAGTTTTCTTCATCCCGGTCCACGGAATAGCGGAGACCACGCGAAACCTCATCCGTCGTTGGGCCGGATCTTCCTTTAGTCGTACTAGGCCATGTGTTGTTCTTGCAGCATTCAGGGTCTGTAGTTCCTGGGCCAGGGGGGGGAGAAAGAAGACCACCCACTTCCCCAAGCTTGGTTTGGCTTGGCCTCCTCTAAGCTCCCCCCTTAACCCCTCAAGCCGGCATCTAGCCAGTTGTGTCCGCTTGCACCGGAGGACACGGACGAATAAAGGGCGTGTGGTTGCATGAGCGGCCAACACAAAAAGGATCATGGGTTGGTTTTCTTTCTGACGATAACCCCTGAATATATCGTTTTCTCGGTGAGAAGTCATATCGAAAGGCCACGACGGAGCTGTTCAATTTCCTCCCTGACCACATCAGCGTTGCATCTTGTCTCTTGTTGTCCTTCGACCGCAATGGCTGCATCTCTCCTCAAGGGCACCGCCTTCATCTCGGGTGCCGCATCAGGTGGGTAAAACTCTGTCTGTACGTGATGTTACTGCCCCAGGCCCCCTCTAACATCCCAGGCATCGGCCAGTACACGGCCCTCGCGTTTGCCCGCCACGGCGTCCGCAACCTGGCCCTCGCCGACGTCAACCTTGCCGCCCTGCAAGCGGCCAACAAGAAGCTGCAGGCGGCGTACCCCGGCGTCGAGGTGCTGCCGCTGCAGATGGACGTGCAGCAGTACGATCAGGTCAAGGCCGGCATCGCCGCGACGGTGGCGCGCTTTGGCCGCCTCGACATCGCCGTCAACAACGCCGGCATCGGCGGGTCCGGCAAGCCGACGCACGAGGTGGACGAAGAGGAATGGCGGCGCGTCATCAACATTGACCTGGACGGCGTGTGGCGGTGCCAGCGGGAGGAGCTGGCCGTGATGGTGAAGCAGGAGTGAGTGGATGGAATGGGGAGGATGCTTCTGTGTTCTGTGATGCCTGGTCTAACCTGTTCAGAGACTTGGGCCCCCGAGAGGGCCGTGGTCGGATCATCAACACGGCCTCCATGTTCGGCATCGTGGCGCCTGGTACGTTGATGTCTCACACGGCCTACGCGGCGGCCAAGCACGGTACGTACTTCGCTTCTGAAAAAATAAAAATAAAAATAAAAATAATCCAGCGGCTCACGATCTTTTTTCTGCCTCCCCAGGTGTCGTCGGTCTGACCAAAGGCGACGGCAACACGTACGGCGCACACAACATTCGCGTCAACGCCATCTGCCCAGGGTATGCCATGCAATCCTCTTTCAGTCGTCCTCCTCCTGTATTGCCTTTTCGCAAAACTAATTGATAATCCTCCTCACCCCCAGATACGTTGAGACGCCCCTGCTGCTGGCCAGCATGAGCACCGACCCCAACTCGCCCTTGAGCATCGACGTCCAGCGAACTCCCCTCAAGCGCATGTGCAAAATGGACGAGATCGCCGACGCCGTTGTCTTTTTGGCCTCGCCCATGAGCAGCTTCATGCAGGGAGCCGCCCTGATTGCGGACGGCGGTTTCTCGACGCAATAGCGAACTTGCTGCCACGACGAATATGGTGGACGCTTGTCATCGTTTTGCAATTTGTGCTTTATTTTTATTTCAGTCGTATGGCGTATTTTCACTTGTACATACGCAAAAACAACAGAGTTCGTTCATCAAGTACAGTTTTATTCTTTTTTTTTGTTCTTATTTGTGCATCACCCTAATCAAAAACGACCGCCGTCCGCACCGTGTTGCGCCCTTCCTGCATCTCCTGCACCATGCCGGCCAGCTGGTCCAGCCCGCCGCGCACGTCCACCACGGGGCGGATGTTGTGCTTGGCCGAGAACTCAATGGCCTTGGGAATGCGCTGCGGGATGCCCGTGCTGTCGGCCTTGATCTGGTACAGGCCCAGCACGAGGTCCATGCACGAGTACTCGATCGGGTCCAGCGGGATGCCGATGATCATCAGCGTGCCGCCGCCGCGCAGCACCTTGGGCGCCTGCCGGAACGCCGGCGCCACGTTCGTGTAGACCGCCACGGCGTGCACGCCGCCCTTGGTCAGCGCCTTGATCTTGGCCACGTAGTCCGGGTCCGTCCGCGAGTTGAACGTCTGCTCGGCGCCCTGGTCGCGCGCCGCCGCCAGGTTGGCGTCCTGCACGTCGATCGCCAGCACGTGCAGACCCATGGCCTTGGCGTACTGCACGGCCAGCTGGCCGAGGCCGCCGCAGCCGACGACGGCGAACCACTGGCCCGGCTGCAGCGCGCAGCTGTCCACGGAGTTGAAGGCCGTGATGCCGGCGCAGAAGATGGCCGAGGCCGTGCGCAGGTCCCACACGGCCTCGTCGAGCACGATGCCGTTGTGGTAGTCGACGATGGCGTACTCGGCGAAGAAGCCGTCGACGGCGAACCCGGCCACCTTGGCCGTGCCGAGGTGGCACTGGGCGTTGTGCAGCATGCAGCCCTCGCACTCGAAGCAGCAGTCGAGGAAGTAGCCGAAGCCGACGGCGTCGCCGAGCTTGAACCCCTTGTCCTCGGCGGACGGGTGGAACTGCACAATGTGGCCGACGCCCTCGTGGCCGATGGTGACCGGGTAGTCGCGCGCCGGGTTCTCCATGTTCATGAGGTCGCTGTGGCACAGCGAGGCGGACTTGATCTTGACCAGGAACTGGTTGGGGCCGGGCTCCGGCACGGGCACCTCATTGACCACGACCTTTTTTTGTTTCTAGGCCGGGGTGTTAGCGGGAGTAGCGGGTGCATATTGATTGATGCAGGAACCAAAGACAGGGCATAACAGCACAAAAGGAAAACGAAAAGAAAAAGAAAAATAAACTCACCGGGTCCCATTGGCCCGCCTTCATGGTTTTGGGAATGGGCGCCATGCTGGGCAACCTTGATGTCTCCTAATAGTGTGAGGGTCAATGATGGTGCAAGTGTGTGTATCAGACAAGCAGCAAGTCGAGTGGAACAAGGCAAAAAAGCAAGAACCTCTGTGACCCTCTGTTGGGGCGGAGGTCTGCGGAAGGAGAATGCTATATAAAAGGGGATTCCCGTTGTTCTATCGTCAACTAGCGAAACACGGAACGGGCATTCCTTTCCAGCAACAACAACGACGAGAGTGTGAAAAGTGTCCTTCAGCACCTCTTCACAATTCTGTTCGGGGGTATTTTCGGTTACTTCGGGCTCCCACAGAGGCGTGGCTCTACGTATCCGTGACTTGTCAACTGCCCAGAGTACGAGTCGTACAAAAACTAAGGGGTTGTGGTGTCCTCGGCCGTGTGCTCTCCAGCTTCCCCCGCAATGTCTTCGGGTCCGCTATTCCAGTTAAGGTTGCAGACACGTTGTGAGTCGTGCGTTGAAAGGGTCTAAATTTCCGTGCTTCCCCAAGAGCAGCCGAAGCCAGAAAGGCTACGGTAGCCTGCACGACAACCTCAGCTAATCAAGGAATAACGCAAACTAGATATTACTTGAAAGCTAGTTCCAGGTTTTGCATATCACATCGCATTAGTTCTTGCACCTCTAACGAAATACGCGCTTTGTTTTTCTCCAAGACTGAGATGACTCCAACGAACCGGCAATCACGTAGCAACCCATTCAGGCCTCCATTGTATGAAGTAAGAATTCACAAACACGACTTGTTCACTTTACACAAGCTCGGTTTTATTTTAGTTATTCGCAAGAAAGTATGGGTAGTTCGACCTGGCCCATTACGTCCCTCATTTCCTCTTTTCAAACATCTTGTCGTGGCTTATTGGCATAAAAGTTCTAGCACACAACTTGCTTTAGTGTAGAGCTTTCCAACAGTCCATCCCCTTTTAACGCCTCTTTACTTGTCCAAGTTGAAAATTATTTGCCAAAGGGCCGCCGTCGGGACAGTTTAGTTTCGACACCGGCTCTTAACAATTATATTACTTGCATAGTGCCGGGCCACATAACCACGAATAACGACGACTTCGTTGCTTCAGCTTGTCACAGTGTTATGCATTGCCGCAGCTCCTACCGAGCAACATGTAGGAACGTGGTCGTGGGAGGTCGTCTGGAAGCAAACTGCAAACGGTTTAGCCCCAGACATCCCGCCAAACTGGCGCCGGGTATCAATAACCGACCAATCGTTAGCGTTCCCAAACCAATGATTCAGTGGCCCCGCACCAACTCGGGGCGAACTATCCCCGCACTACGACCCCTGCAACAATGCGGGGAGTGCTGAGAACTTTATCTTACTCCAATTTTTGGTTGCTCGCAGTGCGGCTGGTTTGCGTTTCTGTAGGCAAGTTTTGGCAAACGAACAAACGACACACACACACATCTGTTCCCCTCACTGTGGATTGATAAAAAACGATCCGTCTGCCCGAGAACGTGGTTTGTAATGGCGGGCGGCGTTAGGGTATCGAAGGACGTTAAGTTCGGGTACCCGGCGGCTGTGCAGCTGGGATGGGGGGGGGAAGAGAGGGCGGAGTGAAGATGGATAGGGTTTGCCGCGAGCTTGGAGCTCCTGTCTGTGCTATGCCTCGGAACCTGATGAGATTTGCGTCCGTTGCATAACCGTTTGGGTGTGTGTTGTGTAAAAAACGAAGAAAAGAGTGACGCCCATCCCATGTTTGAAAACACGACGGAGGCCGCTATCTTTTCCGTCTTTTCCTCTGTGAATCTTACTTGCATGTTTCTTCTGAATCTACATCGTTAATCTTTAGTTCAAACAACATAACGGATCTCACGGGCAACTCTGAACACCAACGAAAATGACTTTGCTCGGCCCCAGCCTCAAGGCCCCGTCGGGACAGGCGTCGTTCCAGATCGAGCACAACAAGAACAACCTACCAAAGCTTCTGTTCATAAACAACGAGGTTCGTACAAATTGAGTATTCCAGTATCTTTGCATTACTGTTTTTCTTCCTTTTCTAACATTTTGATCCCCGCAGTACGTCGAGTCGAAGAACCCCAAGAAGCTCGAGCTGCGCAACCCCAAAGATGGCTCGCTGGTCGCCAACGACGTGTCGCTGGGCGGCGAGGCCGACATCGAGGCCGCCGTGGCCGCGGCCGAGGCGGCCTTCCCCGCCTGGCGCAAGGTGGCGCCCCGGGAGCGCCGCGACCTGATGTTCAAGCTCGCCGACCTGATCGAGGCCAACGGCCTGGCCCTCGCCGAGCTGACGCGCCTCACGCTGGGCGCGCCCTTTGGCGCCTTTGGCTCGTTTGAGGTCAACCTGGCCGCCGAGGCCCTGCGGTACTTTGCCGGCTGGATCGACAAGTTCGCCGGCGAGACGTACCCGCAGGACGACGGGTACCTCAAGATCGTCCGCAACGAACCCCTCGGCGTCACCGCCGGCATCATCCCCTGGAACGGCCCCCTGGGCAACGTCGGCATGAAGGCCGGCCCGGCCCTGGCCACGGGCAACTGCTTCATCCTCAAGCCGTCGGAGAAGACGCCGTTTGCCGCGCTGGCCCTGGGCGCGCTCATCAAGGAGGCCGGCTTCCCGCCGGGCGTGTTCCAGGTCGTCTCGGGCGACGGCTCCACGGGCGCGCTGCTGGCGCGCCACATGAAGGTGCGCAAGATCAGCTTCACGGGCTCGACGGGGACCGGCCGCAAAATCCAGGCCATGGCCGCCGAGAGCAACCTCAAGCGCGTCACGCTCGAGCTCGGCGGCAAGAGCCCCGCGGTCGTCTTCAACGACGCCGACCTCGACAACGCCGTCCACTGGTGCGCCAACGCCATCACGGCCAACACGGGCCAGGTGTGCTTCGCGGCCAGCCGCGTGTACGTGCAGGCGGGCATCTACGACCAGTTCGTGGCGCGCTACAAGGCGCTCATGGAGGCCAAGGCGAACGAGGTGGGCGACCCGGACGCCGACGCCACCACGATCGGCCCGCTCGTCGACCGCGCGCAGTTTGAGCGCGTCACGGGGTTCATGGAGCGCGGGCGCGCGCAGGGCCACCTGCTGGTGGGCGGCAACCGCATCGGCACGTCGGGGTACTACGTGCAGCCGACAGTGTTTGAAAATGTGGCGCCGGACGCGGAGATTTTGCGCCAGGAGATCTTTGGTCCCGTGGCCGTGCTGAACCGGTTCGAGACGGAGGCGGAGATCATCGCCCAGGCCAACGACACGTCCTTTGGCCTGATGGCGGGCGTGTTCACGCAGGACATCAACCGGGCCATGCGGGTGGCGGCGGAGATCGACAGCGGCATGGTGGGCATCAACTGCGTGTCGATGTGCTTCCTGAGCGCGCCGTTTGGCGGCAGCAAGGAGAGCGGCGTGGGCCGGGAGAACGCGGTCAACGCGCTGCGGATGTTTACGGAGCCCAAGACGGTGTTTGTCAACTTGACGTACTAGGTGGAAAGGTTGTCTGCATTACCAGCGTGCAGAAAATAATCAAAAAAATGTACATGATTCATGCCAAGGCTACTACGAGGACTGTAGTCCAAGAAGCCTCAAGAACAGCTGGACATTGTAATCAATTTTGAACCAGAGACTCTACAGCAACATGACGATTGAAGACTGTCTTCCTGGACGGGGGTAATGATTCATTTCCCGTTGGCGTGTGCTCGTGCCGAGGGCAGAGCCGCACAATAAGCAGCTTATTCGATGGCCCGGGTACATTGGCCTGCCGCCGATCCAGGTCTAATGGTAGTGCATTTGTAAGAGGCAAAGTAACCCGGTCTTCGAAGTAGAGGGGATTGCTTTTCTTTCGGTTCATATCGAAACAGACTTACAAGATTGCCGCCCCGCCACGTGGCCGGCCGGAAGACGCAATACTCCGTCGGTGGGTGGCGGCTATGGTTTCCCGGGCTTTCCAGTTCCTGTCCTTTTTTCTCCACACCCTCCCCCGTTTCTCCACAGCCTAGCAACTAATGAAGGAGAGAGGGGAAGAAGAAAGAAAGAGTGCGGAAAACTCCGTTTTTTTCTTTCCCTAGCACCGCCTGTTGTCACTGATTTTCCCTCGTTCTGGCCCGTTCGTCTGGGCGTCAAACTCGGCCTTTTGGGGAGAAATGGAACGCACTTGACTTTTATTCAGATGGACTCGTACTGTCAGGTCTGCGTTGATTTTCTACGATTCCTAATGTCTTCCCCCTTTGTCGTTGGGGCTTGACTCGCGCCAATTATACGAACATCTTGCAGCGGGCACCACGGACTAGAGCCGTGACAGAATGCATCTCATGGCCTGTTCCCTCGTGCCTACATATGCCGAGCCTCTTCGGTTGGGTTTGTGGAGAAGCAGTTCCATGTCTGGGCACTTGGAGAAGGTACAACAAAGGGATTGCCGTCCACCTTGCTTTCCGAGACCTCGTCATCCCCCACCCTCTGAGCATAAAACAGACCGGCATCTCGCCGTGTCGTCCCAGGTGAGCTGTGCTAGTTTATGGACACCCTTTTGCTATGCATATTTAGGAGGAAAAGTCTCCTCGCTTCAGTCCTTTGCATCAGCCGAGCCATGGTGCCACAGATGCCTTCCATCAGTCGATTGTACGCGGACAAGACATTCTTTTTTTTTTCGTGATATCTTTGTGATTCCTTCTTGATTCCTCGTGTAATACGTCGTACAGTCTGCAACGATTTTTGCCTCCTTCCAGCATAGGAAGGTCAACAGTGAGTGGGCTCCGTGTCCCAGACGAGACAATGAACATGAATCATATCCGTCGATGGCCGTCTTCCCTCTGCTTGTAGTCGACTGAGAATTGCATAAAACAACCAGGGGCTGGGAATAAAGAACAAAAAAGCAGAATCAACTTCCTTTATACCGAGAGACTCCTAGTGTGCGTACTTGTATGCTTGGCCTCGTACGACCTTGCTAGACCTACGGATATGTACTTCTCCGTATGCTCCCCCCCCCCTTCCCCCTTCCCCCTTTCCCCTTCCCCAACCATCATCGTCGGTTTGGGGCCGGGTCATGTAACCCGGGCTTGCCCCAATGGAGCTTGGTCGTTGCCATGCATCGAGTATAGAAAGTGCTTTGCTTCCGCCCACCTCCAACTGCTGTAGCTGTCCTCTCTAGTTTTCGTGTTGTGCCGTTGTTCCCCTCACGTTCCTCCCTTTCTCCTCATCTTTTACCGCATTTTTTTGAAAGCTTTTTTTTTTTACAAACACTTTTGTATTTCCTGTTTTCTTTCTTTTCCCTCCTCTCCATATTATCTCTTCACAATGGCCGACTTGTTGGTCCCGGCCGGCGCCTCGCCGCAGAACCGGGATGCCGCCCGCCGCCTCGAGAGCCCCATCCACACCGAGCGCCACATCCGCATCATCTGCGTCGGTGCCGGCGCGTCCGGCCTGCTGTTTGCGTACAAGCTGCAGAAGCACTTTAACAACTTCAGCTTGACGGTCTACGAGAAGAACCCGGCCGTGGCAGGCACGTGGTTCGAGAACAGATATCCGGGGTAGGTTACTTTTCAAGCGTTAGAAAAGGAAAGAAAACAAAAACAACAAAAACAAAAACAACAAAAAAACTGACATGCTTCGGAACACCCCAGATGCGCGTGCGACGTGCCCTCCCACAACTACACGTGGAGCTTCGAGCCCAAGCTCGACTGGTCCTCCGTGTACCCCCCCGCACGCGAGATCTTCCAGTACTTTGAGGACTTTGCCACCAAGTACCAGCTGCGCCAGTACGTGCGCCTGCAGCACCAGGTCATCGGCGCCTACTGGGACAACCAGCGCGGCGGCTACGACGTCAAGATCAAGGACGTGGCCAACGGCGTCGTTGTCAGCGACCACTGCGACATCCTCGTCAACGGCTCGGGCATCCTCAACAACTGGCGCTGGCCGGCCATCCCAGGGCTCGACAAGTACAAGGGCACGCTGCTGCACACGGCCAACTGGGACCCGGACACGGTGCTCGACGGCAAGCACGTCGGCCTGATCGGCAACGGATCGTCCGGCATCCAGGTGCTGCCGGCCATCCGCGAGAAGTGCAGCAAGGTGACGACGTTCATCCGCGAGCCGACGTGGGTCTCGCCCGTGCAGGGCCTCGAGCAGCACGTCTACTCGGACGCGGAGCGCGCCGCGTTCGCCAACAAGCCCGGCGCCCTGCTCTCGTACCGCAAGGAGATCGAGACGGGCCTCAACGGCCAGTTCGGCATCTTTCTGAAGAAGACCAAGGTCAACGAGGACACCCGCGCATACATGGTGCAGCAGATGAAGGAGAAGCTCAACAACGAGTTCCTGGCCAGCAAGCTGATCCCGGACTGGAGCCTCGGCTGCCGCCGGCTCACGCCGGGCATCAACTACCTCGAGTCGCTCACGAAGCCCAACGTGCAGGTCGTGTACGGCGAGATCAACGCCGTGACGGAGCGCGGCTGCCTCTGCGACGACGGCGTCGAGTACCCGGTCGACGTGCTCATCTGCGCGACGGGGTTCGACACGTCGTTCCGGCCGCGGTTCCCCGTCGTGGCGCCCGACGGCACCAACCTGCAGGACAGCTGGGCCGTCGACCCGGCGTCGTACCTGGGCGTGGCGGCGGCCGGCGTGCCCAACTACCTCGTGTTCCTGGGCCCCAACTGCCCCATCGGCAACGGGCCCGTGCTGTCGGCCATCGAGGCGCAGGCCGACTGGATGATGCAGCTCATCGACCGGTACCAGACGACCAACGTGGCGACGTTTGCGCCGAGCGCGGCGGCCGTGCGCGACTTTGTCGAGTTCAAGGAGTACTACATGCGGCGCACGGTGTGGTCGGACCCGTGCCGGTCGTGGTACAAGCAGCGGCCCGACGGGCCCATCACGGCGCTGTGGCCCGGCAGCACGCTGCACTACATCGAGGCCGTCAAGGAGCTGCGCTTCGACGACTTCGACATGACGTACACGGGCAACCGGTTCGCCTGGCTCGGCAACGGCTACTCGCAGACGGAGCTCGACGACACGGCCGACTGGGCGTACTACATCCGCGAGCGCGACGACGGCCCGCCCCTGTCGACGGCCGGGCGGCGCAAGCTGCTGAGCAAGAGCGGCACCGTGCAGTCGCGGAGCGCCGTGGACTGGAGCGGCGAGAAGAAGGAGGGCGATGCGCGTCCGCAGTCGTACCGTCTGTAGAAAGAGGAAAACAGATGGGCTTCGATGGGTTTCTTTTCATTGTGGAGGAGTGGAGCCAAAAAGGCTCTTCCAACAAACGGCCACCACACCACTGTCTATGTCGAATTAGCGAATGTATTTCATAGCTGTATATATTTGTGCATCTGACCGACTTTACCTTTGTGCAAGCCCGTTTGCCGACTTGTTAGCCGACTCGTTTGGCCATGCCTCTGTTTCTCGAGATGCCATTGTCCGCTCGACACATCATCAGCATCTCACCTTTTGCCTGTCATTTCTGTCTGAATGCATAGGATGGCCATCCCAATGACTCTGTGCCTGACGACGTCAACGAGTCTCGACCGCGCCACCGTGCGTTGTCCAACAATGGCTGCGTTGCCTTGATATTGCAGGATCATCCATTTTTGGGTGCACAATTTTTGGTTGGGAGCAAAGTTGGGATAAAAAACGTGACAGCGCACCTGACATTGGGCACGCAAAGAACGCAAAGGAGCAATATGACAGAATACGAGCGGGCGCCGTTGCCTCCTCGTTGGCAACCCAACTGGGCTCAGACGGAAAGAGCGGCGCCGGGCGCGTGCCTTCTGTCATATTTTCGAACGTCGTCTCTTTGACTAATCCGTCTCGTGATTGGATCCTGCCAGCGAATGGGTCAACACACAAAAACACACAAAAGCACACAAAAACAAACCATTTTGCCGTTTGCACGAATGAGCGGGAAACAGAACCGGCGGGAAAGAGCGATGGATGCCCTCGTTGGTGGGTCGTTCCTGCCCGGCAGGAGAGGGGCGCGCCGTTGGGGGCAGCCACGTCAACCAAGAGAGCTCCATCCGACGACAGTGTTCCGTTTTTGGACAAGTCATTTTCTGCCAACAATCGCCAACGTCAAAACACCGGGCAGCCCACACAACGAGGTTTGCGGCGCTCTTCGTGTTTTGCTCTGGCGCGCACACAACATCGATGTCATTGCCCATCTCCGCCTGCAAGGCGTCTTGTCGGGAGACCCGCTCACGAGAGAAGATGACCGTCCAGAGAGCGGACGACGCAGAAACACGGCAGCCAAGAAAGCCTCATTTTTGGCTCGTTGGGGAGTCAAGGAAGAGAAAATGAGAAATGAGGCCTGCGGCAGTTTGTTTGGCTTTGGTCGTTGTTGCGTGAGCCATTAGGCCGCGGACGAACAGGAGAGGGCCGTCGAAGACAACAGAAGCGAGCGGCTGGTCAGCGGCCCATACACGACAGATGGGCCCTTGACGGTGGCAGCGTCTCCACCAAGCTCGATGGCAGTCAAATCACCATCGGGGAAACTGGAAAATAACAAAAAAACAAAATGGAACCGTGTTTATCTGCTCTCTGGCAGAGCCTTGGGGCCGCTGCTGGTCTGGCGGTGTTGGGCAGCCATCCGGTCTCCGCCGACCTTGATATAAAGGTTGACCGTTGTTGACGACCATTTCGGGGACGAGGAGAAAGAATCCAAGTAAGCAGTTTACGAAGAAATAATTTTATTTTTGGTTCATTTTTGGTTTATTTTTTTTCTTCCTTTTTTGTTCGACTTCCCACATCACTTCATACACCACAACATGGCCGTCGAGGCCGAGTCCAAAGATGCCACCCAGGTGGTCGATGGGCTGGTCGGGGCCATCAAGGCCATCTCGGCCGACTCCAACTACAACCTGCTTGCCAGCATTTTCCAGGAAGTGATGCTCCTGCGCGCCAAGAACGCCGAGCTCATCACCGCCAACCGCAACGTCTTTGAGCAGTACTGGGAATTCCGGCGCGACCTGGAAGACGCCCAGGCGAAGCTGGAGAGCGCCAAGGCCGCCCTCGATGCGGAGCTGGCCGGCAAGGTCCAGGAGCTGGCCGACATGACGGACGCGCGCGACAAGCTCGACACGGCGTTGTCCGCCACCAAGGACGACCTGGCCGCCACGACGGGCGCCAAGGAGCAGCTCGAGGCCGACCTCAGCACCGCCAACGGCGAGCTCGACAGCCTGCGTGCCTTGAAGCAGTCACTCGAGGACGAGCTGAGCCAGGTCACCGCCCAGCTCGAGGAGCAAAAGCACCTCTCCGACGCGGCCGCCCAGAAGAACGCCGAGCTCCAAATGTCCCTGACCCAGCGCGAGGCCGAGCTCGAGTCGACCAAAGCCGACCTCACCACCACCGAAGGCCGCCTGCAGGAGATCATCCGGGAGAAGGAGGGCCTGAAAGAGACCCTGTGCCATCTCCAGACAGACCTGGCCAACAAGTCGAGCCGCCTGAACGAGCTGGACAGCTACCGAATCGTGCTCAAAGAAGACCCCGAAGATGTTTAGTACGTTTCCTTTGTTCTCTATTTTTTTTTTGTTTCTTCTGTTTACTTTCTCATTCCAAAACTAACCTTCAGTGTCAAAATCCTCGATACCATCTGGACAAAATTGTTCGACTTGGTTGTGGCACACTTCCGCCAAGATCTGGAAGACAAGGTGCTCCACGATCCGTCTTGCTGGAACAACCTGCGGAATACCGACGCACTCAAAGGCCCGACCCAAATCCCGCTGCCGCAAACCAACTCGCAGGTCGCCAAGGCCATGCGCATCGCATCCGTGCTGTCCGTCTTGTCGCGCACCTTGCACAAGCACATCTTCCGCCCCGTGTACCTGATCGACGACGACTCCGAGCTCACGCGCCTGCTGCACAGCGTCGAGTGCGACAACCCGACCAAGGAAGAGCACATGCGCTCGACGCTCCTCGCCACGCTGCCGGAGATGCAGCGGGCCAGCGCCAAGGTCCGCGTCCGGCAGGTCGTGCGGGAGGTGTCCTGGGTGGTGCAGCATCTGTTGGGTGCGCTGCCCTTTGACGCCTTCTGCGCCGGTCTGAGCGACGTCTGCGTCTTGGCGTGCACCGAGTGGCAGAAGATCCAGCGCGCGAAGCTCAAGATCGAGCCGTACTTTGGGCCCCCCTACGACGAGTTTGAGTGGCAGGCCCTGCCGCTGCCTGAGTTCCGGGGCCGCCGGGGCTTGTCGAACAGCAGCAGCACCAGCAGCAGCAGCAGCAGCACCACGCGGGCCGGATCGCCAGCCCCTGCCTCTGAGACCCAACCGGCGACGAGCACCGAAGAGGACAAGACGGCGGAGACGACGACGACGACCGGCGAGACCGGCCAAACGGAAGAGGAGACGGCCACGGCCACGGAGGCAGTCACGGAAGAAGGCACTGCCGCCGATGCTGGTGGCGCCGCCGAACTTCCTGCCGAGGAAGTTGCTACGCCCGCCGAAGGCGCTGGTGATGCCGAAGCTGATGCCAGTGGCGCAGCTGCAGCTGCAGCAGCCGCGGACGCCGAGACCGCTGTTGCCGACGACGACGACGACGAGGGCGGGAACTCTACTGCTGCGGCAAGAGGGCGGGCAACGGGGACCGCCACGCTCACCACCACAGGCACCACGGACGACAGCGACGACGACGACGACGACGCGTCGGACATGGACCCGTCCGACATTTTGTTTGTCGTGTGGCCCAGCATGACGACGGTCGAGAACGGCGAGCAGCAGCCCATCACGCAGGGCCTCGTCGTGACCAAGGACCAGGCCGCGCGCGCGTTCCAGGAGATGTACACGGCGCGCAACGGCTCGCGCTCCAACACCAAGCGCGCCCGCACCATGTCCTTCCCGTCCATGCCGCATCCCACCATCTCCGCCGGTGGCGGCGTCGGCGTCGGCAGCGCCAAGCCCGGCAAGCCTTTTTTAGGAGTGGGCGGTGGCGAAGAGTTGTCTGTCGTTGGTTGAACAGCCTATTGACTTGACGCCACCCACGAGCCCAGACCATTCAAAACGGGGATGAGATGCAAAACATCCATCTCGATCATTCTTTATATCTCTTTTTTTCTTCTTTTCTTTCGTTGCTCAAATTTTCTCGTTTCTCATTTCCCTTCTGCCTTGGATTTTCGCATCTGTCACTTTTCCAGCGACATTTCTTTCTTTTTTTTTCTCGCAAAATATCATGTTTAACGTCTCGTTCTCGTTCCTTTGTCTACTTTGTTTCTCGGTTTCGAGTGGTTTGTCTCGTTGGGTCGGTGCTCTTTGGGTATTGGTTTGCATTGCAGGTGTTACTGTGGTCATCATTTTCAAGCCAGACTGTACTCATATTGTCTCTCGTGTCATTCGTTCAGTTCTTTCTTGTCAATGTATTACTCTAGTTGCTGTCACGACTAATATATGAAGCTTCTTCTTTTCTTGTTCTTAAGACTCCGCGATCGACCATTGATTCATAAAATATGACCATAAAAAAAACAATCTTGCGCTCTTGTGCTGTTTCCATCCTATTTGTCTTCCGCAATGAAAAAGAGAATTCAAGCGTAAAAAACCCATCGTATTCAATTCATATCAAACTCCCATCACAACGTCCTTCACCACTCAATCACTGGCGGGAAGAACTCGTCAATGAGCTCCATGTAGTACGGCTGAAAAGGTCAGCTGTTGTTTTTATCGTCTCGATAATAATGAAAATACATCCACCCTCGCATCGGAACCCACCTTGAGCGCCTCCACGTCCGGCGGCGCGTCGCTCTTGCTGTACAGGTCGTACGGGTTGAACGCCCGCACCGCCGCCAGCAGCGCGTAGTCCTTGTCGTTCATCAGGTGCCGGTACCCGCCCTCGCGGTGCCACGCGTAGAACGAGTGGTACCGCACCATCGCCAGCCCTTCGGCCGGCAGCCGGCTCTGGTCCCGCAGCACGTGGTACAGGTACTCGTCGTGGCCCCACGACAGCATGACCGCGTCGAGGCCGCAGTGCGGCGCGTAGATGCCGTGGCGCGTCGCGTACACCGGGTCCGCCGCGTCCGGGTTGCCGTCCCACGTGTCCGGGTACACAATGGCCGCCCGGTCGAACGCGCACCCCACGGGGAACGTGTCGCCGACGACGCTCCACTGGCCGGGGGCGTCGCCGAAGACGAGCACGAGCTTGCCGAGGTCGTGCACGAGGCCCGTGGCCTGCATCCAGCGCGGGCGGCCGTCGCGGCGCAGGGCCTCGGCCGTCTGCAGGAGGTGCTGCAGCTGGCTGAGCTCCGTGTCCGGGTCGGAGTCGTCGGTGAGGGCGTCGAGGGTCTGCATGGCGGCCCAGATGCCGAGGCGGGGCCGGCGGCGGTTTGGGTCGTGGAACCGGGCGCGCGCGGCCCGGTTGTACGCGACGGTCTGCTTGGTGTGCTGCTCGCGGTAAAAGGCCCGGACGCGGTCGCAGGCGTCGGCGTACCGGCGGAACTGCGCGGGGTCTTTTTCGGCGGACGTCACAAGTGACGTTGACGATGGTGATGCTTCTGGTGTGCCGGCGGTGTGGTTCTTGTTCTGGGCTTTTAGAATGTTGACCTCGTCGATGGCATCGGAGATGGCCTCGAGGGCGCGGCCGGCCTTGGTCCGGGCCACGACGGGGCCGGTGTCCTCGGGGTCGTCGTAGGTGGCGGCCGGCGGCATGGTATCTGTGACGGGGACCGTAAAGGAAGACGGCACAGAAAGACGAAGGACGAGGAAAAGAAGGTTGTTGAGAAGTATAAGTAGATGTGGAAATACGGGTCGGTCGAAGGGAAAGGAAGAAAAAAAAACGAAGGGAGGCTCCGGAGGTGGACAAGGTTAAGAAATGAGAAAACGAAACATGTGTAAGATCAGTGTTCAAAATTAGACGGGCCTGATTCGATAAATATAATTGTCTGTACGAGTTTTTTGGAGGATTTCTCGAAGAAATTGCAGGTTTTTCGTCAAGAAAAGGAGGCGATGTCAACGAAAAGGCAGACACGTTCCCAATGCGGTAATTCCGCACTAACACTCCCTAACACCTACCCGGCCCCCCCAAAAGGCTTCCCGCTTTCGCGGATTTTGCCCCAAACGGACGAACGCGAATACACTGCCATTCAAAAATCAGGTACAGATTGTATTCTTTAATATGGGGCACGTTTGTTCCATGACGAATTCTTTGCAAGATGCGGCGGTTTTGGCTTTCTTTGTCGAGTTGAGCGCGGAAGATCGACGGGTTTGTGGGGCCGAAACGGACATTCTCACCATATTTGGCATTTTGGAGGCGAAAATCCCCGAAGGCCACCCTGCCGCAAACTTGCAAGTGAAAATGTACGTGGAGGCAACGTGGGAAGTTTGGCCGTTCAGAGGATGCACAAATCCGATGACGGCCGTCTTTGAAGGCTTTGTGATACGTAAAATTTACTTGATCTGATTTTTGATTTTTTATTATGTATTTTTTAGCAAAAAGCGTCCAGCTTTTTATTGCCCAGGTCAAGACATGCTTCATCAAAGTTCCGGTTCATACGTGGACTTAACACAATCAAGTCCTTGCCTCAAGCCCCATATTCTTAAGGGCGCCTCCATCCTCTCACCCGTTCTCCACCCAGTCCCATGACCGCATCAGCTGCTGCTGCACGGCCTCCGTCGGACGAGCATGGTCCTTTTCGGTGCGGCGAAGAATGGCCAGACAGGCCTCTTGGTCGGATCGGTCGTGGAAGCGGTCGCCGACTGCGGAGTGTGAGCGAGAAGGGGAAGAAAAATAAATAAGAAAATAAATAAGAAAATAAATTGAAAAAAATGAAAGGAAAAAGCTCACACGCAGTAATGGCCATGCAAGCGGCAAACAGCCCGGGCGGCGTCCACTGGTTGCAGAGCCCGATGCCGCAGATTCTGCGCACCAGCTCGCGGATGCGGTCCTGGTCTTTTGGTCAGCGGTCGACTGGGAGACATATACAACCCAAATGCGTGCATGGATGCAGCCACCGTCTGCTTACGTCGACGCGTTGGGCCGCTTCGAGGCGCTGGCCGCCCACGCGCGGGATCGTCGGGTCGAAGCTGACGAGAAACAGCTCGGCCAGGATGTGGTGTTGCACGCCCGTCACTGTTCATTAGTGATGCATATACAAAAAGGAGACAAAAAGCAAAAAACAAAAGGAAACTACGTCTCCCACTTACCATGCCAACTGCTGTGGTACCAGATCTCGGGAAACGCCTCGCCTGGTCCCCGTGCCCGGTGCAGCAGCGGCGTGTACGAGGGCGGCAGCAGCTCCGTCCAGCGCTCGTGCCACGCCGACAGGTCGTGCCAGGACCGGCGCAGCAGCGGCAATGGTGCCGGTTGCGGTTGTGGTTGCGGTTGCGACACGTTGCCACGCGGACGGTCGTTCCGGTCACCACCACCACCGCCAAAGCAAAAGTTGAGCACGTCGACGCAGTGCACGACCGCCCGGTTGGCCCAGTCGTGGTCGGCGGCCGGGCCCAGGGCGCGCGCGCCGTCGACGAGTGCCGGCACGAGCGGCGCCTTGACGGGCTGCTGGTTGACGGTGGCCGTGTACAGCTCCTGGCGGAGGCCCACCCAGAAGCTGGCCGCGCCGAGCGAGTTGGGCACCAGGCCCGGCCCGTGGCCGTGGACAAACGCGTGGATGCCGAGCAGGTAGCTGTGGGGGTCGAAGCCGGTGTGTTTGTCTGTCCGTGCAATTAGAAGAGCAAACAAAAGGAAAGAGTGTCCACCGAGTCTCTACGGCACACGTACACTCCATCTCCTCCCAGACCCGCAGGATGATGGTGGCGGCAAACAGGTTCTCGTCGGCGGCCGTGGCCTCGTGGCTCAGCAGCGGGATGAGCACGCGGAGGCACTCCTGGTGGTAGTGGTCCGACACGTAGCGGGCAAAGTCGCTGACGTGCGCCAGGTGCTTCGCGGCGAGCGCCAGCATGGCGTTGCGCAGGACGCTGCAGGTGGCCGCGCGCTGGGGTACGAGGATGCCAAACTGCTGCGTCGGCTCGCACAGGTCGAGCTGTTTGGTGAGTTTGGGCGAACGGTCTGTTTCCCTAACGATGTGTTTGGGAGGGCCAACCCACCCAGATGGCGAGCTTCTGCACAAAATGGCGAAGAAGCATGGCTTCCTGTTTGTTGTGGAGGGGGTAGACGGATCGCTCCGAATACATGCGTGGGCTCGGGGCGTGGCCGGGGGCCGCCGACAGGTGGAGGGACGGGGCCGGCTCGAGGAAGTCGTCGTGGACGATGAAGCGGTCCGTGGGGGAGTGGGCGGCACGCCCTGGCGCCGCGGCAGCCAGTTGGAGACGGTCGGGTGCCAGCAAGCCGTCGAGATGTTGCTGCTGCTGTTGTGGCTCGTTCGCCGGTGCTGCCGTAGACCCGGTGACAGCTGCTGGCGTCTGCGTTGTGTGAAGGGGTCTGCCCGACCGGAGGGTCTGCCGTTCCCCCGGAGACGCCTGTTCACGAGCCGGGGAGGCCCGCCCGTCGACGTCCTCATCCTCCTCCTCTCCGAACAGGCTGTCGCCATCGACACCATCCACAGAGTCGGCAACAAACTGCACTAAATAAAATAAGAAGAAAAAAGTGTTAGTTCTCCATCGATGCCGTCGTGACCACACCATGCAAACACGTACGTCTCTTGGGTGTCTTCAGCCAGCGACGCTTCCAGTGGAACGGTACTGCGCAAACCGTCAGTGGAACGATATGCATCGTAGAGCAAAACGCGTGGTTGCTTGCGGGACAACACGCACCGGTTTTGACACGGAATCTGTAGCCTCGTTCGCACGTTTTGCCTGCGGCCACACAGCGACCACAGGCCGGTGCGCCGCGGTCACCTACGGATGTCGTTTTTTAGTCGCTGCCAGGCCATTTACAAAAGTACGGCACCCAACGCCCCGAGTCTACGGCGTCGCCCATTGTCGACTCACATTTGAGGTGCTGCTCGCGGCAGTTTTGGCTGTTTGCGCAGAAAACGGAGACGTCAGTATGTTGCGCCTTTGAGAAAAAAAATGGGGGCCGTAGTCCTGACCATCCAAACGACGCAACGGAGTTGGCTGGGCGCAGCGGACGGGCGGTGGAGGGCATCGAAGAGTTCTCAAGATTAATTGGGAGAAAAGACGAGGCTCGGCACAGGACTTGTTTCGCGGCGCGTGAATAAAGGAATGGCAAACAGTGGGACATCAGAAAGAAGAGCAAAAAAAGGATAGATGAAAGAGGTCAAAAAACCCGAAAGCCCAACGAGGAAGAAAAGCGGTTGGGAGGGGAAGGAAAACCCGAAAACTACGACGTAAGGAAAAAGAAAAGGAAAAAAAAGGCTTAAATCCGCAGGATCGACAGTTGGCTCATCAACATTGGTCACTAACATCGGATCATGGTCGTTGGTCATCGACTGTTGGCAAGGGCCAATGAAAAGGAGAATCCTGCACGAGCAGCTGAAGCAAAAAAAAAGAGCGCAATTTCCATACGGCGAACCTCGCAAGCCCAAAAACAGAATACGGTATCTTGCTAGAAAGAAGAAAAAATCACAAAATATTACTACCATCGTCATCGAAGGTCGGTCGTGATCACAGCCCTGCTCTTTTGTTTCCTGTCATACGGCAGACTTCGCGGAAGCCACCACCGCGGTGGCGGCGGCGGCGACGGCGGCCGTGACTTGGTAGACCCGGTGGACGAGCGACGGCGGCGCCGCGTGGCCGCTCGCGGCGAGGCTGGCCGCCACCAACGCGCGGCACGCGTCCGCCGACGGCCGCTCGCTGGGATGCACG
>AZHD01000028.1:119722-202491 GCA_001636815.1 Niveomyces insectorum RCEF 264
GGGGGGGGAGGGGGGAAACGAGGAACACAACCCACCATGATGTCGCAGTGGACGATGCCCTGCTTGTGCAGATAGGCCAGCGCGTCCAGCATCTGCTGCAGGACGAGCAGCATCTCGACGCTGTTCAGGAGCTGCCGCCGGTGCTGGTGCCAGAGCGTGTCGGCGCCGCAGTGCTCCATCAGGAGGACGTGGTTCGCGGGCGGCTCCCAGACGGTGTCGACGTACTGGACGATTCGAGGCTGGGGGGGCGGGTGATGAGAACGTGGTGAGCTGAGAACTACGACAATCGAAGAGGTGGGTGGGTTAAAAGAAAAAGGCACACGAACATGGGAGAGTTTCCGCAACAGGCCGGCTTCGCGCAACACGTCCACATCGCGTTTGGCCCGTTTGCCGGCGTACCGCGTCCAGTTGCGGACGTTGAAAAACTCAGGCACGTTCCCGTTCCGGCCCCGGCCGATGACCCGGCCCTCGACGTACATCGCCTTGGTTAGATCGTCGTTGACGGGAACATCGTCGCCGTTCGTGACTAGACCGGACACACCGCTGACGGGCGTGCCGGGAAGGCTATGGTCGAAGCTAATACCAGACAGTAGCTGCTGCTGCTGCTGGTGCTGCTGCTGCTGCTGCGTCCGGGCGTGGCAGGCAGCACGGAACCGCTCCAGACTGGCGTGGAAAGCGATGTCGTGGTCCGTATGGTCGTCCACACGCACCACAAACTCGTAGGGCGCGATCTGGACGGTTATCCGGTAGTCCGGGGGCAAAACCCAGCGGTACGGCCGGCCCGGTGTCCCCCGGCGTCTCTGCGCCTGCTGGTGGTCGTACGCCACGGTCGTGCCCACGGACGAGACGTCGTCCATGACCACGCGGCCCCAGTGGTCCACGCCGAACCGCAGGTGGTGGGCCCCGACGTGCTGCTGGTGCCGTCCGGGCGCGCCGAGGACGACGTCACACACGGCGCCGTCGCTCCCGAGAACAAAGGTGTCCCCGCCGGCGCGCGGCAGACCATCCAACGTGAGCACAACGAAAAGGCTGTCCTTGTTCTGGCCTGCGTTGCCTGCGTTCCTCGCACGAGATAAGTGCGGCAAGCCGTCGTAGCTGGATATGCGACGGCCGAGGTGTGGACGGTTGCGCTCGGCGTCCGCCGCCGTGAAGCCGGCGCGGAAGAAGATGGACAGCATGGCCGCGGACGGCTGGACCAGCGCGCCCGACAGCATGCGGTAGGCCAACGTCTTTTCCGGCTCGGCGGCCAACGGAGGAGGGGCCGGGGAGGCCGCCGGTGGAAGCGTCCCGGGCCCGGGGGCCGCGAACAAACTCGGTTGGCAGTAGGAAAACATGGCGTGCGGGAAGAACTGTGAAGAAAGGTGACCTTTTTCCTCTTTCCAAGGTATCGTGAGAGCCAGCAGACGTAATAAATAATGTTTCCGCGACAGGCAAATACGCGCGCCCCAACCAACATCACGTTCTTTTTGTTGATGCCCGGTTTGTGGCCCCCATCACAAACAAGGCTGTCACCATGCAGTTTTGATCACGGCGTTGGAAATTTGATTGGCTGAGAGGAAACGCCCAACCCTGGTTCTTGCAGCCAACAGCCTCTGGGGCTGATCACGCAGCGTGTTCCGAGTTGCATCACAATTTTCTAATTAATAGCCCGAAGAACGGCTTGCTGCTAGCAAAGTTCTGACTACTCGATGGCGAAAAAAAAAAAAAAAAAAAAAAAAAAAAAAAAAAAAGGAAAATCCGAAAAGAGCATCCAAAAATGCATGGAATTATGCTTGATGGACATAGTCGTTGCGAATGCAAATAAGTGAAGGGAAACATTGGGCGGACCAAAAGGTGATGATCACAATTTACAACAAGATGGGTCATTTCTACAAAAGCGAGCTATTCGTCATTATCATTCTTGCCATTGTTGTGTGGTTGTGGCCGTCATACAGAGATGGATGAGAAAATGGCGGCGACCGCGGCTTGGACGATCCTGTGGGCTCCGGGGCTTGTCGACTCCGGGGGTTCCCCTTACTTCGGTGATGCCCTCTGTCCTACAACGACAACACTCACGTCCAGAGACATCTGCACCGACTTTATTTTACGTCGTATGAGAATCAGCGGCGTGCGAATGGTAAAATGTCTGGTGCGACGAGAGACTTGGTTGGCCGACAGCGGCTGCTTTTCCCAGCTCAGAAAATGACGGCCGCGCTTTTGATTTCTTCTGTTTCGATTCTGGTCCTTCTGGCCGGGGTTTTCTTTTCTTTTTTTCTTTTTCTTTTTTTTCTTTTTTTTTTTTTTGGCTGTTACAAAGTCGTACTTTATGCCTTGTAGGCTAAGCTATGGACTCACCATCGTACACCCAGCCCCTTTGGCTCGACTCACACTTGCTTCATCCAAAGAGACCGGACCGTGGAAAAAAAAAAGACCGACTCTGTACAAAACGGAAATGCAGCCCTTCTTCTTATGTTCATGATGGGATAATAGAAAGGGTGGAAAATGAGAAAACCTCAATTGAGTATCGAGTCGTGGCAGTGTACGATACAAGACCTCCCTTCTCCCGTCAAAATCTCACAACTGATTCGGCCGTAAACCCCGTATTCTAATCTCCCATAACCTGTCCTTCTGTTGTTGTTCTACTACAATACATCCCAAAGGTCAGTCCTCTCATGACTTCCGGCACTCCAAATCTCCCTGATGTTCTTCCGGCTCGCACGTCCACAGCATTCGCTTTCTTCACCCCAGTTACCACAACTGTGTTGTTGTTGTCTCTGTCGTTACCAGTAGGAGCTGGTCAAGCTTGCTTGTACGGGAGCCGAACACCGCGGTAGACTTCAACCCGCTCAAAGTCGTGAAAGACGCCCTTGGTCACCGGGTAGTCGTAAATGAAGACGCGTCGGTCGGTGGCGCCGATGCGGCGGTTGTCCGGCGCTGTTGACGGGCCGGCCGGGTGCCCGATGGCAGGAATCTCTTCTTCGCGGTAGTAATTCTTGCCGATGACGTGATCAAAGCCGTCTTCGCGGATTTTCGAAAAACCGATGAGAGCCGTGTTCTCCGCTCCCTGGCCGATGAATTCCCAGCCGACCACTCCGAGTTGGTTCAGTCGGACCATGGCTTGCATGCTTTGTATTCCTGTTAGCCTGTACTCAAGACCGATGACCCCCTAAATTAAAGAGAAAGCAGAGAAAAAAAATCAAAAAATCAAAAAAATCAAAAAAAATCAAAAATCAAAAATCAAAAGAACGGGCCTCTTACACAAAGTCACGGCAGCCCGCCACCGTTTCTTGAGACGCATCGGTAAACACAAAGGAATAGTTGGTCAAATCGCCGCGGTGAGGTCCGGTGCACAGCGCGTGACGACCCCGAAGAATGCTGACCCAGTCGCCGACCGTGTGGTTTCCAAGCACCGGAAACTGGAACGCAACGGCTGCCTTAAGGCTCGAAGCGATGTAGCGCCCGAGCTTGATCTCAAATTGGCCGAGGAGGTCCTTGGATGGGCAGTCCATGTTGAGCTGGTAGCTCACGTACGAGATGTCCTCGTTGTGGCCCTCTTGGCCAGCTTTGACGATGACTGGCTCCTTGACGTTGAGCTTGATCACCACGTGCGATTTAACGCCGCCAGGCCGCAAAAACTCCACGTAACACTGGGCCACTTCACGGGTGAGGAACTCGTTCAAAAGCTCGCTCTCTTTGTCGTCATCCCACTCCAACACGAAGCCGTTGCTTTCGTCCGACATGGTTGATGATTGAATAATGTTTGATGCAAAGAAGTGCTAAGAAGAGAGACGTTGATGAAAATTTGCGGATGAAGAAAAGGATAGGGGAAAAAGAGGGTTGCGGCGTAGATAGTTTGATGTGGAAGATGTGAAGGGCAAAAAAAAAAAAAAAAGAAAGAGAGAGTGAGAAGATATCAGCTTTTATAAAACAAAAAAGGTGTGTTTAGCTCGCAATAAAATATTCACCGCCCAGTTTGTTTCTTTCGGGTAGTATAGACAGTGAATATGAATAAAACGGCGGATATATGAAGACATTTGAATGCATGAAAATAGCGAATAAGTGCTAGTTGGCGAACAACAAACACATATTCACTCCACTTCCAAGGCCGTTTGGTGACAAATGCGAGCCTTTGGGCCACCCAGGATTCACGTCTTCTCGCGTTTTACAAATAACGGATCCGGTTGTCCTCTGATGCAGAGGCCGTAGAAAATATGTCTAATCAACGCATCCGGAGGATGAACGGATCTCTTTTTTTTTTCTTACAGGGCTGGGATAGTCAAAGGCAGAGGCGAGGCAGTCAGGCTTGCTTCAAAGAAATGCGTACGTCGGTAGAGGGGCTGCTGAAGTCGAGGATAT
Organism: Niveomyces insectorum RCEF 264; assembly: GCA_001636815.1. NCBI lineage: Eukaryota > Fungi > Ascomycota > Sordariomycetes > Hypocreales > Cordycipitaceae > Niveomyces > Niveomyces insectorum. The sequence continues at coordinate 124,058 of AZHD01000028.1, forward strand.
GAAACGGTCTAGGTCATCAAATAATAAGAAGCAATGCATTCAACGTCTTCATCGCGTTCCCCTTTTGATTGAAATGGTAGAGTTGGTGTTGAACAGTCTCCGGCGTGGCTGCTCTTGGACAAGCGCAGAGAAACAAAGAGCATCAGGGACGCAAAATAAAAAAAATAGGAGAGGCTGCTCGTCGTGAAATGCTATGCCTTACAAAAAAATACGGACCAAGTATGGACAGATGTTGGCCAAAAAATGAAAGCTTTCCAGGTCTGATCATCAAAAGAAAGAGAAGCTTACAACTCCGTGCATAGACGATACGACCAGGCACAAAGAGATGGCTCCAACAGCAGAGGAACGACGAAAGAATTCCCATACCCAGCAGGCTTAAGCTGCATCCATACAAATTTGATTATCCATCGTCACATGCAATCACGCTGCATATGGTAATATTCCTTTCGTAGGCGGCAATTCCGGCCCTTACCTCCTCTTCTCTTTGTTTGTCGTTGTCCCCTATGTAGTCGTCTGTCCTTTATGTGTTTTCGACCATTGCGTATCTCATGGTCTTTGTGGTGAGATAACGTCGAACTCCGCATATGTTTGGCATACGGAGTATTGCTGTGTCGTTGGGGGAGGAAGATATGCGGGAGAGCTGCACAGACAAGTGGGTCGTAATACGTATAAATGTATGCACAAACCAAGCGCCAGCCTCGTTGGTTCGTACCATCTTTTCGCCGCCTGAACATTCATTGATTTTCGTCAAAACTGGCCCTTTTCAACCTGCTTTCATTCATTCACTTTACCACCCTTTTTGTGGCGCTGGCTTAAAAGCGTCCTTTCTCTTCTTTTCTTTTTTTTTTCACTCTCCTTCATTACAAAGTGACACCCAGACCCCGAATCCTGGTCCGTCTCCCGTCAAGCCAGCGTCCTCATCCTAGACTCACAACACGTTGTTTTTCTTCTCATCCTTCTCATCCTTTTTTTTTTTTATATCGGCAGTAATCAGACGTCCTACACTCCCTCCCTAAGGTGCCGAAAAATGGAACACACGAGCCATCTCGCGGAAGAGGCTGCCAAGCTCACCTTGGAAGAGTTGCGCGCCGAAAGGGAAAAGGTGGGCGACCATACAGAAGACGGGTACGCCATTACTGGATTTGTGTATCCGCCGGGGAATCCTCTTTTTTACGTCAAATATAGGCGTAGTCACGGCCTGTTGCCAGAGGCGAGGACGCAGCAGTTTGCCCACGATGGCCTCGCAAAGATGCCGCCAGACGAGAGGCAAGGCATTCACGTCCCGCGCATTCTACGCCTCGTTCAGTACGACAGCGGCTCGGGCTACATCGTGATGGAATACGTCCCGGGCAAGACGCTGGAGCACATTCACCGCGAACACCAGGACATGACCCCCGAGGACAGTCAACCATACTACGACGCGATTTCGAGGGCCCTCCGTCTATTCTTAGCCATCCCCGTGCCGGCCGATGCACAACCCGGCCCCGTCGGTGGCGGCATCATTCACCATGCCCTGTTCAAAGGTTTTGTAGCACCGATCAAATACGACTCGGTGGATATGCTGGAAAAACATATGAATAAGGTAACACACCCTCAGTGTCCGTTGTATTGATTTTATTGTTTTTATACAAAAAGAAAGAATCAAGACCAACGGTGCCTCAAAATAGCTCGCTACCTTGCTGAACGATGCGGCGCCAACCGTCACCCTCGAGCGGGACCTGCATCTCGTGTTTTCGGATTTGCACATGGGCAACTTCCTCTTCACGGAACACGGCGATTTGTACGTGGTCGACTTTGATCACGCCTCGCTGTTGCCCTTGAGTTTCATGGCGTTTACCCTCGGCTTTCCGTCCACAATGTCTTGCCGCGTGGCAGCACGAATCGAAAAAGACTTTGACCTGCCGCAAGAGAATTTCAAGGTGATGTTGAGGGTGTCTTCGCACTTTGAGCGGGGCACACGCAAAATCGGTACGTTCTTTTTCCTTTCTTTTTCTTTCGGCTCCGGTTCTCCTTTGATTTGTCTTTTCTCCTGCCGAAGTCACCACCTCGTAGGTTCGTTATTGTTTGTGATCCGGGACCGGAGACGCTGACACCCAACACAGGACTGCCGCTGTAAACGGAATGAGGCAGGCAGCAGGTGTCCAAAAGCAACCAAAAAAGGTTCCATCTTGGGTGCGTTAAAAAAAAGACACACCAACAGAGAAAGTACATAGGACAGGGATGGGAGCCAGGAAACGGGCGAGACGAGTTCTGCCTGTAGCGATGTCTGATCCGTCTTCTTGCTGTTAGCATTTTCAATGTACTTTGAAATCTACAGATTTTTTTTTTACGACGATGTTATTGTAGGCCTTTGGCGGAAAATGCGACAACTTTATGAGACAAATTTCTCAGTCCAAAAATACGCTTCATACTTTGAGTCCCCCATTTTTATGTCTATCCCGGCATGAACAATTGGTCTGTCGTGTCCATCTTCTTTACTACTTCTCCGCAGCGCGTTTAGGAATGCATCTTCGATTGCAACGAAAAAAATTATATTTATAAGTGGTTTGATAGCACCTTGTCATTTGTATCCAAAACTAGGCACGTTCTTCATACTCCTACATCTTTTCATACTCTGGTCCAGTCGTTCGCCTCGCCGTCACAAATCTATCGCCATTAACCTATCATCTAAAGACATGGGGTGAGATAGACGACAGGACTGCGCTGATGAAATGCAAGCTATCATAGGATGTGGCTGCCCGATGAGAACAAAGCGTTTACTCTTACTCGTTGTGCCATTTTTGCCGCTTTGTCTTTCGGCCGTCGGCATCTCTCGCCAGCGAGAGATGTGATGACCGTGATCCACACAGCGGTAGGGTCCTTCTACGACCGCGTTGTTTCTTGGCCTTGTTGCATCTTTCATTTTCTCTCAATAAGTAAGGCTAGCTCTTGGCCTGGACGCTGTCGAATTTCAGTAGCAGATGTGGCAGCATGCTCTGGAAGCCAACGCGTTCCGACCTGGCTATCAATATTAGGCGTTTGTTGAAACTCGTCTACTGAGATATGACCGTGGTACACGAATACTAGAAGGCAACTGTTGGACGGTGTTTGACTACCAGCCGATGTAATATTTACTGGAGATTGCCCGGTGCATTGGTCAACGGCTCTTGCCATGTGAAAATTTTGTTCATTTTGTCTTGGCTTCCTTTAAAACTCGATGAACGTCCATAGGTTTCATGAACGATGGCATTTAGATCAAGTTGTTTAGTTATTTGAAACTTTCCAATTGCCTAGGGTCCCTGACGTCTCGTATATCAGAGCAATAAAAAGAACCGAAGAATAATAAAGCAGAAAAAAAAAACCAAATAAATAAAAAACAAACGAAATAAAAAACGTCCAAAATCATACTGCGCGAGAGCAGCTCATACAACAGCCACTTCAGTGCCCCCCCTCCCTTTCCCCGGAAACGTTTTCAACTTCAGGCCCTACAACACGCCAACTAGGCTCCGTGTTCTTAACTTCAGTCCCGGCGGAAAATACCGTCGCGGTAGCCGTGCTCCAAACACTGCCGGGCGCTGTACCGCGCTGTCGGGTCCAACACGACCATGTACTGCAGCAGGCCCGGCAGCGGGTCGTTCTTCTGGGCGCGCGCGCGCTGCTGCACGGCGTTCACCACCGCCTGCGGCCAATACTGGTTCCACTGCGCAAAATCGTCCTTGGGGATGCCCGCATAGCTGGGGAGGCCAAAAGCCCACCCCAGCATCATGACCCCCGCCGACCAGATGTCGACCGCCACGGAGTAGCCGAGGTACTCTCCAGCGGACGAAGACGACGCGCCGCCGCCCCCTGACGTCGAGGGCGGCCGCACACGACGTTGCTGGCGGTAGCCCGGATAGATTTCCGGCGCCGAGTACAGCTGGTTGCCGCAAAACGTGGTCATGAGCGAACCGGGCGTCACCGCGCGCGACAGGCCAAAGTCGGCGACGCGGACATGAAAGGGCCGGAGCGAGTCGATCAAGAGGTTTTCCGGCTTGAGGTCGCGGTGCGCCACGCCTTGGCCGTGCAGGTAGTCGAGCGCGCACAGAATCTGGTGGAAGGCGGCCAGGTAATCGGCGAACCGCAGGCCGCGGAAGCCGCTGACGTTGCCGTACGGATAAAACGGCATCACGATGGTGGGGACGGGCGTCTCCGTGTAGTCTACCAGGGACATGATGCAAGACTGATGTCGTAGGCGCGGAGATGTCAGTTAGTCGTCGTCCGGTTTTTTCGTCCAGTTTTTTTGGATTTCGAGGTACGAGAGAGAGACAAAGAAACTCGTCCTGCAAAAAAAACCAGGCTCAAACTTACATGGGACAGCTTCTGCATCAGATGAATCTCCTTCTGCATCTGCTTCATGGCATGAGCCAGATCGCCGCGGGCGGTCGCGTTGCCATTGACGAGATCACTCTGATTGAGCAGCCGTTTCTCGGCCATTGCTCTGCCCGTCTGCAGGCTCACAACCAAGTAGACGGCGCCAAAGGACCCGCGGCCGATTTCCTTGCGGAAGCGCAGCCTTTCCTCGCCGAGCAGCGAATTGGTCCCTGAGCCATCCGGTGCCCTGGGCGGGTTCTTCTGAATGAAGCGGTGCAAAATATACCGATACGCTGGAGGAGCTAACTTCTGGTTGGGGAACACAATAGCAAACTGAAGGCCTTCCAATTTTCCTAGCGCCACATAAACAGTCGTCCAGTGTTCATCCCGCCCGGGCTCCAAGGAAAGATAGATCGAGTCACCGTTTCGTAGCGCGATGCGCTGCTTGTCGTACACAATGGTAGTTGGCTGCGATGTTTGCTGGTGGATCTGCACACGGAAATCGGGGGTGACTGAGATCGCAAAGTGCCGGCGGCTGATGCCTTGCGTGCCATGGTGGCCCAACAAGATGTCTGATGTAGCGGGATCAGTACCGAACTGCCAACCCAAGGCAGGATTTTTGAGCTGTTGACCCGGGTTGTCAAGTAGTAATATAATCTGGTCATGAAAATCGTCTTGGTTGTCCTTAAAAGCGGGAGAGTGCGAGCCGCCGACGATGTCAAATCCAGGACGGTAGTAGCCTTTGTTTTCATTCAGCTGAAAAGCTCTTTGACACAGACGGCTTCTGTCTTGTGGGTAGAGCTTGGCGAAAATGTTTGGATCCATGATATTAGGCGTCAAAACTGGCCAAAGCCTTCCGTTTTGTTGTTCAAAAAAATAGTTCTAACATGGAACGGAAAAATCGCGCGTATGGATGCCATGATACTAAATACTGCGTAATCTCGGAATACTGCATGACCCCGAATGCTTCCCGCGGGATAATGAGGCTGAGCACACAACCGCCCCCAACTTTCTTTTGTGTTTCGCATACACCGGCGCTTAAATTGGCAGTGAAAATGTCGCGGCAGGAGCACGATTGGTGGACAGGCGCCCATGCAGAACGCTGTTCTTAAAAATACGACTTCTATTATTATTTTTTTAGGGGCTAAACAAATACGCGGACGACGACGGCTGCATATATGGTCTGCCATTCGCTTGGAATGAGGTTTCAGGATTATCACCCTGGCGGGACCGTCATTGCATTGATTGGTGGTTACATTCCCAAACGACGACGACGACGAACCAAGCACCGCAAATAGATCGCGGCAGTTCCTATTTTTTTGTGGACGGCCACGCCCGCGAGCCCGAGACAAGTCAAAAGTTATTTTTGTCGAAACAACGCCCCATGCCACCGGAGGCAAGACCCGGCGCTACCAAAGCTGAAAGGTATTGCAGCGTGCCGTCCCGGTCTTGCTGCTGTGATGGCCAGGTTTGAGCATCCGGAGTACGGCGTGGTTAACGGAGTGTGACAGCACTTTTGTCTTTACTTTAAGGGGTGTGGTGAATGATCATTTATGATAAACGGTAGGAGCTATCGAAGGATTTTCTCTTGACTTGTGTTTCAGGGTCATTCTGAGAACATTTGATCTCGCCATACGGTGCAGTGATGGTACTCATCGGAGGAGTGGAAGATTATTACAGATGACTTATTTCGATGCTCTACACATAATTGCAGATATTTGAGCTAAATCATTGTTTTCGTGTCTTTGCCTTTTATCCATTTTGTTAAAGAGTCAAGGAAAGACGTATACGTTTACCTCGATGGGTGTGTTTACTTTTGTTGAGCCAGGATAATATACAGGAAGCATTCTAAACTTGGTGAAATTTGCTTCTTTGGTCTGCTGTATTTGAAAAAGGAGTATGACCGCCAAAGTGACGATGAAGAGGTATACTGGTAAGATGGCTACCGTTTGCATGAGACGGCTGTTGCTTATTCACATCTAGTGCGTTTGAGTAAACCCAAAAAAAGTACATGAAACGAAAAAAAAAGGGGAAACAGAAATGCGAATAGAGAAAAAACAAAAGCAAACAGAGATATACACCAACACATGCAGAAAACCGCCTTTGGCATGCTAATTGCACGTCCCGGCGACAAAACAATGCCCCTTTGCAACAATAAAAACAGCCCTCTTCAAAAGACAACAACACCGACTTCTATATGCACATCTCGCTCGTGTCCGTTACCCTCTTACAACCTCTGTTCCCTTCACCGCCGGCGCTGCCGTACCACCTTGGTCGCCTCCAGCAACCACAAGTTGACCGCCGTGTCATTGTCCTGCACCGCTGGCGTCGGGTCCGACACCGCATCCCACGTTTTGAGCCCGAACCGCACGCGCTTGTTGCGCTCGTTGCCCAGCACACCGCCGAACCCCATGCTCGCCGCCATGCGCTTCAGCTGGCCCGGTCCGGGCGTGCCCGGCGTCGGGGTCGAGTTCGGCGTCGGGGTCGGTGTCGGGGTGCGTCCACCGCCCTCCTGTGAAACTTCGCGGGTTGTCGTCGTCGTCGTCGTCGTCGTCGTCGTCGTCGTCGGCTGGCTTGGCGCCGCCCGGCTAAACAGTGTCGGCGGCACGCGCTCCAGGTACAGGCGCGGGTAGTCAACGGGGCCGGCCGCGGTGCAAGACAGCATGTAAGCCAGTATGGGTGGCAGATCGCCGCCCGCGGCAATCGTGTTCGCCTTTACATGTGCGTTTGCCCCGACACTTGTGCTGGCCCCCGCTCCCGCGACGGCGTCTCGTAGAGCGCGCACACAGTGCTGCCGCGTCTCGTCGGACAGCCCGTCCGCGAGCAGCAGCGCCGCGTCGAACAAGCGGCTCTGCAGTGTCAGACATTGTGCACTGGAGCCGTCCGCGTTGTTGATCCTGCTGCTACCGTTGCCTTTATCCTCGTTCTGGTCGCTGTCGCCCTCGTCGTCACCTGCCCATGACGGCACTTCCATGCTCAGGCTGGCGAGCGCAATGCACGCCCCCGCGTGAACGGCTTCCTGCTCGAGGTCGCGAGCCGACCGCGGCAGGCCGAGCAGCCCAACCGCGCTGTTGCTGGCGGTGGCGTTCATATTTGCCCGTTTAAAGGTCGTGGATGACAGCGCGGCGGCGCCCTTTGTGTCGGCAACAGAGCCGACGCCGGCGCGGACCGTGCTGCTTGCTGCCAGCTGTTGCTTTTGCTGCTGCCGTTCGTCTGATCCCAGAGCGACCGCATCCCGGTTCGGCAGGTGTAACATGATCAGCGACAGCAAAGCCGGTAGCCAATCCCGCAGAACGGCTTGCTTCACGCTGTGGATCCGGGCCGGTTCGTCGCTAGACGATTGCGCGTCGCGCTGTGCGGGCAGCCCCGTTGGCTCTCGAAGCAAGCACCAAAGCTCGCCCAACTTGTCCACGACCGACGCGTCCAAGGGCGGGGCGACAGGAGTTGGCAGCAAGCCGGGCGAGGACGGCGGCGGTATGCTTGTGAGACTGGCGTTTCCGAAGGCGCTGGCCGCGGCAGCGGCAGCAGCAGCGGCAGCGGCAGTGGTATCCTGTTGTACCTGCAGCTGCAGCTTCTGCTGCTGCTGCTGCTGCTGCTGCTGGTTCAGCATGATGGCGCGCACAATGTCAAGGAAACCGCTTGCCACAGCAAAATTGGGCACCGTGTCGGTCGCCGCGTCGGTGTTCATCCCGATTCCGAGTCCCACAACCGGTGCAGACGCGGTCAAGAGCTTCCGCGTGGGCACTAGGTCGAGAAACCGCGCCTGCGCGTGATCCTTCAGGCTCGCAGCCATGTCTGCGGGCAAGCTGTGCAGCACGTGGAGGCTGGAGAAGCGAAACTCAGACACGGCGCGCAGAATGAGGTTCGTCAAGTGGTCGGCGTCCTTGGCGCGCTCCGTTACTGACGCGTAGGGACCGGGCCCCACGACGAGGCCCAGCGCTAGCTGGCCGACGCCGGCGGCAAAGACGTCGAGGCCCCGCAGCATGGCAAGCGGCGTCCTAGCCGGCAACACCCGGCCCGTCAATGCCAGCGTCGTCATCTCCCACAGCCCGCTGCGCACGGTCTGGTCCGTAGTTTTCGCAAGCGCGTGTGCTGCGGCCGGTGCGTCCGCCACGGCAACCGCGCGCAAGAGCCGCGATACACAGCGTGCATCAATGGGTGCCCGAGAAGCTGCGGTGGCAGCTGCAGCGGCAGGGGCTGTAGCTGCTGCTGCTGTTGTTGTTCTTGTTGTTGTTGCAGCCGATGCCGCCACCGCCGCCGCTGCGGCTGAAGGAGTCGCTACAATTGATCCTTGCCCGTCTCGCCGCTGGTGATGTCGCCACAACGTCATCTCCGCAACGGCGTTCCGGACCAGCGCGGCGAGGCCGGCCGGCGCCAACAGTGGGGCCTCACTCTGGAAGAGGCGAAACCGCTGGACCTCATCGCAGGTCAACATCGGGTGGCCGTCGGCCAAGGGCGCGGACAGCAGAGCCAGAACGTCCTGTAGGTACGCGGTACGCCAGGTGTTGCGCGCCGGCGACTGCTGCATAGCGCCCGGTTCGCGCGCCTGTTCGTCGGCCGTCGTAGCCATGAGGCTGGCCAGATCCAAGCAGCCCAACACGACGTACACGGGGTAGACAGTTCGGATTGGCGGACGGTTGCGCATGGTGCGCAGGCGTTTGAGCCACTTGATCATGATGGTGTCGAAGTGGATTGTGTTGAACCGCCGTAGACGCGCAAAGAGGCTGGCCGACAGACGCAAGTTGTCGCGGGCACGGTCCCTTCGAGCGGGTTCGCTGTCGTCGTTGCCGGCGCCGGCGCCGGCACCGGCCCTCGCACTGCCACCGCCGCCACCGCCGCCACCGCCGCCACTTGATTCTGGCATCAAAAGCCGCCATCGCTCCTGGCTGATCATGGCAATGGTGCCAAATAGGCGGTCCATCGTCGTACTGTCGATGCTCGTGCCGCTGCTGGCCAGCTTCGCCATCTCATCACGAACCTCGTCGACGGCGGCGTCCTCTTGGGACGCCGGTGGGCCTCGGCCGTCGGACAATGGCGAGCAGTCTGCGTCATACGTGGCTATGGACAGGCGCCGGTCTAGGTCCAGCAGCCGAGTGTAAACTTCGGAGCCCATGGCCGAGCCCGCGTCGTAATGCCTTTCCCCAGCAATGTCACCGTCGACGGCCGATGGAACCTTGCTTTGCTTACCGGCGTTTGTGGGAATCCACCGCGATGCTTGCATGTTCACCCCAAAAACCAACGTGCCCGGTTTTGGCGGTGGCATCTTTTCGGCGAGGGCCGGCAATGCTAGTATCAGGGGCCTCAAGTCTGTGCCCGCGGGCAACAGAGTTTGGAACGCCGTGGTTGCGCCGGCGTCCAAAGCCACCGTCATGGATAGCGCACGGTCCATGATTCGATCGTACAGAAGCCGTCCGTCCCCTAGCGCGAGGAACGCCGGGAGGTACAAGTTCACCGTGTCTGCGCACAGGGCCATCACGCTGATGGATTGCGGGCAGCTCACTAGCGCAAGCATAAACGCGGCCAGCAATTTCAAATCGTCGGTGCTCTCGACTAGCGCGCGGATTGCGTCCACCCTGTCGAGGGGCATGTTGGCGGGATGGTTCGTAGCGCCCTTCTCGTCCGCAGATGCAATCTGCTTTGAAGGCGCCGACCTTATGCCGGGTTTTGCGGGCGGAATCGCACCTGCTTTGCCGCTTGCTTCGTACGCGCCCAAAGGCGATACGACGTGCTTCTCAAGCCAGTCGGCCACGGCCATCTTCACATTGCGGCTCCTGCTTTGGATCCGACGAAGGACGGAGGCAAGCACGCGCCCGGACGGTCGCGCTTCTGCCGGTTTTGCCGTTGCTGAGGTCGTTGGCGGTACATTGATCGACGCCTGGACGTCACGCAGAATGGCGGCAAGATCCTTGGCTTCGAGATCCGTGTCGTAACCCAGACGCCGAAGATGGTTGGCACGGAGGCTGCCAATGTGGTGGTCTAGCAGGTGGACGGGAAGCTCAGCAACCAAGCGCACATGGGGCTGCCCATCAGAAACAACGCTGTCGGCGTCAGACGGGCGACTTTGTAGGATCAACCACGCTAGATACTGCGCCGGCATAAATGCCCCATGCAAAACTAGATGCCCCACAAGTTGGTAAAACGCCTTGCTGCCTTCTGATTGCTTGTCTTGGAACTGACGCGACTGCTGCTGCCGCTCTTTTGACGCCGCTTTGTTGTGGTGGTTGCCCTCCGTTACAGGCGCCAGTGTTCTTGCTGCCGCTGATGCGGTGTCTCCATTGTCTTTGTCTTTTAGATTCGACTGGAGAAACGCGAGAACGAAGTCTGTCGCGAGCTTTGCATCGTCCCGACACAACTCGCGGATCAACCGCCCAGCAACGTAAACTCTGGCCAAGCCCAGACGGTGTATGGATGCGCACCATCGAATGACAAACGGAACTGCCTCTTTCCTGTCGAGGCGCAGAAAGTCGGCAAAGTGAGAGTCAAAGTCGACCGGACGGCGTACGAAACTATCTAGAGGCAGGAGCTTGTGTGCTACTTGCTCCATTTCAGCAGGCATTTCGGGCCGCAGGCAGTCGTTGCGATGGCGAATGGTCGAAACGGCGAGCAAAGGAGCGTGCGGGGAGGTTTCTGATGAGGCAGAAGCAGGCGAAAGAGACAGGTCTGCTATAATTTTTTCGTAACGCGGCCAAACGGCCTGGCAGACAAATGCGTCCGGATGGCCCTGAACCATGCGCTCTAACAGCTTCTTGGCCTGGGCCGAGGATACGGGTGCCGTTCGAAACTGGGATAACTGAGAGAGATGTTAGATAAGAGCACTGCAGGGCTGGGTTGGGGCTGTGCGCGTTGGCGAGGAGGGCAAAAAAAAAAAAAAAAAAACTCACATATTAAGATTGTCACGGCCAGGTGGCTGCTTGTCTTCCGCCGCTGCATGAGGTCGTGAAAGTATTCTTCCACGACGACCAGCCAAAGGTCGAAATACGGGACGGGGGAAACGGCTGCCGGCAAGCGAGCGGCGCCCCGCAAACCCGCGAGCATCCAATTCAAGAACTGGTCGTGGTCCACCAGTCTCTCCAGGTAGAGCTGGCGTGCGAAGCGGACCGCATAGAGAAGGCGATCGCGGCCCGTGTCCTTGTCCAAATCGAATTCTGCCAGAAACGCCTCGAGAAACTGCTGCACCGTGAGGGTCCAGTCTTTGAGCCAGCGCAGTTCGGATTCGGCCAAGGTAATCACTGACGCCGTGCCCTTCCGCTTGAAGGCGCGCAGCTCCTGTGCACCGACACAACGAGCCAGCCACATGGCGCGGTCCACGGGCACACACTTGAGCATGCACTGCTCCAGCAGCACCCGGCCACGAAGGCCATGGGGGATGGTGCGGCTGAGCTTGCGCAGCGGAATGGCCGAATTGGTCAGATCACGCAGCCAGGTCTCACGCCGGGTGTCCGTCACGGTGACGCGCGGTGGCAGCTTGAACTGCGAGGCCGGTGCGATGTGGTTCTTCTCGCGGGACAAGGCATTGGCCAACGCCAGGGCCTGCCCCAGCATCGCGATGCTGTGCTTCTGTTTCAGCAACATGGGCAACCATCCGCGCGCCGAGCTGGTCTCCGCGTTGTGGGACTGGCTGTTCTGCAAGCGGTCGTAATGCCCCCCCCGCACGGTGGCCTCGGTGAAGCGGTCCTCGGGGTGGCGTCCCTTCCAGGGGTAGAAGTCGGCGTACTTGACAACCGGCGCCTTCTGTTGCACGCGGTTGTTCGCAGCGGTGTTGGCGGAGCCGCTGTTGCGTGCCTGCATATTGTTGCCGCCGCCGCCGCCGCCGCCGCCGCCGCCGCCGCTGCTACTGCTGCTGTTGCTGCGCGCGTTGCCGAACCCGGCCGTGCCATAGGCGCCCATACTGTTGCCGCTCGCAGATCGCCCCGCTGGGCCATGCCCCCCGGGCGGTGCCTGCGCAGGAGACTGCGCATACCCTCTCGGTCCGGCTTTTGCGAGCCCGCCGAAGCGCCGGCCGGGAGGGGGTACAAAATAGTAAGGCACGTTGGAAGGCACTTCAGGCCGCCACGGCCTTGGCCGCCCGTCTTTGTCTATGCCGTCTGCGTCTCTTTGGCCAGGTGTCGAGCTTGCACCATACACAAGAGACGTCGACTTCTTGAATATAGACGCCCGCAGACTCCCGCCGTTGCTACCGGTCGTGGCTGTTGGCGAAGATATGGCGACGGTGGTCGAGGAGGTGGCGGAAGCAGAGGCCGAAGGCGCACCGGCTGCGCCGTCTCCGTCCTTGCCTAGGGGGTCGCTTGCCCACGTAAACTCCGCAAAAGTTGCCCGGCCACGGTTCGAACAGAGCGGAAGGTCGGGCTTCGCTCTACCTGTTGCTTTCGGCGTGGCATCGACGGACGACGGTGCTTGTTGTTCCGAGGGCACATCGGTGGTGGCGTTCGTGCGTGACGAGGACTGCGACGAGGACAACATTGGTTAACAACAGTCATGGCGAAATAACGAAGGCATGTAAAAAAAAGGGCCACTTGCCTCGTTTTTGGATCCATCGAGATCCGGCTCCGAGTCGAAGCTTCTATAGAAACTGCTGTGCCGGGGCCACGTCGAAATAACAACGTGCGCCTTGGGCTTTGCCTGATATAATCCAGGGGGAAGTGGTCGTTGGACAGGTTGTTTTTGGCGTGTTTTGTGGTGCTGTCCGTGCCCCGGCCTCTGCTGTTGTTTCCGTGCTGACGAAGAAGACGATGATGGTTGTTGTTGTTGTTGTTGTTGCTGTGGTCGTTTTCCTTGCGGACCTTGCTGTTGCGTCTGCGGCAACTGCTGGAATTGCTGTTTCTTCTGCAACTTTTTCTGCAGCTGCTGCAGCTGTTGTTGTTTCTGAAACTGCTGTTGGTGAAGACGCTGTTGCAGGAGTTTCTGTGGCGTCGGCTTCTCGATCCGCTGCTGTTGCTGCTGTTGCTGCTGCTGCTGCTGCTGCGGCGGCGGCGGCGGCGGCGGTAGCGGTGGCGGTGCCTGCTGTGTACTGTTCGTCCGCCGAAGCACCGGAGCCGGGGTCACGGCGGGCCGCGCCGGACGTGCCTCACTTGCCATATGCGCCGGGACCAAAGGCCGTGTCGCCGTCTCTGTCTGCTGCTAAGTCCAGAGAGTGAGCCGAGCCGCATCGAAGATCTTCCCTTGCCTCGGCTCTTCTGCGTCGAAGCCCGAGAAACGGGCTGCGGCTAAGAGAGAGGCCGGCGTATACCGGTGAACGACGCACGGCGGTCCGGGGAAACAAAAAAACAGCGACGACCAAGCCCAGAATAGAGCGGAAATGCCAGCAGTGTTTGTCCGAAAAGCCGCTGGAAGCGAAGACGCCGAGGAGAAAACCCGACAGACCGGCCCAGCAGGATGAAGCAGCGTCGGACGGCGGATCACGATCGGGTCAGTTGGTTCGCATGGATTCCGAGACTGGGCGGCCTATCGAGACGAGGCGAAAACGAGGCCTGAAAGAAACCCAACCATCGTGGTAGTATCGTGATCGTGATACCGTGAATCTGCCAATGTTGTCGATCTTGTCTTTTCTGCGCTCAGCGCTTTAGCCGTGATTCGTCGTGGGATGCATGCGGAGAATGGGGACAAAAAGAAAAAAAAAGAAAAAAAGAAAACCCGTCCTACATACAAATTCGCACGATTGTAGGTATGCAACGACGTGCGTACAACAAGGTCCTGTTTTGTGGTTATCGTGAGATGCAGATATTAAAGGACCGGCCTGGGGTTTTGGTTTCGCTGCGATTACTAAAACGGGGACACCACCAATATATTATCGCCTTTGATGTGGGGATACGGAGGAAAGAAAGTGATACGACGCAGCATACTCCGTATGTGGTTTGCGCCTTCCTTCGCTAGGGGTGGGGCTAAAGAGATACAGCCATCCGTCCCGCCGTTGTCACCGCACTTTCCCGTTTCGCCGCAAATTCCAGCCAATGAGATCACGCGACGGACCCAGCAAAAAATCCCGCTGCAGGCGCAGACCCCCGTTTCGGCTGGGGACCTGGTCAGCCCGCTGTATCCAGCTGGAGCGTTTTGTCAAGGTGGGTGGGTGTGTGGGGTAAGAGCGAACTACGCACCATATTTGTCAGGATTTTGTCGGCCCGGCAGCCGCCGCTCGCTGCTGCTGTGAAACCCAAAGCAGAAAGGGTTCATTTTGAAACGGAACCCGGGTAATTGCATATGCACGTGAGTTGCGTTTCTTCTCCGACCCGCTTAATGCAATTTCCTACAGAATGCCGCGGCGACCGCGATGAAAAGCGCAAAAGCCTCCTTTTTCGCAGAAGCACGTTCTCGCCTCCTTTCATTCCATCGCGCCGCTTATCCATCATCATGTCGTCCAACAAGAAAGATCCGCGCCGGCTCAACCTGGGTTAGTATAATCCTGTGTCTCTGCCAATTGTCCCTCCCATGGTGTCGCTACAACAGCGTCGCTAACCGTCCACAGTCGTTCCCTACCAGGAACCGGCCCCGTCCAAGGACGCGGCGGACGTCGCCTCGTCCATGTCGTCCATCATGCCCATGGCCGCGATGATCACGCGCAACCGTTTCGTTGGCTGGTGCGTTGCCGTCAACACTGCATGTTGCATCTTGTCGACCCACAGCTGCTGCCTCAGGACTAACTCTCCATCCAGGGGCTCTGTCATTTTCAGCATCATGAGCTGGCTCGGCGAGAGCGAGGAGTCGCGCAAGAACGGCAGCACGCCGGGCTACTTTTCCGTTGGCATGTCGTGTATGTCGTGCCTTGGGCCGGACAACTCTCCGTCTACTTCTCTTGTACGACTTGCTGACGCTTACTCTGCCCACTCTCTAGTCATGGCTTTGGTCGTCACGTACCTTCCGATGTTCCTCCCAACCCCCGGCGCCAACCAAGCGCAGGCAAACACTGGCGCGTCTACGCCCGTCCCGGTAGCATAAGACGACCTCCCTTGAGACCTGGGTCCGAAAATGCAAGACAATCTCGCGGCTAGAGAAGAGAGAGGCGAACGAGGACAAGTGTGTTGTGGTGTGCACGGGTGCTTTGTGCGAGGCATGCATACAACATTGTTCCTACACAAGGAAGATGGCGAGGGATAAAGGTAACGAAGGGTCTTTGCGTATGTTTGGATTGTCAAAATGACGTGTCGCCGCAAACTTGTATACCTCTGTATATTGTACGTACCGAATAATATAATACCACGAAATACCACTGGCACAGCAATGCTGTCTTGTTCCTTTGCTCAGTAAGTAGCACCTTGTTGACGGACGACGATATAACGTAGCCCAAGTCTATAACCGCTCTTTGTATCTATGCGCGCGGGTCAAGCCATTTCTCTTTTCCTAGTCCGCCCGGAGTCGTGTTCTGCTGCTTATATACCATCCAAACACCCGCCGAAAGCAATACGCCCGTGTATGTCCCCGCTCTTTGCTTAGAACGACCCACGAATGGCCGCCTTGCCGCCCACTTCCCTTGCGGTAAAGCTGACGCCCATGTCCGCACGGATGCTGATGGCCACCTCGATCTTGGCATTCCTCTTCACGCCCCGCAACGCCGCCTCGGCCAGCAGGCCTTGCACTTTCCAGCCCCTTTTCCGCTGGTCCTCTTCCTCGTCCTCGTCCAAGTCGTCGTCCGAATCCAGGTCGGAAGCGTCGGAATCGTCCGCAGAACTACTCTTCTTCTTATCCTCGTCCGCCTTCTTCGCCGCCGGGATGGTGTGCACGTGGGTGCTACCTTCGGCAAACCGCAGAAGGACGTCGCCGCCTTCTTTGGGCCCCGGCAGCAGCACCGCCCGCCGCACGGGCACGGCCGACTCGGCCGCAATGATGGGCGTGAACACCTCCTGGTCCCCCCCAGCGGCGTCCGCGGCAAGGGGCACCGCCACCACGCCGACCGCCAGCGATGTGTGCTGCACAGTGCGCACCATCGGATGCGCGCTCTGCTCGATCTCGTCGGCGTCGAAGTCGCGCACCAGGTTCGCCTGCAGCGCCGCGCCGCGCGCCTGCAGCTCTGACGGGTTTGTGGCCGTCGGCACCGTGCTCGGCGCCACCACCAGCGTTGTGCTGCTGCTGCTGCTGCGCCCGCCGCCGAACAGGTTGCGCAGGTTCTCGGCGATGCGCGGCGTGTGCGCCGTGCCGCCCGACAGCAGCACGACGTCGACGTCGATCAGGTCCAGCCCAGCCTTGTGTACGACGGTCTCGACGAGGCGGTCGATGCCCTCGAACACGGGGCGCGCCAGCGTCTCGTAGCGGAAACGGTTGACGGTGCTCGTAAAGTCGCGCCCATCGGCCAGCGACTCGATACCAATGGCGGCGTTGGCACCGATGCTGAGCGCCTTCTTGGCGGCCTCGGACTCGAGGCGCAACTTGGCCAGGCTGCGCGGGGTTTCGCGCGGGTCGAGCCCCTGGTTCTTCTTGGCAAACTCCTTGGCGAAGTGGTCGATCAGCACTTTGTCGAGGGCGGCCCCCACAAACTCGTAGTCGTGCACGGTGGCCAGCACGGTGGCCATGCCGGCGCGCGACGCGACGACGGCGGCGTCGGATCGCGTGCCGCCCAGGTCCGCGACGACAATGACCTTGTCCTTGCTGTCCAGGCTGGCGGTGCCATTCACCGCCTCGGCGTCGACGCGCGCGGTGTAGGCCGCCGCGACGGCAGCCGGCTCGGTGATCAGCTGCAGGATCTCGATGCCCGCGGCGTCGGCGACCCGCACAATGGCCTGGCGCTGCGCATCGGTAAAGTTGGTGGGCACGCTGATGACGGCCGACGTGACCTGGCGGCCCAGGTAGTCGGAGGCCGAGCCGATCAGGCGCCGCAGGTAGCGCGTGGCCACCTCGGACACGGAGACGGTAGACGGCTCAGCCGGCGTGGGCGCCGCGGACGGCTTGCCGTCCGTGTCGGATGCGCTCCCGCCCTCGGCGTCTACGCCACCGACAGCCTTGTCCACGATCGAGAACGTCACCTCGCCGTTCGTTTGTTGCGGGTGGGCAGACGCATGGCAGTAGGTCGGGTCGATGTCGGCGAAACTGTCAGGTTAGCATGGGCCGGCCTCGGAAAACTCCAAGGAAAAAAAAGGAAAAAAAGGAAAGCCACTGTTTCAAAGCAAACATACTCTCTACCGAGTAGATCCTTAAAGTAGGCCACGGTATTGGAAGCGTTCCGCACGAGAAAGTTCTTCGCTTGCTGGCCGTAGTACTCCTCGCCGTCGACGTAGGACAAGATGGTCGGGATCTGGCGATCTACAACACATTAGCTGGTGCGCCTCCAGACTGCACATGGCAACGTGCCGGGCCCCAGGTTACATACCACCGTCCTCGTTGGCAATCACCTCCACCCGGTCGTCGAACGTGTAGGCGATCGAGCTGTTGGTGTTGCCGAAGGAGATGCCAATAGCCGTCCGGTCTTCGGGCGCAAACCGCGTCGCCGATCGGGGCGTTACGCCTTCTGAAGCCATTTGTGTGCTTGGTGTGAGGCGAGAACAGGGCCGGGAGGGCGAAAAGGGTTCTAGCTGGGCCGTATGTCGGGGCGCGAAGAGGAACCCAGGGGGGAAGGTTGGTTGGTAAGGTGAGGCCGTTATGTTTGCAGATTTTGTAGGGCAGCAAAAAAAAAAAAAAAAGTTTTAGGTATGAAAAGACGAAAAAGGAGCTAGCGCGCGTTTTGCACCGTGTCTTTTCTTATTTGCACGTTATTTGGAGCTTAATGTACATAGGTACAAAGGCCTGTTGAGACAACGGCAACACAAGACCGTTGGCACGTGACTTTGTGAAGAGCGCAAATACGATTAGTCATACATTCATTGTTATTTTATCTGGCGCAGAGCGATTCCCCAGCTTGTTGCTAGGATGCCTTCTGCGCTAGAACCCTTTTTTTTTGGCGTGTCCAACGCGACCAAAACATTCATTCATTCATCCAACCCGGCACATCTGGCTCGAACTTTCATCTTCGGCGGTAATTTTGCAGCAGTTTTTTTGTTTTTTTGTTTTTTCACTCTTCGTCGCGCGGTTCCGTCCCGCCGCCGAACATGGCGCCGTTGGTCTTGCACAACGTGCCGGACGATGAGCTGTACACGGGCAAAGACGGCGTCACGCGGCCGTTTGCTATCGTTGGGGCCGCCGATGAGTATGTTCTTGTCCCGGGGCTTCGTCTTGCCGTCCTTTGGACGTCCTTACATTGCTAACACCTTTTCTCTCAAGCAGACGGCGATCGGCACGCCTGCGGCGGCAGGCCGCTACCAACCACGGATCCTTTGGCCGGGCGCGCTCGCGGCAACAAGCCGGCTCGGTCGGGCCCAGCAGCGGACGCACGAGGCAGACGGGCGCCAAGGTGACCGCAACGACGGTCATGGCAGCCGACGTGGTGTTTTCTACGTGGAAGAAAGAGCAGGAGACGCTGTACGAGGAGCAACACCAGCCAGGCCAAACAGGCGAGTCCGTCGGCGGTGGGCGCACCATGAGCAGCGGCAGCCTGGGCACCCTGGCCGTCGAAGATGCCACGGGCCCCTCTGCCACCGCCCAACAGCAGCAGCAACAACAAGCACAACCGGCGCAACAACCACAACAAACGCAACAGTCATCCCTAAAGCAAAAACCCCCAAACCAGCCGACCGAGATCGTCCTCCGCGGTTACCGCTCCCCAGACTACCAATACGCCGCCCTCCACCGCTACGAACAGATCGCCGGCCGCATCTGCGAAGACTACCCGCGCGACCCACCCGTGGCCAGCCGCCGGTACCGGCGCGCTCGGCCACTGCCACAAGCGGCACGGGCGACCACGAAGGCACAGCGCTCACGGCCGCCGAGCGGGAGGCCGTCATGCAGCGCGCGGCCAGCGGGCAACACTGGGTCAAAGTGACGTTCGAGTCGGCGCAGGCGGCCGACGCCGCGCTGTACGCGTCGCCGCAGAGCGTGCTGGGCTACCTAGTCACGGCGGAGCCGTACCGCGGGGCGTCGCCGCCGGCGGAGCAGGACGTGGCGGTGCCCGACCCGAGCGCACTGATGGAGTACGAGCTTGCGCGCCACGGTCTCGACGGTGCCGGCGGCTCCTTTTCGTCGTACACGGTAGACTCGGGCACGGTGACGCGCGAAGGCGGCCGGAGCCGCGGCGGTGCTGTTGGGTCGCCATCGTCATCCACCACGTTTTCGGGCCGCCGGAACGGCAGCGAGGGGAGCAGCCCGGGCACCGGCGCAGCCGCCGCAAACAAGGTGGATGCCAGCGGCGCACAGGCCGTGCCAAACAGCGAGTTCTGCCGCCGCATCCCAACGGCCCGCCGGGCGACGCTCAAATCACCGGAACAGGCGCTGCTGCCTCGGGAGTCGGCGACGCGACGGTTCGTCAAACGGCTGCCGCTGCTGCACCGGCTGACGGGGACGATTATCGGCAACCAGGTGCCGCGGAAAGAGAACGGGCTGTTTGACTGGGACAAGGCGAACCTGTACTGGAAGCTGATCTGGTGGCTCGACTTTCTCTTTGCGCTGTTTGCAGGGGAGATTTTGGACGCAAACAAGGACGACTAGGCCACGGTTGCGTGGAAAATTCTATTTGGAAGGCCGGAGGTGCAAAGGGCGAGTCAGGGCGTTTTTGCATTTTAAGGATGGGGAATCACGCTGTTTTTTTTTTTTTTTTTTTTTTTTTTTTTTTTTTTTTTTTTTTTTTTTTTTTTTTTTTTTTTTTTTTTTTTTTTTTTTTTTTTTTTTTTTTTTTTTTTTTTTTTTTTTTTTTTTTTTTTTTTTTTTTTTTTTTTTTTTTTTTTTTTTTTTTTTTTTTTTTTTTTTTTTTTTTTTTTTTTTTTTTTTTTTTTTTTTTTTTTTTTTTTTTTTTTTTTTTTTTTTTTTTTTTTTTTTTTTTTTTTTTTTTTTTTTTTTTTTTTTTTTTTTTTTTTTTTTTTTTTTTTTTTTTTTTTTTTTTTTTTTTTTTTTTTTTTTTTTTTTTTTTTTTTTTTTTTTTTTTTTTTTTTTTTTTTTTTTTTTTTTTTTTTTTTTTTTTTTTTTTTTTTTTTTTTTTTTTTTTTTTTTTTTTTTTTTTTTTTTTTTTTTTTTTTTTTTTTTTTTTTTTTTTTTTTTTTTTTTTTTTTTTTTTTTTTTTTTTTTTTTTTTTTTTTTTTTTTTTTTTTTTTTTTTTTTTTTCTTTCGTTTGAGAGAGAGCGAGGGTTGTCACGCGTTGAACCACATACGGCTCTGAGCAATTATTTTGATAGCGCTAATCGTCCCTGTCACGATCGCCCAGGGGCACACATAATTCTTTATCTATCAATTTTTCTCTGGTTTGATCCAAGAAGAAACACACCTATGATAGATGGACAAAAGAGAAAAAAAAAAAAAAAAAAAAAAAAAAAAAACATCACCATCGATCACCTTTTGTTCAGTTGTTCTCCTTGACAAACTTGCTCTTCTCGACGACGTACAGGTCCAGGTACTCGTCGACGGGCATCTGGTCTAGGCGGCTGCCGTCGGTGCTCAGCGCGACAAGCTGCTCGACACGGTCGGCGCCAAAGTGCGGTGCCAGGTGGCGTTTGTACTTTTCAAGGATGACGGGCTTGGCTTCGGCGCGGCGCTGCGGGTGGCCCAGGGGCGCCTCGACGACGACCTCGGGCAGCGTCGTGCCGTCGTTGAGCTCGACGGTCAGCGCGTTGGAGATGGTGCGCTTGGTCGGGTCGTGGTAGTCGGCCGTGAACTGCGGGTCCTCGACGCAGGTGATCTTCTTGCGCAGGGCGTCGAGCGCGGGGCTGCTGGCGGCCTCGGAGCCGTCGAGGTAGTCGGCGGCCGTCAGGCGGCCGTATTTGAGCATGACGGCGGCCATGTACTGCACGCAGTGGTCGCGGTCGGCAAAGTTGGTCAGGGGCTGGAACTGCTTGTCGATGATGCGGATGCAGGCCTCGTGCGTGCGGCAGGTGACGGCCTTGATGTCGTCGGCGGACTTGCCGGCGGCCTTGAGCTGGTGGTGCAGCTTCTCGGCGGCCTCGACGGCCGTCTGCGAGTGGAACTCGGCCGGATACGACACCTTGAAGAGCACGTTCTCCATGACGTAGCTGCCGTAGGCGCGATTGAAGCGGAAGGGCTGGCCCTTGAAGAGCACGTCGTAAAACCCCCAGGTCTTGGCGGTCAGCACGGTGGGCACGCCGGACTCGCCCTGGGCGACGCGCAGCGCCATGGTGACGGCGCGCTGGCAGGCGTCGCCGGCGGCCCACGACTTGCGCGACATGGTGTTGGGCGCGTGGCGGTAGGTGCGCAGGCTCTGGCCGTCGACAAAGGCCTGGCTGACGGCGGCGGCGATCCCGTCCTTGCCGAGCCCGAGCATGTCGGCGACGACGGCGGCGCTGGCGACCTTGACAAGCAGGACGTGGTCGAGGCCGACCTTGTTGAACGAGTTGAGGATGGCCAGGTTGCCCTGGATCTCGTGGGCCTTGGTGGCGTAGCCGAGCACGTCGCGCACGGTGACGATGCGGCCGCCGGCGAGCTTTTTGTGGGCCGCACCGCTCTTGTTCGTGCGGTTGATCCAGTCGGCCACGGCCAGGATGGCGCCGAGGTTGTCCGAGGGGTGGCCCCACTCGGCGGCCAGCCAGCAGTCGTTGTAGTCGAGCCAGCGGATCATGGCGCCGATGTTGAAGGCGCCGTTGACGGGGTCCAGCACGTAGTTGGTGCCGGGCACGTGGACGCCGGCGGGGACAATGGTGCCGTCCACGATGGGGCCGAGCATCTTGGTGCACTCGGGGAAGCGAAGGGCCTCGAGGCCGCAGCCGAGCGTGTCCAGGAGGATCCAGCGGGCGGTGTCGATCTGCCGGGCATGTTAGTTCGGTTATGGAAAGGAAAAGAACAAGAGAAACATTCCGGAGAAGGACTGAGAGACGAAACGACCATGTTCGCCACGGCCAAAAAAAAAAACGTACAGCCAGCTCGGAGTCGATGGGCACGTCGGCGACGTACGACGCAATGTCGTCAATCTCCTTGTCGTACGCCATGTTGGGCTTCGGGGTCGGGGCCGAGGAGTAGGCACGGAGGCTCGGCGAAGCAAAGCGAGGCGGCGACGGCGATGGAGGCGGGACGGCGGCGAAAGCACCAGCGGACGACGACCGCAGCAGAGCAGACGAGAGAACAGTGGCGGAGCGTGTCTGCGGACGCAGCACACGAGAAGCAAGACGGAGGCTGCGCGTGGCAGACGACATAGCTGTGAGCGTGAGAAGATGGCGAGGAGGAAGGGGGGGAGGGGGGGGGATGACGACGACGACGACGAAGTAGAAGAGGAGGAAGCGAGAGCGGACGTATAGCGTCTGTTTCTCTGTGAAGAGGTCCTTCTATATGAAGAACACAACAAGGAGGGACTGAATAAGAAAATAGGAAACTCGCGATACTTACTATTTTCTTTTCTTTTCTTTTTCCTTTTTCTGCCTCTCCGACCTCGGGTTCAATCAATGCTTGGGAATACAGCAACGGGCCAACGGGCGAGCAGAACACTGTTTTCCTCGGTTGGAGAGTTTTGTCGTAAAACCCTGCCTTCGGCTTCAGTCAATTCCTACTTCGTTGCGGTGTGTGCCTGTCTCCTGGTGTGTGGCTCGTTCAAAGCTCTCCAGCGGTTTGCTCAAAAACGAAGCCGTTCGCTGCGCAAAGGAAATGCTTTACCGCGGCAAGCCGAGAGCCCCACCGGTCGGTTGACAGGCACAGGGCCCACCAGAAGGGGCAGGCGATTTACAGGCATATTTATTCCTATAGCGGGGCTCGCCCCCACCAGCACCGGCATCCGTCGGCCGAAACCGCACCGTCGCCACAACAGCGCGCGACGAGAACGGTCCAAGTCAGGCAGCATGGAGATAGCCAGACACGACAGAGCATGTAACATGATGCGAGCCGCTTGATTCGTACCCTCGGCTTATTCCAGATCCAGTTGGGACATGCCGTGCTTATAGTTTCTACGAGAGACGTCCAAAAATCCAAAATTCGATTAAATTTTTTTTTTTTTTTTTTTCCAATTTTCACAGATTTGCTTCATACTCAGACGACGTCACGTGTTCACCGGTGCTGCAAATGCTGCAGCATCAATCCCGATGGGCGGTACGGCTGTTTTGAAGGCCCCATGCATGCGTGAGCTTTTTCCTTTGCTTCGTGATGCTCCCGTACGTTGGATTTGGCTAGCAAGCGGTCCTATCATCAGCCCCGCCTATTGGGCAATTGATCGCCTCGGAGAGCCAATCCCCACCCCAGCCAATGAGGGGTTAGTCTCTGGGCTCCACTACGACGGCCCCAGCTCCGCCCGGCCGGCCGCGGCAGGCGCGACGCCCAGTCTAACATCTCCCGTTGCCAGCTGCCGCCAGCTGATCGGCTCCGGACGCCCTCCCTCCATCCACATGTACCAATACGCAACCGCCTTGCATCCCGCTCTTCCACCATGCAGCTTCTCCGTGCTCTCCTTTGCTGTGCAAGCGCTCTCGGTCTTGCAGCCGCGTCCGCGCCACCGCCGCAGTACCACACGCTCCCGTCCTTGCGCGAGCAGGCCGCCATCCAGAATGCCTGGACGGCCGAACGCAAGACGCTCATCCCGGGTCTGCTGCACAAGCACGGCGTCGACGCGTGGCTGGTAGGTGCTGGTCTTTCCCCGCTTGACCGATACAGGTGGCGTAGCGCCCGGTCCTAATTGCGTTCCCAGATGAGCCAGCGCGAATACGCCGAAGACACCGTGTTCTGGTCACTCAAGGCCGCCGAGCAGTTCTCCGCCCGCCGCCGCACCACCGTCTTGTACGTGGCCGGCAACGCCAGCGGCCGCGTCGACCTCGCCGACCTTCCATCGCCGCCCCGCGTCCAAGTTCTCGTTGAACCGGCATCCGCCCGTACCGCCACCGAGTACACATGGATCGAGAACACGCCCACGCTGTGGCCGGCCCTGCGCGCTGTGCTCGCTGCTACCGTCGGCGGCGGCGTTGTCGACAACAACAATCAGGTCGTCATCGACGATACCATCTCCTCCCCACGCATCGCCGTCAACGCCGCCGAGGACATTGCCTTCGCCGGCGGGTTGCACGCCGGCGAGCTGGCCGCGGTGCGCCGCGGGCTCGGGTCTCGGTGGGTGGCACACCTCGTCAACGACGTGCCGCTGCTGGCCGTCGAGCTCGTCGCCACCATGGTGCCCAGCCGGCTGGCGTGGTACCGCCGGCTGCAGGCGACGGCGTGGGCCGCGATTGCCGAGGCGTTCAGCGCGCGCGTCGTGGTGCCCGGCACGACGACGACCACGGACGTGGAGTGGTGGCTACGCACGCGGCTGCAGGCGCAGAACATGACGACCTGGTTCCACCCGTCGGTGTCGGTCCTCCAAGGTGGCGAGCCGTTTCCGCTGGCGGACGCCGAGGAGGAAGCGTCCTCCTCCTCTTCGTACGCGCCCGTCATCAAGTACGGCGACTTGCTGCACGTCGACTTTGGCCTCACGGCGCTCGGGCTCAACACGGACACGCAGCATCTCGCGTATGTGGTGCCGCCCGAGGCGGTGGCCGCCGCCGGCAGCAGCCACGACCACAACCGCCTAGTGCCGCAGGGCTTCCGCGACGGCCTCGCCCGCGGCAACCGGCTGCAGGACCTCACGCGCCACACCATGGCCCAGTCGCTCGGCCGCAGCGGCAACGCCATCCTGCGGGACATCCGCGCGGCCATGGCGCACGGGAACCTGCCGGGCAAGATCTACTCGCACCCGATCGGTGACTGGGGCCACTCGGCGGGGACATTGATTGGTAAGACCTAGGTCCCTTGTTCGGAAGATCCCTCTCTTCGTCCATAGACCGCTCGCTCACCGGCTGCCAGGCATGACAAACCTCCAGGATGGCGTGCCCGTGCTGGGCGACCTCCCCCTGCTGCCGAACATGTATTACAGCATCGAGCTGTCGGCGGAGTACTTTGTGCCCGAGCGCAACGCCACGTTTGTGTTCCCGCTCGAAGAGGACGTCTACTGGGACGCGGACACGCGCATGTGGGAGTGGGTGCACGGCCAGCAGGAGCAGTTCCACCTCGTGCTGCCGGCGCGGGAAGACAGCGGGCCTCAAGAGCTCTAGTACTTACGGGAAAATAGTCTTCGGCCGGTTTGTGCACAGTTTTCGGGTATGTAATTTGGCGTAGTAGTATTGGTTGGTATCATTTGCAATCGACGTTGTTAGGAAGCCCCTTGTCTTGCCTTTGGTTCTCAAGCCCGTCAGTTGCTGATTGGCGTCCACCGCGCCAGGTGCCCGACCCGCTCGCCCGCGTTCCGCACGACGCAGAAGCGAGCCTCTTTGCTCAACGACACCTGGTCCGGCCCGGCGTCTGCATCCGCTTGGCCCGTCGCCATGGATGTCTCGAGGCCCTCCGCGCTGTCGGCCGCCTCGGCCGCCACAACCGCCTCCACCAGCTTCGTCGCGCTGACATGCCCGATGCCAAACCCCTTGCCGCTTCGGAACCGGTGGGCCCCACTGGTGACGAACCCGATCAGGTCCGCGGCATCCGGCAGGGGCAACATGACGCCAGCGTCTCCAAGCGGCCGCGGGTACGGCAGCGGTGGCGTCGCCAGGAGCGACTGCGCCAGCAGCTTCTTGCGAGTAGGCAAATCGGCGTCCGCCGGCATGCGCTGCGGCGGCGGCGCCCGCGGTTCGCGCAACCGCGTCGTCGTGTCGCTGGCCTGCGCCAACCAGAGCCGGCGCAAAGTGACCGTTGCCGGCAGCCGGTAGATGCGGGCCAGTGGGTGGGGGACGCCGCCCCACAGCAGTTGTACGGAGACGGTCAGCAGGGGGTAGGGCGTGTGCCACGCCGGCAATGGGTGGTGTGGTTGCCGCATGAGTTGGCCGACCCGGACGGCGGCCCGCACGTGGGCCCAGCTGACGTGCTGCATACCGTGGACAATCTCGGGCTGCTTCGACAAGCGCAGCGCTGCAAACTGGACCGTTTCTTCTAGCGATGCGTCCCTGGGTGTTTTTTGCTCCTCGTCGGTCGAATCGTAGAGAGTCGTCGGTACGCTGGCCACTCCGAATAAAAACTCCCAGTCGCAGGCGAAGCCGGACCCCAGTTCGCCCTTTCTCGCCCCGTTGCCCAGGTCGACCGCGTTCCATTGCGTCCGCTTGGAGGGCGGCTTCGCCTGCCACGCGTCCTGCAACCGCCGCCGGCTCTGCAGCTCCCAGTCCCACCCGGCACGCGTGCCTGGAAAGTCGGCCGGGAACCACGGGCGACCCCGCTCGAGCGCCATATGGCGCTCTTCGTCCAAACCGGCGCACAGCGGCCGCCGGCCGGTGGCGCGGAGAGGTTGAGCATGCAGGCGCGTCCAGATCGAGTCAACGCAAGCGCGGGGCGCCAGGAGCGTCCAGGTGGCGGCGGCCGCACTGCTGCGCTGGTGACGGTAAGACGGGTCGGCCGTGGCAGGCACGGCGGCGCCCGCCACTGCGAGGATCACTGGGATCGGGGGGCTGTTGCTGACGGTGTGTGGGGCGTGGGCGTTGTTGCTCTCGTCTGGCGATAAAAGCAGCTTTTGGCCCGGCGCCAGTTGCCCGCGCTTCTTGTCGAGGGCAGCCTGCGCAGGTTGGCGAGTGGCCCGCTGGCGCAGGGCATGGTCAAACAGAGATGACGACCGCCGTTGCTCGCTGTGTGCCGGCCACTCTGCTAGTAGTCTGCTGCTGCTGCTGCTGCTGCCGCTGCCGCCACCGCCACCGTCACTCACCGTTGATTGTGACTCCTCCAACGTCGGGACCACTTCGGGCTCGTCCAGGCGCGGGTCTTGAATGTTGAATGCCAGCAAGACACCGCTGGCGCCCGCCAGAGCGGTTGTGTCGAGTCGGCGCAACTGCAAGAAATCCGCGCCGTGTGGCTCGAGTGGCGCGGTTTCCGCGTGGTAGGGGAAGAGAGTGGCAGCGAGAGCCTCCGCCGCGGCCGTGCCCGTCAGGTCGATGCTGCCCACCTCCAAGCGGAAATCGTGCACGGCGACGCGAAGTTGTTCTTCAGCCACTTTGTTCTGCACGGCCGTCCAGACGTGCGAGTGAATGACGGGGTGCACCCGTAGGAATGCTTCGCGCACGGTGTCGTCCGTAATCGTCTCGCTGATGGGGTTGTACACGAGGGTCATGGCGCCACAGTTGCCTGGTCCAGCCAGTTCGCTGCACGTACCCTGCTGGTGCTCCTCCTGCTGCTCCTGGTGGTGGTGGTGGTGGTGGTGGTGGTGCTGGTAGTTGAACGATCGCGGCAACTTCGCATCAATGTAGGAGGATCCGCGACGCACAGCTGACGTCAAGAGATGCGGCTCTACGACCGCCGTCAATGCCGCGTCCAGCTGCGGTGCGGGTCCCTTCAGATACATGGTCGCCAGGTAGCTCGTGTCCCAGCACACGCATGTGCCCGGTTTCAGGCCAGATGCGCGCAGGGACGCGCGGTATGTCTTGTTGGCGGGCGTCTTCACGACGACGGCGTCCCACAGGCGGCCCGGGTTTGCCATGTGCGCCCGCTTGGCCTGCCAACGGTGCGTGGGCAGCCGCAGATTGTGGATCGGCAGTGGCGGGCGCGGAACCGTAGGCACCGCCACTCCGGCCGGTTGTCCATCGACATCGTGATCGTCGTGATCATCGTGATCATTTGTTTTCTTCACATCGTCCTCCACGTCCTCGAATCCCGTGGCGGCCAGCTTCTTTTCCTGCTGCAGCTTGATGCGCTTCTTGGTGTTCTCGTACACCCAAGCACCGGCCGGCCGGGCCTTGCGCCGCTTCGCACGACCAAGCGCCGCGCTGGGCGTGTTGTCGGCGGCCTGGTCGCGCTGTGCTTGCCGGCGCAGACGCCGCGGCAGCCGCCTGGCGTTGTGGCTGGCGGTCCGGCGGGGCATGCTGCGCGGCAGCCGCTGAAAGGCCTTTTCGAAACGATCATCGCGGCTGGCCTTGATGCTGGTGTGCAGGTTGTTGATCTCCTGGTGCAGCGAGGCGAGGAACACGGACAGGTCGAGGGAGTCGGCGGCCGGCTCCTTCGCTTGCTGGGCGTCGATGGCATCGACGACCTTGTCGCTGGTTTTGGGGCCCATGTTGCGATGCTTCTTGACCTCGGCAAGAAAAAAAACCCGCCATTTACCTCCGCATTCAGGATATGCAAAACGCAAATGTGGAACGACACGAAGGCGTTGAAAGCCACAGCGCGGGTGCGGGTGGTGATGAAGTTTTCTCTTTTTCTCTTTTTTCTCTTTTTTTTTCTTTTTTTTTTTTCCGCTGATGACGCGCTGTGATTTCGCGTCTCCACCGACCCGCGCTATATTACGTCACCAAAAGAGGAACCCCCACAGGGCAACAGGCCCGGGTCAATGCCTAAAATGGCAACTATCCAGAACGTCAAACTGTGTTCTTCACTCTTGGCTCAGAATGATACGAAAGACCGCAACTCGATCCACGTCGATGTCACGTATTTCGTACTTGTATTCTCTGCCCCTTTTCTTTTGGCCCCTTCGACCCCGTCCCGTACATATCCAACTAGTGCGTCGAGCCGCCTCCATGTTTGTTTTCTTTTCCTCCAGCATCCTGCATTTGACAGCGCATGCAATATTTCTCATTCTCATGGATTAAGTACGTAACCCATCGCACAGCTGATATCTAGATTTGGTGAGCATCGAGCAGACCGTATCGGAGCGTCAGCGGTTGTTTTGGCCGCCTTAAGAAGCAGCGATGTTGCGGCCGTTCCACAACATCAAGTGGTGATGAAAGAGACGAAGGCGTTTGTAATGGCCGCCATCACTGCTGCCGCTGTTTCAAGGTGGCTCAGCAATGGGCTTGGCAGACGTGATCCACTTCGTTTCTACGGTGTCTGCGTCCCACGGACGCTTGAGCACCCGAACGGTCCAACCCCGGCGGTTCTCGGCTCTCGACGAGTCGTTTGCTGCGTGCATCGTCGGAACCACGTTGAATGTTGTTCGCCTCTTGTTAGGCTGTGCAAACGACACACGGGGTATGGTCGTCGGGTGCATGGAGACGGTGGTCGTCGGCGGCCTTGTACCGCATAAACGCGGCAACTCCCCCCTTGAATTAGTACCTCGAGCCGGTGCGTCCCTCGGCGGGCCATGAACAACAACGGACGACTTTCGTCTCGCGACTAGAGAACCGGCACGAGGCACAGAGTGGGTTCTACGGACTATCCGAGTTCTGCTGCCGGTGCCAACTCCAGGAAACAGTGCCCTCCCCTCCGCGGGTCGGGGGTGCGGTCCGCAGCTTGGTGTCGCTGGCGGTGCCAAAACTCGGAGCCGTGGACTCCGTGGTAGTCTGCTCCCAGATGGGCAATGCATGGAGTCTCCAAGAGTCGTCTCAGTCCGTTTTGGTTCATCTTGTCTTGTTTGGATTGGGACGGGGGGTGTAGTGACCTCGAGGAAAGAGGGGGGCTATTTCTCGACGGGCTTCGAGGGGCCCGGGGTCACAAGACTGTCGGGCCAGACGATCGTCTGCAAGCGAACAATTCTGAGGATATGGGCTCCAAATTATATATGAAGGGCAGAAGAGCCGCAAAGTCTTCGGCTAACTTGGGCTTGAAATGGTCTCTTTAAGTTGTATGACTTCTGTTTCACCAACCACCGGAGAAACTACTCAACAGTCGGTTTATGTGATCTTCGTAATCAGGGCATACGAGGGCAACAATTTCGATGATCAAGTATGGCTTTCATAAAGTTGCAAGGGCAACAGGCGGAGATGTAAATTGATGCTGAGCATCTTGGGGACCCAGTTCAAGATCTGTGTCGTCCCTTTATATAAGTAAGGGAGTGGGATTTCCTTCAGCTGACCTAAGCGGCTTTGGTCCAATGGTTAGGATTTTGTGCTTCCACCACAAAGGTTCGTGTTCGATTCACGAAAGTCGCATATTTTTTTTAATTTTTAATTTTTAATTTTAATTTTTTTGCTACTTGAAATATCACCACCTCGATTCTTCCCATCTTCGACTTTCCCACAGGTTGTGTCTCATTAACGAAATACCATTTTAATAATTTTTTCTGTCCACAAATCGCTGCTTGGCCGTGTGATGGTGAGGCAAATATTTCATGGAACTCAATCATCACGAGTCTCCCAAAAAATATATAATAAGGAAAACAGAATAAAACTAGAAAGCCAAAAAAATGCGTAGACTCGTGCAACCAGCGACGACTCCGTAAGACCTTGCCCGGCCTAAGAACCGCATACACGCCTACCCAAACGATGTGAAGGAGCCTCCGCCGCCGTTCAACAGAGACCAGTATGTCGTGTCGACTCCCTGCATGACCCAGTCGTCTACGGCACCCGTCATGTCGGGAAACGCATCGGTGGAGTTGAAATTGAACACACCGTCGCCGGTGTTGGTGTCACCGGCGTTGTTGCTGCTGCCATCGTCGCCGGCGGTCGGCAGCGGAGCAAAGTCAACTAGCATGGCGTTGAGATCGACAACATCGCCGGGCGTAAATGGCGGCGGCGATGCCAGTGCCGGCTCGTGTGTCTCGTGCGATTGTAAAGCCAAAGGGGAATTCCCGTGCCAGATGAAATCAGATGGTTGGTGCTGGTGCTGGTGCTGGTGCTGGGGCTGGTGCCGTTGGTGGTCGTTACCCAAAGGAGGCGAAAACAGAGAAAAGGACGCCAAAGACGGAGAAGCAAACTGCTGGGGCGTGTGTTGCACCGGATGTTGCTGTTGTGCCTCCTCCTCCTGCTGCTGCTGCTGCTGCTGTTGTTGCTGCTGTTGTTGCTGTTGTCGTTGTTGTTGCTGGTCGGACAAGTGAGTCGAGAAAGACGTGGTACTGGCAACGGGTACTTGATCGGGTGTGTTCGTATGGATGTTGACCGTGCCAAAGTAGGGGACAGTCAGGCGGACCGTTGATGCAGGCGGGCCGGCTGGGCTAACGGGCCGGTGGTGGTTGCTCGCCTCGCTCCGGTCGTTCGGCGGCTCCAAACGCATAGGCCTGGGCGTCGCCGGCGCGTTGGCCATGGGCATCGTGGCGGTCGCAGGCGCCGCCAACGGCACGACAGCGGCGCCGTTTGTGTTGTTGCCGCCGGAGGGCTCTGGTTTGCGCGCTGCCACCAGGTCGAGAATGGGCAGCAGCTGCTGGATGGTCGCTGCCGACTCCTGCGACAGCCTGTCGTTGTTGGCCCGCCCCATGTGCTGCATGCGGTCGCGCACCTGTTCCACCATGGCGCGGTCCGCGCGCAGCTGGCAGTCAAAGGCGTCGTGGACGGCCTGGACCGCGTCCGCCACCGGCCGCGGGCCTAGGTAGCCGATGATCAGCGTCATGGCAGCAATGAGCGAGGCGTAGTCGACGTGCCGGCACGAAAACGCCGGGTTGACGAGCAGCCGGAAGTCGATGAACCGCTCCAGCACGGCGCGGCTCGACGCCATGCACGTGTCCTTGCTGTAGGCGAGGCCGTTGCTGCCGTTGCTGCCGTTGCTCGTGCCACACCGGGGCTGTGCTGGTGCGTCGGGGCACGACGACGATACCCTCGCTGTAGTTGTCGTCGTCGTCGTCGTCGTCGTCGTGTGCGGCGTAGACAACAATGGGCATGTCAGCGGTGTGACGATGTCATCGTTGCCGCCCAGGCATGCTTCAGCACTGCCACCGTCGTGGAGGGCGGCCGGTGACGAGGTGATGGTGGTATCGTGCCCGCGCAGCATGTACGGCAGGTGCAGGAGGACCAGCATGCAGTGGTGGTGCACCTGCAAGATGGACCGTTCCATGGCGTCGTAGACCTGCTCAGGGGCTGCGTACGGGTCGTACGTTGGCACCTCCCACCAGGCCGGGTCGAGGTCGCGCGCCGCGGCTGCGCGCAGGTCGGCGTCGATGGCCTGCGTCACGGCGTACGTGTGCTCCAGCGATGCGCGGCTGTGGTTGCGCTCGATGATGCGGCCCGTGAGCGCCGTGTGCGCCCTGCCGAGCCGCTCCACGGCGGTGTCGGTGTCCGCAGCCGACCCGTGGCTATTGTTCATCGCGCTACCATTACGACGACCGCCACTGTCAGCCCCGTCCTGGTGGATCGGGTAGAAGGCGTCGTCGTCGTGCGAACCCGCGCGCAGGCCCAGCAGCAGCGACACGTAGCGGTCGCAGGCGTTGATGCGGTACCAGATGGCCGCCGGCGTGGGCCGCGTGCGCGGGTCGGCCGCCGGGTCGGTGTCGACCGACTTGAGCGCGCGCGTGTTGCCGCGGTCGAGGCCCATGAGCTGGGCCAGGCTCATGGCGCGGCGGTAGCTCAGCCAGGCCTTGCGCAGCTGGCCGGCGTTGGACTGCTGCTGGCCCAAAAAGACGAGACACTCGAGTCCCTCGACGTTGCCGACAAGCTCGTCGTTGGACGCCACCGTGTGGGCGACGACGGTGGCGATGCGGTTGATGAGGTCCGGCAGGCGCTCGGCGAGGTGCAGCTTGTTCTGCGCGAGCAGGCAGGGAGCCATCTGCTGCATGCAGAGGGTCAGCTGCAGGAGGCGGCGGGACAGCAGGGCCGGGTGGCTTGTGGGCGGCGGCACGACGGTGAGGCGCGCGGGCAGCTCCCCGCGGCCCTGAGCGATATCGTGTTTGCTGTGGAACAGCGTGAGGGCGTACGTCGCGACGGGTCCCGTGACGATGGCATTGATGTCGTCCTGCGAGGGGAACAGCGCGTGCAAAAGTTTGCTTAGGTTCCGGTAGCGCTGCAATGTCCGGGGCACCGACGACGGAACGGCAGCTCTTGCAGCGCCGGCCGCTGTCCACGCCGTCGTTCCGCCGCGAGTGTTGCGGTCGCCGTTGGTCGTGGAACCGTTTGCAGCGTGAACGCCGATCGCGCCGTCGCCGCCGCCGCCGTCGTCGTTCGGACCCTCGATGCGGCCGTGGTTGCCATCACGAACGCCGTTTGCCGGGCTGGTCCGACTGTTGCCGGCGCTGGCCGTGTCCGTGGTGTGGGGGCTATATGCAGTAGCAGCCGCTGCTGCTGCTGCTGCCGCCGCCGCCGCCGCCGTCGCTGCGGCGGCCGAGTTTTTGGACAGCGAGTCTTGGATGCCCAACAGGGCCGCAACGGGGGTGTCGCCCGCCGTGGAGGTGTCGAGTACGTCCATCATGGAGTACGGCCGCTTGCTGATGGCCGTAGGACACACTTCGGTCACAACCTGCTCCGTGTCGCGGCAGATGACGTCCTCGCCGGGCACTCCGCCAGCGGCATCATAACTTGAAATTAGATGTCTTTTGCAGACGGACTCGCTGCGCGAGAAGCCGTCGTCGGTGTCGGAGGACGTCGGCGTGGGCGACCACGGCGCGCCACGGCCGCCCTCGTGTCCGCGTCCGCGTCCGCGTCCGTGGGTGGCCGTCATGTCGGCGTCGTCGCCGTCGTCGTCGTCGTCGCCGCCGCCGCCGCCGCCGCCGCCGTTGGAGGTTGACGGCGACGACTTCTTCATCATGTGCGCCATGAGCCGCTCCATCATGACCTCCAGGTGGTGCAGCCGCTGCGAGACCTTGCGCTCCGGCATCTGCTGCGGCGCCGGCGTCTCGTCGGCGAACTCCTGGCTGCGGCAGGCAGACCCGCGCGCACGGCAGCCGATGCAGACGGTGTCGTCGGGGGACGCATACTGGCAGCGGATTTTCCGGCGGCGGCCTGGTACGTTAGATTATGGGGACCATCAACGTATAGTATAACATAGGACAAGAGAAAGAAAGAGAAAAGAAAAGAGATGGGGGCTTACACTCCCAGCAGCTGTGGGTGCCCTTGCGGACTTTCCTTCGCCGAGCCTCGTGGCTCAAGGCCGAGGAGCGACTTGCGGGAGGCAATGACATTGGCCTCGGACTTGGCAGGAAAGAGAAGGCGGGCCGACGCTATTACCTGCAAATCAGCACAAAAAGAGAGTCAGACGTGTCAACCTCCGGACAACACGGCCGAAATGCGGCGGACGAACGTCGAGGTTCCAAGGAAGGTCCACGGTATAAGAGGAGCATGCAAACCTCCCACAATCCTGTTGCCGCTCAATTGACAGACGGGAACACACCTCTTTTTTGTTTTTGAATCTTGAATCTTTTCTCTCGTTTGTATTTTTTCCTTCCTCTTTTCTATTTCCTGCTGTGTTATTTCTTCGTTTCTTTTTTCTCCTTCAATTTTCTGGAGAAAGACCCCTTGGCCGTAGCGGGCAACATTACTCAGCAGCAGCAGCAGCGAATAACGCCGTTTCGGCCGCCCGCGGACGAAGTACGGACGAACCGCCGGGTTCGTCTTGGCTTGATGGAAATGTTGTGGCCAAAAAAAAAAAAAAAAAAAAAAAAAAAAAAAAAAAAAAAGCAAACATAAAAATGAAAGCTGCAGCCTCTAAACGTACTTCTGCTGGGCGTACCCCCAACCGTTTGCCGTCGTCTGGACGCTGCTTGGCAACCTTTCTTCGGACGCCGCATCACGGAACTTTGCACGTGTGAACTCGTTTGGCTCTCGCCGATGACGGTTGCGAGACGACAAGTGATCCACCCTATCTCCTGTCCTCCGTATATACATATTTATATGCCCTCAAAGGTTGTTGCTCTAGTCAGCCGTGGCAGCCCCCGAAGCCGTCGCTTGGGTAGCCGCAGTCTGCTGGGTGGCCCTGTGGCCGGCTGAGGCGGAGCCTTGGCTCGGGATTCTCTACAGCGCCCGCAGCAAGCAATCAACTACATCTGCTCCCTGTACACTCGTCGCTCTTACCAGAGTCCCATCTGTCCGAGCCATGGCCGTCAGCTCTGCGGTACCAAAACACGGTCGTTTCTCTGCCGCGGTAACGGCACAGCAAACACTCTGTATATGCATACGGGAAAGAGACTGGGAAGAAAAGTGAAAATACGGGCTCCAGCAGGAAGCCGGAACCATCATTCTCTCATGGTTCGTCGTTGTCCGTTTGCGCGTTCGTTGTGATGTCCTCACTGTTCAAACTCAAACCGTGAAAAGTTATACACACTGTATGTTTTTACTGTGCTTATCCATCTCCTTATCCTAGGTCTTAGTCAGATTTCCATTGCAGGCCGCCTGTATGTATACGAGCTGATGACGATTGGCTTACGGAATATTACCTTAGCCCCCCCCCCACCCCCGCAACGGTAGCACCCAAAAACAGCTCTTTCCCATGGCGTCATACGGCCGACCGAAAGTACAGCGCGTACATGGGGGTTGTGCCGTTTCCGCAGGATCACCCTGTCTGTCGGACCAGTCACATTGCTTGTAATACGGCATTACGCAACCGACGGCCCCGCCCACGACGGCTTAGAGTGGGAACGGCATGATTGCTCCTTCCTCCTCCGCCTGCCTGCGGCGTGTCACGGCCGCAATGCTCGCGAAAGGGAAACCGCGAACTGCGCGCCTTCCCCCAAGAATTCTGTAGTCGTATCTCACCTCTATGAGCATACTCGCTGGCTCTTGCTGATAAATCACCCGAGAGGCGTGGCTCCTTTCCTGCCAGTTTGCGTAGCTGTCGTGATTGTCTCGTTCCGTGCATTACACAGACTTCCCCTCTTGCGCCCCCCCCCTTCTTTTCTTTTTCTTTCTCTTCTTTTCTTCCTCTTACATCACTCTTCATGAATTGTTCAAAACACGTCGTCTACCGTCTTCGACCTACGTCCATTGCACAACGTTTCTGCTCGAGAACCGTCTTTCGAGAAAAAACTGCTTTTTTTCGTTCTCCCTTGCCTTCTTCGCGTTCCTTTTCGTGCGCTTCCCGAGCCATGGCCGATTGGAGCCTCAAGGGCATCGAGTCCACAGCCTCTCTGAAGGTTGGCGACAAGCGGGAACTCGAGGTTGAGGGCATTGACGACGCCAAGGTCCTGCTCGTGAATGCCGCCGGCGGCGTCTACGCCACGGGGCCCAAATGCACCCACTACGGCGCGCCGCTCGTCAAGGGCGTCGTCACGGCCAACGGACGCATTACGTGCCCGTGGCACGGCGGTGAGTTTGTGGGGAGAGGGGGGCGGGAAGAAGGGAGGGGTCGGTTGTGCGTTCCTCAGACGCTGTTCCTCGTGCTGACCCTTTGCCAGCCTGCTTCAATGCCAAGACGGGCGACGTCGAGGATGCGCCCGCGCTTGATTGCTTGGCCACATTCAAGGTGACCGAGCGCGACGGCCGCGTCTACATCTCCGGCGACCGGGACGTCATCAAGGCCGGCCGGCGGAAGCCCAACTTCAAGCTCACGGGCGCCAAGGACGACCGCAGCAAGGTGGTCGTGGTCGGGGGCGGCTCGGGCGCCATTGGCGCCGTCGAGGCCCTGCGCGAAAAGGGCTTCGCCGGGAGCATCACCGTCGTCTCCGCCGAGGGCTACCTGCCCATCGACCGGCCCAAGCTGTCCAAGGCCCTGATCGCCGACCCGGCCAAGGTGCAGCTGCGCGACCAGGCCTGGTTCGACGCCGGCGGCGTGGCCTTTGTGCACGACGAGGCCACGGGCGTCGACTTTGCCAGCAAGGCCGTCCACACCAAGCAGCACGGCGACCTGCCCTACACCAAGCTCATCCTCGCCACGGGCGGCACCCCGCGCAACCTGCCGCTGCAGGGCTTCAAGGTGCTCGGCAACGTCTTCACCCTGCGCAACGTTGTCGACGTGCAGCACATTGTCGGTGCGCTGCAGGCCGGCGGCGAGGGAGCCGCCCAGGCGAAGAAAAAGATTGTCATTGTGGGCTCGTCCTTTATCGGCATGGAGGTGGCCAACGCCACGGCCAAGAGCCACGACGTGACCGTCGTCGGCATGGAAAAGGTGCCGCTCGAGCGCGTGCTCGGCCTTGACGTCGGCGCCGCCGCCCAGCGCGGGCTCGAGAAGAACGGCGTCAGATTTTACATGGCGGCCGCGGTCGACAAGGCCGAGCCGTCGGCCGCCGATCCGGCCAAGGTCGGCGCCGTGCGGCTCAAGGACGGCACGCGGCTCGAGGCAGACCTGGTGGTTTTGGGCGTGGGCGTCGCCCCAGCCACCGAGTACCTGCGGGACAACAAGGTCGTGCGCCTCGAGGCCGACGGCTCGCTCAAGACGGACGAGACGTTTGCCGTGGTCGGCCTCAAGGACGTGTACGCCGTGGGCGACATTGCCACGTTCCCCTACCACGGCCCGGGCGCCGACGGCAAGGCGGTGCGCATCGAGCACTGGAACGTCGCGCAAAAGGCCGGCCGCATCGCCGCCCAGCACATTGTCAACCCGGGCCTGCCAGCTGGAAAGGCGGCCTACTTCACGCCCGTGTTCTGGTCGGCGCTCGCCTCGCAGCTGCGGTATTGCGGCAACACGGCCGCCTCCGGGTGGGACGACGTCGTGGTACAGGGCAGCTTCGAGGAAGGATCGTGGGCGGCGTTCTACACCAAGGGCGAGATTGTGGTGGCGGTGGCGACGACAAACCGCGACCCCGTCATGTCACAGAGCGCCGAGCTGATGGGGGCGGGCAAGATGCCGTCCAAGAGCCAACTGGCGAGCGGCTTGGATGTGCTGACCCTTGGGCCACCATGATGGGTAAGCACGAGCGTCGTTCAGTTCGTTGGCAATGCGAAGGTCCGTCCAATGTGGGGGGGAAAAAATGCGTGAGGAGAACGCAGAGTATGTCAATTTCTCCATGCTCATGGAAGGTTCGATGTGCTTTCAGGAAGAGTGACTCGAAATGCTTCTGTGGCGAACGCTTGACAATGTACAACTCTGTTTTGCAACCCAAGTTTTGTTTTGAGCAGTGAGATGCAGGTTTTTGTTTCTTTTTGTTTCTTTTCTTCTTTTTTGTATTTTTTTTCCGTATCTTCCCAAACGGCCGCATCTTCAACGAGACAGGAGGCAGACGCGTCGGGGGTGAAACTGCATTGCTCCGGGGGATGAACTGAAGGTGACCGCATTTTATGTCGTTGCGGGCTACAACGTTCGTTTTCTTCCCACGGTTTCTGCGTCTGCAGAGGAGACGGCATGGGAACTATTTCCTCGTGAAAAATTCACCGCTTCGCAGCGTGGCTGGCTAAAAGTAAGCTTGAAAACTACACTGAGATAACGTAACCGACCTATTATTATTATTATTATTTTTTTTTTTTTTTTGCCCTTTTCTTTCCTTTATTCTCTTTCTTCCTTTTCATCCAAGGCTCCCGTTTCCCCAATTCCAGGCGCTGTAAGGATCGTCGGGGACAAGGTTGAAGAGGACTATTTTACGAATCCATGTTAGCAGGATGTGAAGGGGGGTTGTAATAAGTGAGACAGCAATGTTCCATACTCTGCCCGAAGGTGCCAAACGCTTCGTCTAACTGCGAGTCTACCTGCTGCCGCTGCTCGGCGTAGTAGTATTCGAGGGCCGGCCGTCGGACGTCCGCACTGGCCGTAGCCAGCTGGGCGTCGGAGTAGAGGGCGGCGCTGGTGGTCGACGGAATCAGATCGACGTGCCCCCCGCCGGTGCCCGCGTCGGCATTGTGCCCAAGCAGAAACGGGGGTGTGGCAACCATCGTCGCCGGCGGCGGATGCGCAAGAGGCGGCGACGATGTTGGTGGCGCCGCGTGCCCAGGGGATGCCTGGAGTGACGTGTCTGGCTGTGCCTTCTGGCGCTCTTGCTGCTGCTGCTGCTGCTGCTGCTGCTGCTCTGGACATCTCTGTACGAGCTCTGGCGGTGTGTCGTCGTACAGGTCAGCAGTGGGAGGCTGCTGTTCATGTTGTGGGTATCGTTGGTGCTGTTGCTGGTGTTGTTGTCGTAGTTGTTGTGGTGCCGGTTGCAGCTGACTCCATTCGCGGCTGGAGCGTTCGGCTTCCTGTTCGCCCCTGGAGGCACGCCGAGATTCCCGCTGGAGCCCGCTGTCCAGCTCCTGTTGCAGACAGAGTTGCAACAGCCCCGTCAGCAGCTTCTCGGTGTGCACAGCAATGTGGCTGACGTGCTTGAGGCTGCGGCTCGCGCGGATGATGCGCATCGTGCTCGCCTTGGCCCTGTGCGCGATGGCGCTGCGCGGCCACGTCGTCGGCGGGATGCACAGGATCACGCCGGCCGTAAACAGGTTCATCAGCACAAACGAGATGACAAATTGCCGCTCGAGCAGCGCCACCGGCACCTGCGACATGCGCAGCGCCGCCTGCACCGACAGGTCGAGCGACTGCGTGACCACGTCGAGCGTTGCGCGCAGCGGCGCGCGGGACGCGCGCTCGGCCGCGGTGGCCACGCGGTACTCGAGCAGCGGACGATGCACGAAGATGACGGCGCTGTCGTACGTGGCGTGCAGGGTGAGGATCTGCAGAGACAGGTGGCGGCGGACGGCCTGCTCGTCGGGCGAGAGCCCCGTGATTTTGGCCAGGTCCGCCAGCTGCGCCGGCATGGCCGGCCCGGCCTCCTCGCCGAACACGGCCGTTGCGGATCCCGTTGCAGACGCAGCGGATACCGCCGACTCGTCAATGGCAAACAGCGACGGCAGCTCTGTGCGCCAGGCGTCGAGCTGCGCGCGGGCGTGCTGCACGGCCTGCACGAGCGACGTCAGGTCGCCGGGCGAGATGGGGTTTTGCAAGCGCAGCAAGCGATAGCGGTTGAGCGCCTGGCGGATGACGCCGTACAGGCGAAATTTGAGAACATGGAAGGTGAGTCGGGTGACGGGGGTTGACACCGACGATGACGACGACGACGACGACGACGACGATGACGCCATCATCGGATGGCTCGACAGGCCTGGACCCAGGCGTGTGTCGTCCAGGTCCTCCAGCGGCTGGACGTGGGAGAACGCGGCATCCAGTGAGGCCGGCCGGCCGTAGATCATGGCGGCGAAGGTGTCGGCGACGGTGATGTGGTTCCAGTTGCGTCGGCGGACCTGAGCGAGAACCGGATCCAACTTGCTGGTGTCGTTCCGTTGATTCCCACCATCGTGACCATCGAGCGCATCGTGACCTTCACGACCGTCACTGCTGTCGTCGCAGTGGAGCGCGAGCGCGTAGGCCGTGCGTACGGACAGGCCCAGGATGCTCCAAGCCAGCGTCGGTGACGCGTGGAACATGTAATACGTGCCCAGCAGGCTGCACACCTGCACGGTCTCGATGCAGCAGTCGTCCAGCAGGTCCAGCAGATGCACACGCACCTCCTGAATCAACGCATCGCGCAACGCCACGGCGTCTGTGCCCGCCAGCTCGGCCGCGAGCAGCGCGTGGCCGGGCCACAACACGTCCGACGCCACGCACTGCAGACTGAGGGCCGACACCATCAGCGTTGTCAACACGGCACCCAGCTCGCCGCGCGGCCACCGATGACGGTCGGCGTTGCTGTTCGGCGAACGCGAACGCAGCAATACCCGCCGCGCTGTCTGGCGCAGGGTCGGCTCGTGAAAAATGTTGATAAACCAGTGCAGGCGGTCGAAGTAGGCATCGAGCAGCGCCTCGACCACGACCAGCGGCGGAGGATCACGCATGGTTGCCAGCGACCACCACGATGCAGCAGCAGCAGCAGCAGCAGCAGCAGCAGTAGCAGCTTCTGCACCGACACCAGTACCACAATGGACCTCGGCCGCCGCGGTCCCGGCAGCCGCGGCCGTTGTTGGTCCACGCCCGGGCCGTCCAACATGGCCCGGGATGCTCGCGATGTCACCGCTCGAGTACGAGGCTGCCGAGTCCCCAAAGAGGTGGGCGGCAAATCCGACGGCAGAGCTGTTGGCGCCAAAGTGCTGCCGCTCTGCCGTGGAGGACGCACTGGGGGTCTGTGAGACCTGCGAAGAGACGGCGGGCGACCGGAAGGCGTCGACGTCCACCGGCGAATGAGGCAACGGCGGCGGAAGCACGCTTCTCGCCGATATGGCCTGTGCGGCACAAACGCAATCACGCTGCCGTTGTTGTTGCGTCTCCTGCTGCTGCTGCTGCTGCCGTTGCTCAAGTTCCGGCGGTGCTTGGCCAGTAGCTGTGAGAGGGCGTGTCTGCCGCCTCCGTTTTCTTGGCGGCTTGGTGAGCGGCAGCGGAGCGTCTCGCGCTTCGCAGGGGACGCCGGAACGCTGGCACAGCGTGCAGGGCCGTACCGCATCGCACTGGCGAGACCATTAGCATCGGTCGTCCTCGTTTATGGTTGGGATATCTCACACGCCCGGCGTCCTGTGCCACTGACCTTGAGCTTCTGCTTCCGGCACCGCACGCAGGCTCGGACGACGCGACTCGGGGATATCATTGTGTTGCTCTTCTGTCGGATCCGGCGGAGGGCGTGTTGCTTGTTGCGTTCTCAACAATGGCGAGCAATGCATTATTCCTCCGTATTATTGTCTCAAAAACATCGCTGCATTGCAAGAGAAGACCGGTGGGAGATACACTGCCAGTCGTCTCGGAGAGCTCGCCGTTTTAATGCAATGGAAGGAGAAACGAGAAGAAAAGCTTCCACCGGAGCCGCGGAAGGTAGCATCCAAGGAGAAGTGAGAGAGAGAGAGAGAGAGGAAAAAATAAGCAAAGAAATGCTACGGAAGACCGCTCCCCAGCCTCCACTTTTCTTCTCTTGCTCCGGACATAGTACGGAGCCAATTTACCGTAGAGCTACGGGGAACGTGTGATGTTACATACAAGGGAAAGAAAGGATAACCGAGGAGAAGTCGGTAAAGTCGGTGAACCCTTGTGGTCGAACGTATAGAGCGAAACTTCTACTTCGTACCTAGATTGGAGGTGTGCATCAGCTCTCAAGCACGCGACTGCGACTTCTTTGGCAGCTGTAAAAC
This sequence comes from Niveomyces insectorum RCEF 264, assembly GCA_001636815.1. Classification (NCBI taxonomy): domain Eukaryota; kingdom Fungi; phylum Ascomycota; class Sordariomycetes; order Hypocreales; family Cordycipitaceae; genus Niveomyces; species Niveomyces insectorum. The sequence goes on from AZHD01000028.1 coordinate 165,886, forward strand.
CTTTGATAGCCGTTCTGTCCGAGTACGTTCTTCGAGCGTCGCCATTGATGGGAGCCATGTTGGCAAACGGTTGGAGGAAATCCTGTAACAGAAGCGTTGCCAGACTCTTCAACGCCGATGTTGTAGTACGTGACTGAAACTGGATGGAGCATATATTTTGCGTTCGCTATGCGGTCAAAGTCTCGTTCTATTCTGCTTCGGTGCGTTTCCAGTGTTCCTACTCACGGCTGGAGGCCCAACGGAGAGCTCTATGTCAACCAGAATCCGTGTGAACGCGTTCTACCCACACACTCCGCTGTCGTGTCCTGTCCTCAAGGGTAGAGGCCTCCCTTGTCGCTCTTGTTGCCCAACTTTCCCTGGCTCACGTAGTGTTCCCGCAGCCAATCCACCGTTTTCCGGCCGTCGAGTTGCCGCTCTTGGATGTAATGGTCCTCGATGAGTGCGACCGTGTCCAGCCCGACCTCGTCCATCAAACGGCACGGAGGCCGGCCGGCGCGGAACATGTGTTCCCACAGCATGTCAATCTCGTCCGGTGTGCTGACGCCTTCGGCCAGAATGAGGAGGATCTCACGTTTCACGGCGGCCCAAAGCCGGTTCATGATGAATCTGGTCGAGGTTAATAAAGAAGACAAAATAGGGGGAGAAAAAAAAAGGAAAAGGGAAGGAAAGGAATGGGTGGTTCAGTGAATAAAGACCATACCCCGTCGACTCCACGCTGACTACAACCGGCAGCATGGCACAGTCCTCGAGAAAGGCCTTGACCAGGGACATGACCTCGGGTGCCGTATACCCGTCCGTCATCAGCTCGACTGTCCGGATCGTGGGCGGCATCGAGAAGTGGATGTTGAGCATCTGCGTCTTTCGCGGGCGACTCAGCTTGTCGAGCATCAGGCTGGACTTGTACGACGACGAGTTGGTCCCGAAAATGCAATCCGCGGGCGCCAAACCGTCGAGCTGGCCAAAGGTTTCCGTCTTCAGGTCGAGCTGCTCGGGGACGGCCTCGATGACCAGCCAGGCATCGCGCACCGCCACGGCGACGTCGGTGAAAACGGCGCAGCATCCGTGTCCACGGGCCAGCTCCGTCGTCTTGCCGTCTTTGGTGCGCACATACTGGGCATATTCGGTTCTGTGGGCATTGATGTAGGTGGCGGCGTCCTCGAGTGCGTCAGCGGAAGGATCTCGTAGGTGCACCTTGTAGCCGGCGGCCGCGAAGATGCAGGCGATGCGCCGGCCAAGGACGCCGGCACCGAGGAGTACAACAGGCCGCGCCGTCGATTGTAAGGACTGCCACGGTATTACAGCCATCTTGTTTTTTTTTGGGGGGGGGGGGGGAAGGAGCTATATGTTAACGCACGAGACATGGTGAAGAGCTCTGATATCATGTTATAATATATCCCACGACATGCTGCCCATGACTCGTTCAGTATGGCAGGCTCTGTGACCTCGATGTTTAGGCCCAACTGCTACAGCGTTCTTTGTTCCGGTGGAGGCCGTGGGCGACTATGCCTCTCACGGTCACTCCCAACATCGTTCGGCAAACTCCCCCTCTGTAAAGAGGCATGGAGGCTCTGTAAACGGATTTTGCCGTTCGAGGCGGGGCCGAACGACGAGCACTGTTTGTATATGAAGTCGGTCTTGTGGGCTTCTTTAGCCTTCCTCCCTCTTCGGTGTAATTTTTATTTTATTTTATTTTTTATTTTTTTCCCCTGGTGAACAGCAGCACAGATAGACAACATAATGGAACAGAACCGGACCTTCCTCCGCATGCCTCTCGGGTATGGTCCCATGCCGGGACCCAGGCAGACAGTCAAAGGAGTTGCTCACGACGGTTGGGACCAGTCGTCGGTGAGAACGGCCACAATCACCTTCCAAGCGCCGAAAAATCAGCTGAGCAGCTTCCTGCCGCACCCGTGCTTTCACATCGACAACGGCTCGGCGGACGATGACCTCGCCACTGCGTCTTTCACCTTTACGGAGCTGCACAACCTGCCGTGGCTCGCTGGCCGCGGGTACAACCTCTCCGGACTGTACATCCACGACGTGGTCTGCCGGGGGGCCGACGAGACGGTGGGCGGCAAGTACCTGAGCGTCCTCTTCGAAAACCGGGCCGACCCCATTGTGAGCGGACGGGAGGAGCTGGGCTACGCCAAGGTGTTTGCGTCTCTCGACGCAGTCCAGGACGCCGGTGACGGCGTCGACACATTTGCGGCGCGCATCGGGTGGGAGGGGGCGGTGTTCGGGGACATCAAGCTGACGGGTTTGTCGGATGTTCCGCCGCGCATACACGCCAACGCAGAAACAGCGGCGGCCGCAACGGCGGGTTGGCCGTCCTCGTCCTCGTCCTCGTCGTCGGTACCGCAGGGGGTACTCCACTACAAATACATCCCACGGACGGGCTGTCCAGGCGAGGCCGACGTTGAGTATCCAACGTTCTGCGCGGCGCCGCCCCAGTCGCAACCCACGTCCGTCGGCGACAAGGTTCTTGTGGCGAAGCACGCGAGCCTGTCGTTCCGGGCCCTTGGCTTTGCGGACTTGCCCACGCTGCACCATATTGCCGCAAAACTGGCCGACATTGATATCCGAGCCATCGTGGACGCGCGCATCGTGGAGTCCAGGGGGGCCACCGATCTGAGAGACCAGCGGGCCATTCGTCTGGGTTGACATAGGGAAACCTTCTAATGTAGATAACAGCGCTTCGAGCATACGCAAATGTGTCCTGTACCTAGCTGTTTTATAACTTATCATCAGACCGCCGTTTTTTTTTTTTTTTTTTTTTTTTCATTGTGGTAGTCGAAACCGAGAGATGTCATACTTCGTGTTACGTAGACAAAGTACAAAAAAAACGTCCAGTGAACTACCGAGCACGTTGATTTGCCAGGAAAAATGGCCACTCGCCGGTCTTCTAGACTGCTCAGCGTAGCCGTCAAGCCTCTCCACCCCCCCCCCTCTTCACGAATATGTCCAGATTCGTCTCCTATTTGGTCCCGTGTCACTTTCAAACCACGGGGGTTGTGCTTGGCTCACGCACTGCTGCTGAAAAGAGTTCCCATTGTCTTGGTCTGACTCGCGATCGGCCGGATATAACGGACCTCTTGTAACCTAACCACCTCCACCGGAAGCGCTAGCAACCGGAACGGCGAGAAAGCACAACCCCTGGCAGGACCAACGCGTTTTCCCCCGTGGGGTATGATTCTCTTCCCCGCACGCCGGCAGGACGCAAGAAAAGAGGACGGAGATCAGAGACGATGGGACCGTAGGCGCAGGCTATGGCTCCAGCAAACGCCCATACATATATATATATATATATATAAATAAGACGGACGGTAGCTTTCAGGGGCTGGTGACTCGAATGATGAGCCAGGTAACACGATTTGTCCGTCGAGACAAAGATTTTCGTTTGTCGTTTTGACAGTCCGTCCTCCTTGGTATAGGTGACAACGAGAGCAAAGTGTTGTCTCACTTTTTGTGCAAACCGCGGGCCAAGAAGAATATTGGCATGGCACGCAAATATCTGGGCGGCTCCGGCCAAGCTCTGACTGTCTGGATCTCTGTTGCCGCGTCCACGGTTCTAGTTTTTTACGGTTATGATCAGGTATGGATTCTATGGTTGTTTTTGTTTTTTTCTTTTTCTTTTTCTCTTTCCTTTTCTTTTTGTTTTTCTTTCTTTTTTTACATACAAAACGTGTCGATATTAATGACCCAAAAGGGCGTCTTCGGCAACGTCCTCATCAACGACAACTTCCTCGACACCATGGGCAACCCGTCCACCAACCTCCAGGGAACCATCTCGTCCCTGTACACGATCGGCGCCTTTGTCGGCTCGCTGAGCACCATCTGGTCGGGCGACATCATCGGCCGCCCCCGCCAGATCTTGCTGGGCAGCATCATCTTGGCCGCCGGCGCCACGATCCAGGCCTCGTCCTTTTCCATCGCCCAGATGATCGTCGGCCGGATCGTCGCCGGCGTCGGCACCGGCATGAACACCGCCACCGCTTCCATCTGGCAGGCCGAGACCAGCACGCTGTCCAAGCGCGGCCAGCTGATCATCATCCAGATGGCCAACTGCATCACCGGCTTTGCCATCTCCAACTGGCTGACCCTGGGCCTGTCGTTTGCCAGGGGCAGTGTTGCCTGGCGGTTTCCTTTGGCCTTCCAAGTCTTCTTCAGCGCCATCATCTGCTGCCTGTGTCCGTTTTTGCCCGAATCCCCACGGCTGCTCTTGCGCAAGAACAAGCACCGCGAGGCCCTCGACGTCCTGGCCGCTCTGGCCGGCAACGGCGCCACCGCAGACTCCCCGTCCGTACGCGCACAGTACCAAGTCATTTACACCGTGCTGGAGAGCGAGAACATGAAGGCGTACTCGTGGCTGCAGCTGCTGTCCGGAAAGGGTGAGCCTTCTGATTTATATATATATATATATACATATATATATATTTTCAATGCGCGGCTGCAATGTTTCGTACTAAATATGGTGGTCTACGTAGGACCCGCCGGTGTGCTGAGACGTATGATTCTTGGTATCTGCATCCAGGTCATGAACCAGTTATCCGGCATCAATCTGACGTCGTACGTTTTCCAAGCTGTGGCTGTTTTTTTTCTTTCTTTTCTTTTCTGTTCTTTTCTTTTCTTTTCTTATCTTCCGTATGATTCTCTTACTGACTACACCGCAGCTACTACATGTCGTATATTTTCATCAACGCCCTCAAGTTCGACAGTCTCCGTTCCCGCCTCCTTGCCGCCGGCTCCAGCATGGACTACCTATTTTTTGCGTGCGCCGCTTACTTCACCATTGAGCGGTTCGGCCGCCGCAAGGTCATGATGACGTCGGCCGCCATGACCTCGCTGTGTTGGGTCATCATCGCCATTATGCTCGCGCTCTTTGAGTCGGGGCGTGGCAACTCCCACGACTTGGGCATCGTCGCCGTCACCTTCTTCTTTGTGTTCTTTGCGTCCTTCGGCATGGGCATTCTGGGCGTTACCTGGTACGTCTGCAAACAAACAGATCTCGTGGATATGCATCACTTTCGTATTTCGTGTTCCACCGATGCTAATGTTGCCAAAAGGGTATACGCCACGGAAATCAACGCACTTGAAATGCGCACAACAGGAACGTCCCTGGCTGCTGCTGCGCAGTGGATCATTGTAAGCAAGCTCCCCAATCTTTTAGAAATCTTCTAGAAATCTTCTAGAAATCTTCTAGAAATCTTCTAGAAATCTTCTAGAAATCTTCTAGAAATCTTCTAGAAATCTTCTAGAAATCTTCTAGAAATCTTCTAGAAATCTTCTAGAAATCTTCTAGAAATCTTCTAGAAATCTTCTAGAAATCTTCTAGAAATCTTCTAGAAATCTTCTAGAAATCTTCTAGAAATCTTCTAGAAATCTTCTAGAAATCTTCTAGAAATCTTCTAGAAATCTTCTAGAAATCTTCTAGAAATCTTCTAGAAATCTTCTAGAAATCTTCTAGAAATCTTCTAGAAATCTTCTAGAAATCTTCTAGAAATCTTCTAGAAATCTTCTAGAAATCTTCTAGAAATCTTCTAGAAATCTTCTAGAAATCTTCTAGAAATCTTCTAGAAATCTTCTAGAAATCTTCTAGAAATCTTCTAGAAATCTTCTAGAAATCTTCTAGAAATCTTCTAGAAATCTTCTAGAAATCTTCTAGAAATCTTCTAGAAAATGAGAATACCACCGCAGAACTTTTTTTTTGTCCCGTTTACTGACGTCCCTCCTTCTCTTCTAGAACTACATGGTTGTCCAAGTCACGCCTCCCGGAATCGCCAACATTGGCTGGCGCTTTTGGATTGTCTGGGCCGTCATCTGCTTTTCTTTTATTCCAATCACGTATTTGTTCTATCCCGAGACGACCGGCCGCAGTTTGGAAGACATCGACCGGTACTTTGAAAGAAAACCAGGCATCATTGTGGCCTGGGACAAGGGTATGTTCTGCTATCCTCTTGCAACATTCTTTCCTCTCATGCGTGAATTTGCATAGAAAATGACTGGTTGTTTCTTCGACTAACGGCGATGACCTCGCCACAGAGGCCACCTCCGTCAAGCGGCCGGAAACGTTTGCCCGCATGGACGAGGAAATCGTCAACGAGAAGCTCGGTGACAACCCGCGGCTCTCCGAATCCAACGGCGCGCGTGGGCCGGAGACGGCAAAAGATGTTGAGGCACCCGCGGACCTCCGCGTTGAGAATCGAGAGTGAGGAATGAAGCCGTGTCTTGCTCGTTGGGCTGAAGATGGCGAATGACTGCGTGGTGCATTCATTCAGCCTCATATCTCACAAGCGGTCCATACGTTCCACAAGACGACGTTAAAAGCGAGAAAGCATGCTCAGTCTTTTGTGCAGCCCTTCTACCGTGAGACGTTGTCTCTCCGAGTCGGACCACTGGCAGGCTACACAGTTATATTGACCGCTCTCACCAAAACCGGCGCATCCAACAGGAGCTATAGTTTGTCTAATAATATACTATAAATTGTAGCTAAAGAGCTTTCGAATTCAGCATGTTTCGGAGTTGGTGGTGGTGCGAACCCACCGCAGGTCGTTCTTACGTTCTTCCTACTCCGATCGCGATGCTTGGCTGCTTCACGCGAGGCGGACCAGCGTCTCAACCGCCCATAGAAATGTCCTGAATCGGAATACGCGGACTCGCGATCGAGACTGCTCGACTCCGATATCGACGAGGAAGGCTTGCATCTTGATGCTCATGGTCCGCCGCGCGGTGGTCCTGCCCCTTTCCTTCCCATGTGCTTCTATCAACGGGAGCCTACAGACTATTGTTTTTCCAGATCAAAAAAATTCGCTCCCTCATGTTTCGTCTTCGCGCCGAGCGTGCAGTGGCCAGCGAATATGCTGTGGCCGAGCCCGGTCCGCAAGTCGTGCATACGAACGTCCCCGTCGCCCTTCTCGTCCGTCAACGACAGCCTCGCGACACCTTGTGTTCCGTCTTCGCGAACGGATACTCGTTCTGCTTGTAGAATGCTGAAAACTACGGATCACGTCCTGTTCTGTATTCTGTAAAAAAACCGAGCCTAAAGTCTTCTCTATACACAACCCTAAGCACCGTTTTCGAGCTTCGGCTTCTACCTTCCTATTTACTTTATGCCCTCATATCCACTACTACGTTCTTGGTAGTCGTAGATTCGACTACGCATAGCATTTCGATTGCATCGTTATTGCTCTTTTGAATATCCGTTTCGTTCTTGAACGGTCGCGCTACGTAGTAGTACGTGCGTGGATTCTGCAATGGCTCCGTACCATCGCACGTTGCTTTCGCATTCAGCCTCTGCTGCCTTTGAACCTTGCAACAGCGTATGCCACCGTTTTATCTTCCGTCCCTGGTCCTTCTTCTCTGCTTCGCCAACGAAACGATCGGCTAGTCGGAACAATACCAGCTGGACGCCCGGTTGATGTCAAAGTACCGGTTCCATCTGGCCGTCTGCGGGTACGGGCAGAGCGGCCGCTGGCGCAGGACGCCCGAGCTCGCGTTTGTGGGCGTCACCCACGTGGTAGCCACAATGTCCGTGGGCGCCCGGCCGTGCTCCGTCCACTCCAGCAGCGCCAGCAGAGCGTCGTGCTTGGCGTCCACAAAGCCGGGCACGGACCACACATCCGTGCCCATCAGGTCGGCCTGGAACTCGCCGTTGATGTACCAGGGCGCGTCGACGGCCGTATCGTAGCAATGCTGCATCCCCGGGACAAGGTACAGGCGCAGAAAGTCGTCAATGTCGTTGCCCATGACCTGCTCCGTCCGGTTGTAGTACAGCTCGGAGCCTTTGGTCGGCACCAGCCCGTCGGCCAGACCGTGGTACATAATGATCTTGCCGCCCCCGTTGCGGAAGGCCGACAGGTCGTACTGGTCGGCTGTGGCCTGCCCAGGCTGCACACGGTGGGCATCGGCCACGATGCTGTCGTTGAACGTCTGCCATTGCCAGCCGGGATCGCCATACAAAAAGTCCTGCGCAAAGCCGACGCCGAACGGCGACGGCTCCGTACCGCCGAGCAGCGTACCGGCGTACCACATGTCCTCGGACCCGGGCAGCAAACCCGAATACAGGTAATCACCGGTCTCCTTGGAGCGCCAGTCGCTGTAGATGTTTTGGATGGTCTGGATCTGCTCCGACGTGAAGCACACCGACGCGTTGAGCGCCGAGGTCGGGCTGCCACACTGCAGCCGGCTGTAATCCACATTGCACCGCTCGGGTGCGCTGACGATGCCATCCAGCACGCCGTCGGCGCCGTCGCACTGGGCCACGATCTCGGCGCCGATGACGGGGAACCGCGTGTAGTTGATAAAGTTGGGAGCGCCCACCGGCAGGTCGTAGATGCCGAGCTGGGTGACGTAGGTGTTCAGGTTGTCGGTGTCCCAGGCGGCAGAGCCGATGAGGGCGCCGTCGAAGCTGTCAGGGTCGATCTGCACCTCCTTCAGGCCCTGGCGGCCCCCCGTGGAGCAGCCACTGTAGTAGGCGTAGCGTATGCGGTTGCCGTAGTAGGCGGCCGTGAGCGTCTTGCCCAGGGCGACGGAGCCGTGCAGGCTGCGCCAGCCCCAGTCTGCTTGTTTTTCTGGTTCGTTGAGCGCCCACGTCGCGTCGGTGACCGACGAGTTGTGGCCTGTGTCCGTGGACACGACGGCAAATCCGTAGTGTGTTCCCGAACCCTATACGGCAGAAAAAAAAAGGGAAGAAAAAAAGACAAGAAAAGAAAAGACAGATGTCAGATTTTCTGTTGTAGAAAACTCTACCAGGACTACATGTGGACGACTAACCGCAGACAGCCAGTTGATGCCACCGGCAAACCCGCCGTTGCCGACGGCTAGAAACCGGTCGTTCCACGCGTCTGGGAGGAGAAGGCCAAACCGATAAGAGGACGAAGGGGAACTGGTGACGTTCACGACGAGGGCGCACAGAGGGGGCAGGTTGGTTGGCCCGACTGGGTAGGGCAGGTTTGCCGCACCTTCGCCAAAGGTGCCGCCTGCGGCCACGGTCTCGACTCTCTCGAGCGCAGCGTGTTCCGGCAAGGCCTGCTCGAAGAAGGCGGCGTTGCAGTGCCACAAGGCATGCTCAACCTGGTCACCTCCTGTTGTCCTAGGTATGGATAGAGCCTGGGCCACTCCGGCCAGGGGCAGCAAGCCCAACAACGTGGAAAACATGAAGGCGGACGGACCTTGACCTCAAAAGTAGATATATAATCAAGATGGGGGAGGAAAAACTTCGTCGAGGAGAAGCAGAGACAATTTGGCTCTGTCAATGCTCTACCAGAATCGATCGTGAGGTTCCGAATCTTGGCGGCCACAGCAACATCGTGTTGTATATATAGTAGACCCCGAAAACAGGCCTGCCTGTTGCTCACTTCCTTGGTGGGCCTAATATTATGTCCATTCTGACGCCCAGACCCCAGGACCCAGACCCCAGACCCAGACCCCAGACTAACCATCCCTTCATGTGTGCGGTTGCACGCGCCCCAACCAACTTTAGAAGCTTCGCTGTCGTGTGGAAGGGTGAAGTTCAAGGCTACTCGAGGGGGGGGGGGCTTAGTACTGGGGGGGGGCTTGGTGTGTGGAGTATTCCTGCAGTAGCTCCTGGAAAAGGGATGCGAGGCTAGGTCAAGCCTCCGGTGGAAGCCATAGAGCCATAGCTGGAACGAGTCTGGGTGTAAATGACTCGAAGAAAATAACCCTCCGGTCACATCGTTGCGCTGCACAGGTCGGGCTTGTTCATCCTACCTTGCTGAAAGTTCCACCGGCGGCTAGCAGCACTTGGGTCGTTCTACGACGTGTTACTGTATGCAAAAGAGACATAACCCATCCCGCATAGCCCCGAGCTCCGTTCCGCTGTGCTTTTGTGAACAAGAGCGTGGGTTAGACCGCATCAGAGGTATCCGGCCTCGGAACCGGGCAAGGCAAACCATCTCACTCACAAGACTGGGAGTGTGAGAGTGTGTCCATCTTCTTTGACACGTTTCAAAGCAAAAATTCGGTCTGGTTTCATGGACTGGTTGACGATGGTTCTGTATGAGAAATCCACACAAGAGGACGTGTAGTGGACAAGGCTTGGTTTTAGTCGAATGAAGGAGAGCAAGCCTCCGGGAAGCAATGATCTCTCTGACCGCTCGACACGGCGGACTCAGTCGCATCGCAAGGCCAACTCGTTCGCATGACCATCAGCTGCACGCGCAAAATTGGGATGGTCTCGATGAACCCAGAAGGACGACCAATGCAAGTACAGTCAACGCCATCCCATCCTGGATGACGTTGACTAGACTCCTAGCAAAGACAATCAATCAAAGAGAACAGGCCCCTGGGCTGACCACTTTAGCTAGAACAATAATCTTTACCTTGGTGCTAGTGGGCGTGAATGCTGCTCTTCCAGGGCAGGCGATGCGTAAAGTAGACTACCACGACACCAACATCGAGAACATGAGCACATCGGACTCTCCGAAGTACGGGAGGTGAACACACCACACGAGCTCATCAACACGCTGCTCAGTTTGCATGAGCTGGCTCTCTGCAACGACAGCTGTATCATGTGCATCCTTCTCATCACGATGCCACAGCTGCCGTCCCGCCGTTTGGGTGTCTCCGGCAGGCAATGCTGTGCGCCGGGTAAATGAACAGAACGTTACACAACCGCCGCTCTGCTCGAAGGTTAAGCTATACACGCCAATTACTGGGATGGTTCTAGTCCGGAGAATAAAGCACGCCTCGGCTGGCACCGGACGTCGTATGCTCTACGTACTTCGTGACCCGTACCGCGTATTTGCGTTTCCGCCATGTGCTCCGTATACCCCAGGGCTCTGCAACCGCAGCAAACAAAATAAACAAGCCAATCTTCGTCGGTTGATTCACTTCCGTCTACTGCTCAAGAGCCGTCCTTTCATCGCCGTTTACAAGACGGTTCGTCAAGGCCTTCCTTTTTCACGTGACAACTGCTGTGGCTGGCAACTTGCGTTATCGTACTCCGTTCTTCATAGTTTGTTTGTCCGATGAAGGAAAGGAAAGGAAAGGAAAGGAAAGGAAAAGCAAAAAAAAGTAAAGAAACCAGTTCTTTGTCCCAAAAAAGCGCCGTGCCAACTGAGGGCGGCCGCCGCGTGGGCAGCATTCCCCGTAGATGCCTTATTGGCTACGGGCAGCTCGGTGAGCCCTCTGGGCGCCAGCTGGCGCCACCTGGCCGCCTGTGGACCAACCAGAATCAGCCTGACACTGAAGGAAAGAACAACACACCCCGCGCCTTCCCGCGCCGCCTACGCGAAGCACCTACCCTGCAGCGCCGCGATTAGATTGGTGTGTTGTCCACCGAGGTATTTTGCCGAGTATTGACAGTGCGAGTCTACCCTCGTATACATGTGTGTGTGTGTGTGAGCATACATACACCCCGAGTCGCGTCGCCCATCCGTGGCTGCCGTTTTCGTGTTGCGCCTTCCTTCTTCGTCTCTTTGACGACGTCAGTCATATATCATTAGTCATTGTTGTGGCCTGCCTTCAGTCACCGTCAAAATTGTTGATGTTTTTTTTTGTTTTTGTTTTTTTTCCCTTTTTGCAACCACGGTTTCCACGGCATATCGTGAGACGCCCCGACCTTAAGGACGAAGAGGCCGAGGCTTTGCCGACGCCACGGACGGACGACTCTTTTCGAGGACGGCGTCAATCGGACGGACAAGAGTCGCGCCTCGAGAACGACCTCGATTTTCGTGTGCCTTTTCTCGTTCTTCTTCGCCGGCTTTGTCCATTTCTGACGATTGGTGTTTTTTTTTCTTTTCTGGTCTTCGGCTTTCCATCCGCGCATATTTGGATAATCCTGCTTCGGCGACGGCCGGCCCACACCGTACCGACAGCGACGGCAATTGTCGTTCTCAACCCGATCAAATCCCCCTCCCCCAACGATCGGTCCTGACGGCTTCGACTCCGATCGGTCTCAGATTCTTGTGAGGAGCCCGTCGTATCGAACTTGTCTGTTGCCTGTTCTGTGCGTTTCTTCCAACCCGTCGGGCGGTCCACTCGTCATTTCGCCCTGCTAAGATTACGACCCGTTTTTCGACCGCTTCCATTCCAGAGCTGCCTCCTGCAACGACGGCGTATACGCTTTCTTTATTTCCCTCCCCGTTGTTCTTCTTCTTTCTTTTTTTTTTTTTTTTTTTTTTTTTTTGACCCACAAACCATCCCTTTCCTACCACAGCATGCTACCTTTGACGAAAGCGTCTTTTCTTCGGCCGACGTTACGTTCCTGCTCCTTGCTCGTCGGGCAGCCATGGCAGACATGACGGACCCACGCCTGCAGCGCGATCCGGAACGGCCTGCTGCTGCTGGTGCTGCTGGTGCTGCTGCCGGCACGGCGGGTCCTGGGGCCTATATGCCTCGCAGCCAGCAGCCGCTGACCACCACATTGCAATGCTGCTGTGGGCGCACCGGGTGCATCTATTTGCTGCACAACTGTTCGGTGTTGGAGGGCGTCGAAAAGGACGTCCGGACCGCGGCAAAACTAGGCCAGGTAAGCAGTTTGTGTCGTTCTTCGCCATGGGAGCAAGAAAGTAAATAATAGCGACCTCGTCAGTTTCATTCGTCTTTGAAATTTCTTGCTTCTTACCTTTATTTTTTTTTAAATTTTCTTTTATTTTATTTTTTTTTTGCCAAAGCTATTTTGCATGCTTGGAATGCGTCTGGCCAGAACGTGACGCTAGCGCTCGTTCCAGCCGCATACAATACCTTGCAAGCTCCTCCTATACAATGGTCCGCTGACCCTCGTTTCCCTTCCTGCAGTCTCTCCTCGAACGCCACGAAGCGTACATGGCCGATGCGGAACGCGACCGTGCTGAACTGGTCAAGCGGGTCGAGCAACTCGAGATGGACAAGAAGGAGCTGGAGGCGGAAAATGCAAAGAAAATCGAGGAAAATCGGGCGTTGCTCGACCAGCTCGAGGCCCTCAACAACGCCGTCACCGCCTCGGACACGCACGTCACCTTGTTGGAAGCGTCCCTGCAGTCGTCGCAGCAGACCATTCGCCGGCTCGAGGGCGCGGCTGAGCGCGCCGAGGCCATGGAGCGGCACCTGGCCGCACTCGAGGCCGAACAAGCCGTCCTCCAGAATAGTTTGGTGACGTCCGAGTCCGAGGCCCGGTACGCCATCCAGCGGTGGAAGCGTGCCGAGCGGGGGATTGCGGACCTGCAACATCAGCTCGAGCAGATGGAGAAAGAGGCCCGCGAAGAACAAGAGCGCCATCTCGAGGTGGTTGGTCGCATGGAGCGGCAGCGTGCCGTCGAAAAGGAGCTGAACACGGCCGCCGGCCGTCTCAAGGGCGCCGCGGCGGCCCGCTCGCTCCAGGAGAACAACCGGCACAATGGCAGCGGCGTGGTCACCCACTTTGTGCGCGACCTGCTGCAGGACAACGCCAACCTGCAGCTGGGCATAGGCGAGTTGCGCGCGATGCTCATGGCCTCCAACGACGAAATCCAGCTGTTGCGCGATCAGCTGATGTTCCACCAGCCGCTGGCGGACGACGATGCTGCTGGCGCAACAGCTGGCGCTGGCGCTGGCGCTGGCGCCACCAGTGCCACCCCAACGCTGCGGGCGGAACTGGAGGTTGAGGGTTCAACAGCAGACACGGTGAATGCGCCCGAAACACCTGGCGAGTCGGCCAGGGAGCCCTCCACGCCAACCTCGTCCCACCTCCATTTGCACCAACACGCCATCTCCCAGGACCTCCGCGTCCACCATTACTACCACGTCGGCAAAAAGGCCGAGCCGAAGAAGGCCAGGAAGAAACGCACGAGCTTGACACCCAGCGTATTTACACCGCCCAGCACTACGTTTTCTACAAGCCCCTTCTCTCGCTCGGCCCTTCCGTGCCAGCAAGACCCCCCCGAAGCGGCCATGTCTCCGTTTAGGTTGGACACCCCGTCGCCGCGGAGCTTCCCCTCCCGTCACATGAGCAAAGACTCCGAGTCAACCACGATGTCCGGCCTGTCTAACCGGTTCTCTGTGTTTTCGGATCAACCGTCCGATCTTGGCCTGTCCTCCGGACCCAGTTCACCGCAGACAAACCCGCGCTACTCCGTCTTCGACCGCACCACTCTGTCCGACCTCTCGTTGCCGGTATCGCCCACAACCAGCGTCGACCCGCTGTCCCCGTTATGGCGGACTGCCAACCGCGTACAGGGCATACACAATTCGCTGAGCTGTGCATTGCCGCCGCCGCCGGCAGCTCCATTGCCCGCCAATCAGTCACAGATGCTGCGGCCAACCATCAAGAAGGACAAGACAACCATTGCCGATGAAGACTCGTCCGACTTGCGTGCAAACGACACAGACGACCTCCCAGCCTCTGATTTCTGTTCCACAGACACTGCCGACCACTCTACGTCCTCAGAAAGCGCAACGCCGACTCCCACGCAAAATTCCCCGTTTCCCTTGCTTGATGCGCCATCGGGTGACTACGCCCACGACCTCACCGGGGACGGTGGTGTTGCTCAGTATGTACCACCAACCGGCGCCACCACGACGCTTCGCACGCTTCACCGAGCCGTGTCGCACGAGTCCATTATCTCACTGCGTGGCGGCCTCGACATCCACACCCTTAAGGTACGGCCTAGCCAACTCACCCTGCGGCCACTCGGTACGGTCATGGCCGACACCGGCGTCAGCTCCGTCACAGCGCGACCGGTCCTGACGCGCAGCGCCCTGGGGCCCATGAAGAGCGATGTTCTGTTGCGCGATAGCCTCGCACCCGGCGGGCCCCTGGCCAGGGGAGGCAGCCGGGTTGTGTCCAACCCTCTCGCATCCGCGTCGCCACTGTCGGGCGTTGCTTCCATGGCAGCCACCCGAAAGCTGGGCAAGTTTGTGGCGTGGCGGCCATGGGGAGGCACCACGGGCGCGCCGACGGTCGAGGTAACGCAAGAGACAACGCCTGCAATAACAGCCCCGACGGCAGCAACAGAGTCGACCACAGCCACAGCCACCACGGCTGTGACCACTAACGCCATTGGCCCAACAGGCAATTCTGCGCCGGCGATCGACATCACTCCAGCGACATCGACATCGATTATTTCTACTCCGCTGATACACCACAACAAGCACAACAACAACAACAACAATAACAACGATAGACCGGTTGCTATCAAGACGCGGGTCAGCCACAGCACCCTCGCGTCATTGCAGGACCGTGACATTGTGCGGTCGCCTGGCATCAACCAGCCAGGTGCTGTACCCGGGTTTTTGGAGCACTGGGCCAATCAGCAACGACGCGGCGCGCCGAGCAAGGTGCATCCCGACACTGTGGATGCAGAGGCATTGCGGGATGGCCTGGACGACCAATGACCAAACCGAGCAGTCATTTTGCTTGGGTTTGGTATCTTTCCCCCGTTTTCAGCCTCCGACGTAAAGAAACACGCTTTTTTTTTCGTCCACCACTTCCGTTCTTCTTTGACTGGCTATATACACATCTTTGTGGAGGCCTTTTTTTTCTTTTTTCATTGTGAGCCTTCACTCCGGTTCCGGCGTTTTGGTCCATTCATTCATTTTCTTTGCTGTTACATTCTCGTCAGTCATTTGCGTTGGATATACCCCTTTTCAAACCGGTGCATCTCGGGGGGCGTTTTCTGGTTTGTTGTTTACAGCGTCTGTCTACTGGGTCTGCTTTTTCTGCTCATGTTCGTCTTCTTTTTGCGTTTTGCATATTTAAATGCAAGTCAGTTGAACAGAAGAAAAATCGCTTTGCTATTTTTCCGTAGTGTTTCTGTCGAAAAAAAAGGATATATTGGGCTCAACAATCTCAACATCTTATCTATGACTTTGCACGTGAATGAAAACCTACAGATACGGTAAACTCCATCTCCTCTGCAGCTCGCTTTCGTCCAAAACCATTATTTGGATGCAAAACCAACACCCCTTTCCAGTTGACGAGCAATGTGAAAGGGTCCCCCCCTTCCCCCGGGTCTATGCGAGGAACAAGGTCATCTTTTCGTTTCTCAAGCCATCTGACCCTCCTGGTCGTACCGAGGCCACGACGTTCACGACGAATGAACACCAACTTCGACTAGTGTGCACTTTATGCTGCTCCAGCCGCGAATTCCGCTCGACCTAGTGACCAAAGAACCATTTTTCGCGCAGATGTGAATGCGCTCAAGTTAAGACGTTGTCCGCGGCCCGCACATTGAACATGTGGGATTTGGCTGAGCCACAGTGGCCCTCCACCCACCAGCTGGTCCACGTATGCGTTGACCGGCTTGCCGGGACACAGCAACAGACGTGCATCGTCCAGCGTGATACGCCCCGTCACCGCATGACTGCCCTCGAAGCGGCCCTCCAGGAAAACAGCACGGCCCGGCAGGTCAGCCCCTAGACCTTCGGTGCTTGGTTCAATGCCTCGTCGCATGGGCCATGGAATGCCGAGAAACTCCAGATGATGAACGGATGAACAGCTCTTAACGCATCATCATGATTTCCCAGCCCCCCGTCCTGCGGATTGGCATTATCACGGAGCAGTTCTTCAACGGCAGCTGTACCACGGCTACGACGTAGCAAAAAAAGAAGAGCGACCACATAACACACGAGGAGACGAGCCAATGCACTGGGTAATTTGTGCTTGGCAAAAGACCAAACGCTATTACAGTCGCCCAAACACTGCAACGGATCCATCCCAGGAGCTTTTGCTTGCTTTGGCGGTCTTGACGTTTTTTAACATGATCCGCTGCTCTCTCTCAGTATGTGAGGTCAGTAATTACTAATCAAGCGCGAGGCGGGCGAAAACCATCAGCCTTGCGTCCGGGCGGCGAACTTCCCCCAGCTGCCTAGTTGGAACCCCGCGATAGCTTACCAAAGAAAGAAGAGCCTTGTTTCTGCCAGGGCGAAGGGCTTCACTTTTCGTTTCTTTGCTTTCGCTCACGCTTTGTCCTCCTCAAAACCTCTGCTTTGCCTCAACTCTATTCTTCAGGCTTGGTGCAGACTCGCTGAGAAACCATGGCTTGCCCACATCTGGCCTCAATCAGTACGCTGGAAACGCCCTCACCCTTTCGACTACGACCGGTTTGCTCGCATGACCTCATCGTGACGCTCTTTTCTGACCATTTCTCTCTGCCTCTAGGTTTGCGTCCGCCCTCCGCCACCCAGTCGGTGTACCGGGAAGATTGCACGCAATGCTTCGACTCGATTGCACGTGTCCCCCTTCCCTCCCCCTTTCCGCCCCTCTTTCGCCTCTCTCGCCTGCTGACAATGCTCCCAGGACGATCCCGACGGCCTCGATGTCTGCCTTCAGTGCTTCAACGGCGGCTGCGCCGGCGACCGCCACCACGGCAGGCTACACAACATCCTCTGGCAACACCCTCTGGCCCTCAATATCCGCCGGACACGCAAGGTTGTCGTGCGCGACGAGCCCCCTCCGAAAATGTCCAAGCTCGCCATCGCCGCCGAGACGGAAGCGGACCGCTACGACACCGCCATCACGGTGATGTGCCTCGAGTGCGACCGGACGTTAGACCACGCGTCCGACGCCAAGCTCGCGCCGGTTGTCGAGGGGATCCTGCGGGCCAGCACGTTTGCCCGGCGCGAGGAGATCAAGGCCTGGGAGCAGGAGCTGACCGGCTGCGCACACATCACGGGCCTCCAGCAGGCGGCCCCGCGGACGATCGCGTCGCAGGACCTCGGTCAGTGTGCCGAGTGCGGCCTGCGCGAGAATCTGTGGCTGTGTCTGCAGTGCGGTAACCTGGGCTGTGGGCGCGCGCAGTTTGGCGGCGTTGGAGGCCACTCGCACGCGCTCGCCCACGCCGACGCGTCCGGCCACGGCGTCGCCGTCAAGCTGGGCTCCATCACGCCAGAGGGCGGTGCCGACGTGTACTGCTACGCCTGCGACGAGGAGCGCATCGACGCTGACCTAGGCCTGCACCTGGCCCACTGGGGCATCGTGCTCGCCGAGCGCCAAAAGACGGAGAAGAGCCTGACGGAGCTGCAGATCGAGCAGAACCTGCGCTGGGAGTTTTCCATGACGGCTGAGGACGGGTCCGAGCTGACACCCTTGTTCGGCCCGGGGCTGACCGGGCTGAAGAACCTGGGCAACAGCTGCTACCTCGCCAGCGTGCTCCAGTGCTTGTACGATCTGCCGTCGTTCCAGAAGCGCTACGGCGCGCTCGCAGAGGATGCGGCCGGCACCCGCGACCCGGCGGAGGACCTGGAGACGCAGCTGCGCAAGATGGGCGACGGTCTGTTGTCGGGCCGGTACGCCAAACCGGACGCCGACGTCGACGTCGTGGCCTCGGAGCACTCGCCCGAGCTACCGTACCAACGCGGACTAGCGCCCGCGATGCTCAAGCACCTGATCGGTCGCGGCCACGAAGAGTTCTCCACGATGCGGCAACAGGACGCCTTTGAGCTGTTGCAGCACATCATCAAACTCGTCACGCGATCCAAGCACCAGTCAGCCGCCGACGACCCGACGACGGCGTTCCGGTTCGTGCTTGAGCAGCGCCTGCAGTGCCTGAGCTGCAAAAAGGTCCGCTACACCACCAACGAACAAGATAGCATCTTCATCGACGTGCCTTTGGAGAAGCTCCCCGCAGAAGACAGCAGCCGCAGCAGCAGCGATGGCAACGCGTACCGGCCCGTCACCCTGCAGGAGTGTCTGGACCGGTTCACCAGCGAAGAGACGGTCGAGCTCACCTGCTCCGCCTGTGGCAGCAAGGACGGCTACACGAAGCGCGCCCTCTTCCAGACGCTGCCGACCGTGTTCGTCGTGAACGCCCGCAAAATGACGCTCATCAACTGGGTGCCCGTCAAGGTCGACGTGCCCGTGCTCGTGGACGACGCGCCGTTCCCGTTAGATGCGTACCTGGCCAAGGGCCCCCAGCTGGACGAGGAGTTGTTGCCCGAGGACGCCGCCACCGCCGCTGCTTCTGGGGCGGCACCCGCCTTTGTCGCCAACCCCGAGGCGGTGGCCCAGCTGGAGGCCATGGGCTTCCCGCGGGTGCGCTGCGACAAAGCCCTGCACGCAACGGGCAACAGCGACGCCAACGCCGCCATGGAGTGGCTGTTTGCACACATGGACGACCCGGACATTGATGCGCCGCTGGTGTTGACAAGCGACGACAGAGGGGGAGCGTCGGCAGCGCCGGCGCCGGACCCGGAACAGGTGGAGATGCTCGGCGCCATGGGGTTTGAAGCGCCGCAGGCTAGGCGGGCACTGCGGGAGACGGCCGGCAACGTCGAGCGAGCCGTGGAGTGGCTGTTCAATCACCCGGACGCGGCCGGCGACGACGACGACGACGACGACGGTACTCCCGGAAACGACGCCCCCGACGGCACTGCCCAAGAAAAGCCGCCAGCGGGCACCAGTGACACGCCCGCCAACTACCGGCTGCAAAGCATTGTGTGCCACAAAGGCACGAGCATCCACGCTGGGTAGGTTTCTATATATATGTATCCATTGAATCAGGTGTTTTGGCAATGCTAACCGTCTAGGCATTACGTGGCGTTTATCCGCAAGAAGCTCAAGGAGAACGACGACAAACTGTCGTGGGTCTTGTTCAACGACGAAAAGGTGGTCGAAGTGGTGGACGTCGAGGAGATGAAAAAGTTTGCGTACATCTACTTTTTCAAGCGCGTATAGAAAATTAGAAGCGATGTTGTTGTTGTTGTTGTTGTTGATTTATTCGCATGAGATGAAACGGAGGCTTTGGCGTCAACGGAGTCGAAGCGGCTTAGCATGTGGTTACAAGGCAAGATAAAAGAAAGAACATCTTTGAGGCGTTTTCTTTCGTTGTGGGATGTGTACTGCAGTAGAAACGAATGTCACAGTCAGAGACAGAAAAAAAAAAAAAAATGAGGATGCCCAACGAATATAGCAATCAAATAGCAACTTCGTCATCAGCCGCTCGTTAAGTAGTGAATACGTAGTCATGGTAGTGGCTATTCACTCTACGTCAGCGATCATTACTCTAAGATTGCGGCCAAAAAGAAAGAGAAGAGAAGAAAAAAAAAAAAAAAAAAAAAAAAAAAAAAACCAGCGGATGCTTCATTTTGCCATTTGACCGTCCCGGTAAACGCCGTTGATATCGCAACATGGAAGTGCTGGATGCCCGCCCATGGCCCAGGTCCCCAAACGTAAGCACGCAGCCAGCGAGACCCAAAACGTGTATGTACAAGAAACGCACAGCAACGTCGTCGTCGTCCTCCCCTCGTGTCGCCGCCTTCCTCAATCCGCTAGCCGGTAGCTCACCAGCGTGTCGACCCGGTGGCTCGACGTGCTGAACCCGCGCAGCTGCACCCGCTCTCCGTTTTCAATCTCCTTCGCGTCGCTGTCGCCCCACTCGACAGGCACCTCGCTCGCCGCATCCGCGTACACGAGCACGTTGAACGTGCAGTCGCCGGCCAGCTGCGGAAGGAAGGTGACCGAGGCGGTAATCTGGCGGAAGAGCGCGGCGATCTCCGCCTGGATCTCGGCCTCGGTTTTGTCAACGGGCGGAGCCGGCGACCCGTGGCTGCCGTCGGCCGCATTCTCTTTGTTGTACGTTGCCGTCGTCGCAGAAGCAGCAGCAGAAGTCTTCTCCGTCCCCTTTTCCGTCCCCTTCTCCGTCCGCTTCTTCTTGGCCGCCAGAATCTGCACGTCAAACTGCCACCGCTCGACGTGTTCGCCCGTGTCCTTGTCGGTGATGACGAGCACGAGCTTGCGGACCTGCCCGCCGGCCATCCAGCGGTCGAGCTGGCCCATGATCTTCTTGATGTACGCGCGGACCTGGTCGTCGGCGGAGACGAGCATGTTGAGGCCGTACTTTTTGACGGCGGTGAAGTCCTCGGCGGGATAGACACCGCGTTGAAACCTTGGGTAGAAGGTGAGCCGCGATCGGCTGACGGACGCACGCACAAAGAATAGCAGCTTACAGAATCGTGTGTATTGAGTATTGGAACTGGAAGAAAGGTTAGCTACCCGTTCAATCGCTTTTCTCGCTTTGTTTTCCGACAAAAGCCTACAAATTCGGACACCAGTTTCGCGCTGCCCTTGATGGACAGCTTGTGGACTTTGGACTTGTCCTTGTCCTTTTCTGCGGGTGGCGCCATAACAGCGGCAACTGATCGTACGAGAGAAAAGAGATAAAAAAAAAGGGAAAAAAAAAGGCCGCTGGTATTCAGTCAAGAGTGTCGTATTCCGTCGCGATCGATGCCTTATTTGGGCGCGTCTCTGCGAATCCGTTTTGCTCTTTTCTGGTGATCTGTTTACTTTGGTTGCTAGGCCGGGACCAGACCGCGGGGTCCCTTTTCCCTCTATACGCATAACGGCATATATCTGATAATAACGTATCGGATAACCGCATACATAGAGGAGCCGGGTGCCGGGGTCTCTGTTCAAGTCCCCGCTTTAATTACCCGTCCCCCGCCGATCCGAAAATAAGCAATAGTTGCCCGCCCAACTTCGGGCCCCACTCTTTTCGCCAACCGCCAACCTCAACTGCAAGCAAATGCGAGATCGAGAAGGAGAGCGACGGGAGCGTCGATCTCTGAAGCGGTAGTAAAAGAAGCGGAAATAGAGCTGTATAAAAAATAAGATAGCAAAGACCAACTGTGCCTACCGTGAATCCGCTCCATCTTTTCTCGGATTCTCGCGGCATAGTGGAACGAGGAAGGAGGGATTTAATCAGTGCTATTTTTTTGGTTTTTTTTGGTTTTTTTTGTTTTGTTTTTCTTCATGACCGTGATCGTTGTGGTGTAGGTGGTCGGCGGGCCCAGGGTCCGGCACACTTTTGTGTCGCCATTGTGCGATGGCTGCATTTGGTGGCTGTTTTACGTCGACTGCTAGCCGGCCAGGAAGATGCGATATAGGGAGAAGCGGAAAATGCATCGCGGCCATCACTAAACACGCAACGCCTCGTCTAGACATTTCTTTCACTAAAAAGGAAACAAATCGAATGTCCAGCCCGTCGTTTGGTCCATAAAGCAAACCGCATTGTGAAGTTGCGACTGAAGGGCCCGACGTCTACACACACACACACACACACACCCATCGTCATGACCGAACCCGTTCCGAGTCTTCCGGGGTGGCCGGTCATTGGCAACCTCCTGGACGTACAGGTCGAGGTCCCCATCGAGGCCCCGGAACGACTCGGCGACATCTATAGGCCGATCACGACACTCTATCTAGCCGGCATAGACCGCTACATCGTGACGGGCTTCGACATCTTTGGCGAGCTCTGCGACGAGACACGTTTTTTTCAGAGTTCCACCGTCGGCGTTCACGCAGAACGCTCCGCCTGGCTCTCGCGGTCTCTTCGCATCGGCGTTGGAGAAAGACCCCAACTGGGGGCTGGTGCTCTGCATCCTCATTTCTTTGCTGCGCAGTAATGAGGTCGAGCACGTCGTCGACAAGGACCGCGTCCAGGCGACGCACCTGGCCGGGCGTCCCTACCTCGAAGCTGTCCTACGGGAAACCCTACGCCTGTCACCCACGGCGCCCGGCTTTGCGCGCGGCGTGCGGCTCGAGAACAAAACTGAACACGTCGCGGCGGCGGATGGAAAATACGAGATCCCGTGCGGCGCGGCGCTCCTCGGTTTTCTCGGCAAGATGCAGCGAGATCCGAAAGTATGGGCCGACAACGCGGACCAATTCAAGCCGGAGCGAATGCTAGACGAAAACTTTAGCAAACTGCCAAAGAACGCGTGGAAGGTAAGGATGGGGCGTTCGCCTGGCAGGAAGTTCTGCTCGTGACGGCGGTGCTGCTGCAACATTTCCGCACGGCCCTGGAAAGCCCCAACTACCGGATGCAGATCCGGCAGACGCTCCTGTACGGATCGAACACCGGCACACCTGCCAGGCGCTCGTACAGGGGCCTCGCCATCGACTGCCGCCACCCATGGTTACGCGCCTGCCGTGCACGACCTCAACAGCGCCGTCGAGCACCTTCCCACCGATCAGTCCGTCGTCATCGTTACGGCCTCCTCCGAGGGCGAGCCGCCCGACAATGCCGCCCGATTTGTGGCCTGGCTGGCGCGCATCACCGGGCCAGGTGTCCTATGCGGCGATGCGCTTTGCCAATTTTCGGTTGTGGGCGGACGAGACCGCGAACAAGGGGAGCACACAAGGCGCGGCCAGCGACACCCGTCCGCGCGGTGCCCACGCTCGACCTCGCCACTTTCGACCGAAGAGTGTGCCGCGCATCTTCAACAAGGGCTGTCCTGGGCCCGGGTCACGGCCGCCCAGCCGCCGACCGCCCCCGGCCACCACCCCGAAAAGCGTCACATCGCCTTTCAGCTACCACCGGACATGCCCTAGCAGACCGGCGGCTACCTAGTCGTGCTGCCGGGCAATCTCGACGACGACGTGCGCCGCGTGTTCCGGCACTTTGGCCTGCCGTGGGACGCCGCCGCCGTCACCATCGGCAAGGCTTGGCCCACGCTGCTGCCTACGGACGTGCCCGTGTCCCTGTTTGAGCTACTTCTGGGTGTTATGTCGAGCTTGCCGTACCCGCCACCAGAAAGGCACGTTTCCCCAAAACATACTTTTTTTTTTTTTTTTTTTTTTTTTTTTCCTTTGTCCTAACACTCTGCGACTGGCCAAGTAGGACGTCGACGTATTGCTCGCGCTGGCGACCGACGCCGCAGAGACAGTGCCCCTCCGAGCCCTGTGCGACGAGGATGCGTTTGCGGCCATTGTCCTCGCAAGACGCACGAGCTTGCTCGATCTCCTCGAACAGAACCCCGGCGTGCCCCTACCACTGGCCGGTTTCTTAGCGATGTTGCCGCCCCTGCGCGTGCGGCCGCACTCCTCCATTGCCTCGTTGCCCCTCGCGCACTCAGACAACGCCTACGCGTTCTGCTACAGGGTTCTCTAGGGGCCCGCGTGGGCCGACAGCAAGAACAAGAGCAACAGCGGCGCCAACGGTGCCACCAATGGTCTGACTAAAGACACTACTACCAACACCACGCAACGGCAACCCCTTCCACGGCGTCGCCGGTACGTGCCTCCGCTCGCTGCGCGTCGGCGACCAGGCCCTGGTTGCCGTACGCGCCACCAACCGCGTCTCCCGGCTGCCGCCCGATCCGGCCGCCACCCCGCTCATCCTGGTCTGCGCGGGTGCCGGGCTGGCCCCCTTTTTGAGGTTTCTGGAGGAGCGCGCCGTACGGATCCGCGACGGCGGCCGCCGACTCGCCCTGGCGCTGTTGTTTGTCGGCTGCCGTGACTGCCGTAACCCGGATGCCGACCGGCTGCACGCCGACCAGCCAGACGCCTGGGGGCGCGACGACATCATGGCGGAGTACGGCGGCGTGCGCTACGCGTTCTCGGAACGCCCCGAGAGCCCGCTGGCAGCGGGTTGTCGGTACGTGTACGAGCGGCTGCAGACGCCCAGGGACGCGGCGGACATGATCCGGCTGTGGGAGCAGGGTGCCAAGGTGTACACATGCGGCAGCGGGCGCGGGCGGTGGTTCTGGAGGAGGCCGGGCCAGTCGGCGGGCGACGGTGCCGCGGCACACATGACGGAGGCGAAGGCCGAGGCGTGGCTGCAGAAGCAGCAGCACAGCGAGCGGTTTGTGGCGGACGTGTCTACCTGAAGACGAAGATCACTGGGGGAGGAAGAGGAGAAGGAGGAGGGGGGCAAGAAGAAGAAGAAAAGGAAGAAGAAGAAGAGCCGAAGACGATGGACGATCTGGAATGTTCGTCGTCCGAGATACCGAAAATGTTGCGAGAGGGCGTACGTCTCATTGGACCGCAGCTCAAACAAAGGAAGACCGGGGGAGCAGTCGACCATCCTCGTCACACTACCTTTTAGGTAGGCCGGAGATGCGCTCTCATCGGTGCCTTTCGGGCAAAAAGGGGGTGCGAACAAGGTCAAGTCATAAAATAAACAGGGGCGGGCTGAAATGATGAAGAATAAAGGCGTAAAAAGCAAACGACCAGAAAGAAGAATATCCAGTTTCACGACCAAGAAGCTTAAGACAAAAATGAATGAGACATTTCTAGGAGAAAAAATAAATATATAAATAAAAGAGAAGGAAAAGAGAACAAAAACATCAAAACAAAAAAACAAAAAACATAAAAAACATAAAAAACATAAAAAAGACATCAAAACAACAAAGGCATTAGAAAAACACAAAAACGTAAAAAAACTCAAATAAATGGAAAATCTATCATGGACGGCAACAAGTTGAAGCCTTCAAGACGAAGAAAAGCATTGAAATTGAAATTGTCGTCGAAAATCAATAAACTCGGGGCTGGTTTCGGGTCTACCTTGTTCTGCATAGAAACTGTATTGAAATTGCCGTACCACGCTAACCGACAATACCTCTTTCCGCCATTGGAGGGTTACAGATTATTGATGCACTATAAAAAAGCGGGTCTTCATTGTGGGGCTGACCTCCCTCCTTCCCCATTCCCCCCCGATTCCGTACTCGGTCCTACCCTCCATTACAGCCCCATTTTCCCGCCTCTCGAATGGCCCTCAGTCGACGAACAGAGTCGTCCATCGTCGCACGGCGGCCAACTTTCTCGACCTACGACTTGCCGACCGGCGAATCTTTGTCCATAACAAACGCCCTGCTCTGTCTGCCTTTCCCAGCTGGCTACTGTTCCCCGGCTTTTATTTCTTTGTCTTCTTCCCTGGTCATTTCGCGTCTTTTTTCGAGAGCCTCATTTTCAGCAATTTTTGATTTTCGGGTCCGTTCAGAACGAAACGACGACGACGACGACGACGACAACAACAAAAACATTGGCGTGACCAGATCTTGACGGGGGCGGTGTCCAACAGTCTCGACGGCTAGAGTGCTACGGCAATCCTCGTCACCGGCGCCATGGCGACCTCCTCTCTGGCGCTCTCGCGAGCCGGCCTGATCGACCCGACAAAGCCCGCTACCTATCCGGTCATCCTGGGCGAGGACATCCGGAGCGGCGGTGACCCTTCCAAGGGGACGTTTACCGGTATACGATGTGCGTGTTTTTCTTCGTTTTCTCATTTTCTCGTTTTCTCTCATTTTTCCTGCCTTTTTTTTGTTTTTTTTTTTGTTTTTTTCTTGCGTCTGCGAGAACTTGATTTTAACCTCCATCGGACAGACAACTTCAAGCCAAAACACTTGACCGACAAATCCACCCAACGCACGTCCCTCCTCACTCCCGGCAGCGGCAATGCCAGCAATGACGGCGATTTTGACGTGACGTTCCGGGACAACAGCGGCGGTCGCTACGTCTACGCAGGCACGCGCGTGTCCAAGGCTGGCAAGTATGTCCTCGTCTTCGACTCCAAGCGCCGGCGATTCATTCTTCACCGGCTGGACTCCCTCTTCGTCATGAACATGACCGACACGCCCACCAACCACGATGCCGAGGCCCTGAGAAAAAAGTACACACACATTGACGAGACGACACGGCGGCCACGGCCGCCGCGGGGCGTGGGCGGCGTGGGCGGTGTGGGCCAGTTCTTGCGGCGGCCCGGCAGCAGCGTTGTCGCTGGTTCCGGTGGCGCCGGTGTGGGTGTGAAAAAGGCCCCGGGTGGCCCTCTGCGGCCCATGCAAAAGCCCATGGCGCGGCCCTCACCCCGGGCCACGGCCGTGCTGCGCAGCTCGCACGACATTAAGAAGCGCGACAAGCGCGTGATGCCAGCCGTTCCCGAGCACAACGCAGACCGAGAAACCAAGGCAGCCAGAGAAGTGCGGGAGCAGCGCGAGGCGAGCACCTTCAAGGAGGCGCGCGACAACCGGGACGCGCGCGACAAGGCGGTGGCGGCGGCGGCGACGACGTCGACGACAACAGCAAGAATGGCCTCACCCGCCCTTGCGGCGAAATCCACCAAAGCGCTAGCGGAAGGCGCGCCGTCCACGGCAAGAGACAACGTGAGCAGCGGGTCGCTCAAGGCGAAAACACTCGATGCAAAACCCAAGGACGTGAAGGCGCTGCCGTTGTTCAACGAGGGTAAACAGCGCTCGTCCGACAACAAGGCGAAGGAGACGGCGGCGGGGAAAACAAAGGAAACGAGCGGACGACCTGGCAAAGACAGCCCAAAGGCCAGCAGAGACAAGGCCCCGGAGGCACGCATGATGAAAGAGGGCGGCACGACTGCAGTGCCCAAGGGCGGGGCAAAATGCGGTGCCGCCGCAGCAGCACCATCCCCGGTGCCCAAACAGAAAAAGAAGGGCCGCGGCTGGGGCCGGGAGGACGACGAGGACGCGGATGACGACGAGGATGGCGACGACGATGACGACGACGGTGACATTGGCCTAGTGATCGAGTACCCCGAAGGCCCCGCACAGCCGACCAGCAAAGACCCGAAGACAAGCAACGGCGCCAGCCGTCACGGGACAGTCGCAGCCAAACCGGCGCCGCCGCAGCTGCACATGCCCACTTTTGACGAGTTCCAGCGGTCGCACCTCCGGGAGGATGGCGGTGACGGGGTCTCCTACGAAGCCGGTTTTAACAATGACGACGACGACGACGACGACATGGCGGGCTACTGGGACCCGCGCGAAGACGAGAAAGCAGCTTCCGCGACGGTCCCCACCACCACCACCACCACCACCGCTGCCAGCACAACTACGTCCAAGGCTGCAGCCGTGGTGTCGATTGCTGCCGCAGACAACGTAGCAGCAGCAGCGACACCGAAGGCCCTGGCTTCAGCGCAGGCTGGTAGCCACAGCGAGAGCCATGGTGGTGCCGATGCGGGTGGTTCCGGTCCTGGTGACCTCGGCGCTGGCGCCGACGACGAGATCGACGAGCTGGAAGAGGCGCTGCTGGAGGAGCTGCAGGAAGAGGAACAGGCGCAGAAGCAACAGCAGCAGCAGCAACAGCAGCAGCAGCAACAGCAACAGCAACAGCAACAACAGCAGCAACAGTATAAAAAGACAGACGAAGAGGAGCTGGAAGCGGCGTTAGAGGCCGAGCTGGAAGCCGAGTTCATGGCGGAATCGGAGAGCGAGATCAGCGAAGAGGAGTAAGAAGGGGAAAAGAAAGTCGACAACAAAAAAAACCAACACAAGGCAACTGAAAACGTTTTTTTTTTTTTTTGGGTGGCGGGGGTTCTCGTTTTTCTTCATTTTATATTGTTCCTTATGCTACTCATGCTCATGAATTTTGCATTCGTTTGTTCTTTTGTTTTCTTCTTTTTTTCTACTATGGAGCAAGAAGCCCTGCAGATGGACAACGCAATCAATCAGTTGTCCTTTTGCAGGCCAGCCAGCGGTGGTTTGAGATAGCCGCGCGATGCTTTCACGACAGTTCACGCCGCAAATCAAGATACAGAAAGATCTATACAGAATACAGATACAGAAAGGAATGATAACTCGTTCAACAGCGAACTTTGCCAGACAGCCATGTCGCGACAGTGAACGATTCCATGCTCAGCGTCATCACTTGTTCGGTCTGAATATAAAATATATATTCATATATATGTTCATACCGCTTTCTTGACTACCGAGCCTTCTTTATACTCGCCCCCCTTCTTCTTCTTCTTCTTTTTCTTCCTCAGGTCAGCAAGATAACACGGCTCGCTTCATGCGTCCGCTTGTTCCACCTTGTGTTTGTTTTCCGCGCTGTACTGAATCATCTCCGTCTCGGCAATCACGGCAATCTTCTCTTTGGCGAAGCGCCACGCGGGAATCTTTTCGTCAAAGAGCACGTCCAGCTCTGCGTAGGTGCGGCCGCTGGTCCCGGGCAGCCGGAACACCGCCCAGAGCGTCGTCAGCACGCCGATGCCGAACCAGAAGAAGCCCGTCTCGCCGCCGAGGTTCGCCTCCGTCGGGTTGATCAGGTACGGCTCGATGGTCGTGTCGACCATGTTGACTACGTTGTAGGCGTAGGCGTTGCGCGCAATCGAAATGGTCTGTGACCGCAGCCGCGTCGCCGACACCTCCGCCGCCAGCGCAAACGACCGCGGGCCCACCGTCGCCGAGTACACACCCAGCCACACCATGGCCAGCGCCGACTGCGCCCACTGGCCGCCGGTCGTGCCCGCGTACGACAGACAGCCGATGACGAGCAGGATCAGGGCCATGCCCGACAGGCCGGCGACAATCAGCGGGCGGCGGCCGAAGAAGTTCATGAGCACCCACGAGACGCACGTGCCCACAAACGCCAGGCCCATGCTGCCAAAGCTGAGCTTGTAGGCGTTGTCGGCGCTGAGGCCCGCCTGCGTGAAGAAATAGGACGCGCTGTAGCACATGGGCTGGCCGGGCAGGCTCTGGGCGGACAGCACCATGCAGGCGATCTCGGTGCGGCGCAGGCTCGTGCCCGAGAAGCAGTCCCGGTACGACGACTCCATCTTGAGGGACTGCTCAAAGTTGTTGGTGTGGACCATCATGGCGACCTTTTGGCGGATGAGCTCGTCGGGCAGGTTGGCCGAGGGGCGCTTCAGGGCCGCGGCGGCGTCGTCGAGGCGGCCCTTGCGGACGAGCCACCAGGGCGAGTCGGGCGCGAAGAACGCCAGGAAGAAGATGGGCACGGGCCACGCCCGCATGATGGCAAAGGGGATGCGGAACGCCCAGACGGTGGTGTTGTTGACGAGCCCCTGCAGCACGCCGGCGGCGACGAGCTGGCCGATGACCCAGCAGATGTCGACAAAGGACGTGAGGTGTGGTAGCCGCGCAGGGGCAGCGGGCAGATCTCGGACGAGCAGGCGGAGCCCATGATGGCGAAGACGCCCCAGGGGACGCCGACGAGGACCTGGCCGGCGAGCAGCACCTCGACGGAGGGGGCGAAGAAGGACACGAAGACCAGGCCGCACATGATGACGAGGGCCGCGAGCGTGACGCGGCGGTGGCTCCAGCACTCGGTGATGTAGCCGTTGATGAGCAAGCCGACGACGGCGCCACATTTGGCAGCGTCGCCGAGGCCGACCTCCGAGGAACCGGCGAGCTCTGTCCGGTCGATGCCCGGGTAGTAATTACTGGCCGTACTTGTTGACAAAGGAGGGGAAGGCGAACAGCGAGGAAATCAAAACGGTGTCGTAGCCCTCTATGATGATGGTAAACGACATGGCCATGGCCCGCAGCACGGTGGTCGGGTAGCGCTTGACGGCCTTTCAGGCGGTCATGTTGTGCTCGTCCTCGGTGGCCATGGCGGCGGCAGGGTCCAGCTGGTCCGGACCACCGCGACCTCCGGCAAGCGCTCTTCTTGCGTCACGGCAGCCATTGTTTTCGTTTGCGTGCTAGTTCTTGACAGTTGGCCCCCCGTACGGGCAAAGCAAAGCCACAAGGGAGATAGAAAAGAAAATGAAGACTAAAGCCAATGGTGGGATGCAGAGGCCGTTTGGCAATGACAACGGCAAGCACTGAGGAGTTGGCTTTCCCGTGGATATTGTATACACAGACTCACACGCGCGCGCGCGCACAGACGCATATATATATATATATATATATACGCACGCAAGTCCAGGGCTGGTTGTCTCGCTTTTAGGATTTCCCGGGAACGATTCTTGCACTCTCGTTGCCATGTTTTGCACCACGTCTGCGGAGAACCCCCAGAGTTCCAAAAATGGCCTCACTAGGATTGGGATACTCCTCCGTAGGTAATACGATACGACGTGGGCACAGGAAGAGCACGAAGTGGTTTTTGCGCCGATGGTCGGTGAGAGAAAGATCAAGCGGACAACGAACGACCTAAGCATGCAAACGTAGGGAGGCTTTGACCTCTGGCCGCCCATTCCTGGCCGTCGTCTCCAGAGATCGTTTCTGGGAGATTGTTCCACCGGAGGCGACGATCGGCGAGAAAGCCATGGTGATCCTAGGAGGGACTCGTACAACTGCGCCGTACTTACGGAGCGAATCACTCCGTAGGGTCTCCGGGGGACGCCTGGGGCCGAGTCTCGAACGGGCGTCCCCCCCCCCCCTTGTCCCGGAGAGATAGAAGCCATGTAACACTCCATCGTACTCGCGCTCTGCGAGTAGATACAACGAGGCTGCGAGGTTGGGCACATTACAACTACAGACGCGAGGATCAATGCCGCATCCGGACGACGGGCGGAGACGAGAGCCCGGACGAGTACATGGGTAGTGCTGCCATATTGCTTTTCGTTGTGTGATATTTGCTCAGTGTTCTCACCCGCCCACAGCAGTTCTGTCTGCCGAATCCAACCACCGGAGCTCCTCGACGCTGGCCGAACCCCCGTTATGCTCTCCGTCTGGTTGGTGTTCTCTTTTGTATCCTGCGCCGTGTTCGTCGTCCTTTGGTGGTGTTGTTTTCGGGGTCAATTATCTTATTTTTTTTTTCTTTTTTCTTTTTTTCTGTTTTTATTCTTCCAGGCGATGATGGCCAGAGGTCCGCCTGCTCGTTCGCCGGTTGGTCAACTCCCGGCTCCATTTCCTGGTGTAAAGACTACCTTCATTACTTTGTAGAAGTCCGATATGAACGAAGTCAAACGATGCCCAAGTCCGGCTTCTTTACACGGCCTCCAACCGGCCTCCACCCAGCCTTGACCCGGTCTTCACCCGGCCTCCACACGGCCTCCCCGCATGGATATAAGGCGCCGAACTTCGAAGTATTAGACCGGGGTTGGATGAATGTCCTGCGCGTCGAAAGAGTACCTGATAGGGTTAGCGAAAATCACGCCTGTCATCTCGTATATCAAGCGGGGTGTGCATTCCGTGATGAAACGGTCCGCGGCCTCGCAAAGGTGGCCAAGTCCGTGTCAGTGGCCGACGACGGAGCCGTGACTGAACGAACCTCGACTGGGTTCCCCCCCCCCCTTCCACCGTCTTGATATCTCCCCGTCTGTCCTTTCTCCCGTCCAACCTTGTTGCTGTCGACCTCTTGTAGTCTCTCGTCTCACACTCTGCTTGGACAACTGTTTTTTTCGTCGGGTTTGGGCGGGCTCCATTCTTCATCCGCTACCCAACGTGATCCCTTCCCGCCACATCCATCGGGCAGCACTTCCCACGATGACCGAACTGCCCACAGACTACCTCGCGCGGGCCTACGCCGGCGTGCTCGGCAAGCTCATCGGCGTCTACCTCGGCCGCCCCCTTGAGGGCTGGACCTACGCCAAGATCACGGAGACGCTCGGCCCCGTGTTCTACGACGTCCACGACCACCCGCTCTTCAACGACCCCCTGGTGATCACCGACGACGACGTGTCCGGCACGTTCCAGTTTGTCCGCGCGCTCGAGAAGCATCCCGACACGGGCGCCCGCATCACGGCCCGCGAGATCGGCGAAACCTGGCTCAACAGCACCATCGAGGGCCGCACCGTCTTCTGGTGGGGCGGCCGCGGCATGTCGACGGAGCACACGGCGTCGCTCAACCTCAAGCGCGGCGTGCCGGCCCCCCGCAGCGGCAGCATCGCCGCAAAACGGCCAGACCCGTGGCCGAGCAGATCGGCGCCCAGATTTTCATCGACGGCTGGGCGCTCGTCTCGCCGGGCAACCCGCGCCAGGCGGCGTACCTCGCGCAGCAGGCCGGCCGCGTCAGCCACGACGGCGAGAGCGTGCACGCGGCGCAGCTGTGGGCCCGCCATGGAGGCCGAGGCGTTCTTGTCTAGCGACGTCGACCACCTGCTCGACACGGGCCTGTCGTTTATCCCCGCCAACTGCCCGATCGCGCGCGTCGTGGGCGACGTGCGCCGGTGGGTGGCCGAGGACGGAGGGCGCGCGGCCACGAACACGGACTGGACGGCAGCAGCGGCGGGCAACAACCGCACCGTCTGGGAGACCACGCGGCAACGCATCCAGGACACGTACGGCTACGACAAGTTCCCGGGCGCGTGCCACGTGGTGCCGAACCACGCCGTCATGGTGCTCGCCCTGCTGTGCGGCGGGCACTCGTTTGACGCGGCGATGCACATTGTCAACACGTGCGGCTGGGACACGGACTGCAACGCGGGCAACGTCGGCTGCCTCGTGGCGCTGATGCACGGCCTCGACGGCCTGCGCCGCGACGCGACGCGACGCACGATTGGACGGGCCCGCTGGCCGACCGCGCGCTCATCTCGAGCGCCGACGGCGGCTACGCCATCAACAACACAGCCCGCATCGCGCTCGACGTGGTCAACACCGGCCGCCGGCTCGCGGGGCTCGGCCGCCTGCCGCCACCCAAACACGGCGCCCAATTCCACTTTACGCTGCCGGGCAGCGTCCAGGGATTCCGGTCGGAGGCACCCGACAAGGTCACAGTGGAGCAGGCCATCGACGACGCGCCGGGCGGCTTCCGCGGTCCCGCACTGAAGTTGACGGCAAAAGGGCTGCACCCCGATGATGATGACGACGGCGGCGGTGGCGGTGGCGGTGGCGGTGGCGGTGGCAACGGTGTGCGTGTGGTGACGCAAACGTTCACAGCCAAAGACGTCCTGCGCATGAAGACGTACGAATTGATGGCCTCGCCGCTCGTTTACCCCGGCCAGACGGCCGAGGTCCGCCCCCGGCGCGGCGCTGCCGCCGTTGGTGGTGGCGCTGGGGCTGCTGCTGGTGCTGCTGGTGCTGCTGGTGCTGCTGGTGCTGCTGCGTCGGCTACGCCCGTGAAGGTGGCGCTGACGCTGCAGGTCTACGGCAAGCACGACAGCCTCGTCACCGTCCGCGGGGCCCAGCACGACGCTGACCACCGGCGCCCCCACGACGCTCCGCTGGACGCTGCCGGACAGCTTCCACAGCCAGCCCATCCAGAACCTCGGCATCGGCCTGGTGGCGGGCGCCGCGTTCGACGGCGTCGTGTGGGTGGATTCGATGAGGTGAACGGCGCTGTGCGCGTGCAGGGGGCTGAACCGGTACTACGGCGTGCTGCTGGCAGACGGCCACAGCCAAAAAAGCGTGGCCATCGTCAAGGCACGGGATGCGGCGTGCACGGAGCTGGCGTCGGCGCCGCCGGACCGGGCCTGCGACCGGGACGTGGACTTCTCCGTGGCGGTGCAGGGCAGCACGATCACGGCCACGGTCGACGGCGTCACGCTAACGGCCGCGGGCGGCCGAGTACGCCGGCGGCGGTGTCGGCCTGGTGGCGACGGAGGGCGCGGTCACGGCCGACCAGATCGAAGTGCGGCCAGTTACATAGGGGAAGGATTGACGGGGCACATAGCAACAACCACGAGAAGAACCACGAGAACAGCCACTAGCATCAACATGCATCTTGGGAACGGGGTCTCCGGGGCGTGCCCCGAAAAAGATCGTGACGCCAACCGAGCCTCAGGCGGGTAAACAATACGCCGTACTGCCGTGCCAGATTCGTGATCATGTGACTTCGTACCAAGTAGACAATGACGTCCCCCCTTCGGATGCGCCGGAGATAACAGGTAATGCGTTCTGGTCGGGGCACGTGTTTAGCTAGGTTGGTTGGTTGGTTAGGGGGCACGCCGTAGGAATCACCAAAACCACCAGCAAACACCAATTTGCTTCCGGCACGGCAACACACCACAGCGGCTTCGTATCATTATTTTTTTTGTTTTTTTTCTTTTGTTTCAATTCCGTTTGTCTCAGTTCTCTATTTTGTTTTTACTTCATTCCGTCATGCTAACCGTCGACCCGAACTCCCACCATCAAACGACCGTTCTTCGTCGTTTCACGATTTGATATCACGCATTGTCATTGCCCCCCCTTTTTTTTCTATTTGACCTCCCCTTGTGCTTCTGTCTCTTGCCTGTCTTCCGGGGCCTCGCTCGGGAACTCGTCTTCGTGTCTCGCCGCGCTAGTTGTTAGCCGCATGCCTACGGAGCCAGACACTCTCTCGCCACCTCCTCATCACCAGCTCACCAGCTCTGCTTGTCAACGACACACGGACGACCACAGCGGACACACACACACACACACACACACTCTCTCTCTCTCTCTCTCTCAAACGACGGCCTAGACCGGGTTGGCCGTGCTTTACGTCCCCGCCCAGCGCCTCTCGGGAGAGAGAAGCTTTTGGTTCGCAGCAACGAACTTCGTTGTCTGCTCTTGGGTCTGTGTGTTGGGTCACTCCTTTCCTTTCCTTTGCAAGTGTCGTTCGGCTCACTGCCCTATTCCCAAACGAAGAGCCTCGCCTGTTTGTCGTGAAATATCCGTCACGTTTTAAGGGGGGCGGTAGCTTGAGGGGGAACAACGCCGAAATAGAAAAAAACGACTCGGCCGTTCCATGGTCTCAGATGGCTGCACCCACACAGAATCGTCCCCGGAAATAATAAGCTTTTTTCCTTTTTATCATCCCACACATAGAGCAAAATCGGCGGCTGTCCGGAACAGGCAAGCTTTTTTAGTTCTGGGACGGTGGCTCCGCGTTTTCGTCTCCGTGGGTTCCCATCATCATCATGACTTCTCTCAGTAAGCTTACGAATCTTTTTTTTTTTTTTTTTTTTTTTTTTTTTTTTTTTTTTTTTTTGATTTTTGATTTCTGTTTAGCTCATACTTGCCCTCCGTTTCCTTTTCCTTAACTCCATACCTCACTCGCCGCTGTCTTTTCCGTGACCTTCGTCTGTCTGTTCTCGCGTTTTCATCCCCCCCCCCCTTTTTTTGGTTTTCCTCCTGTTCCCATTTTTCTCTGAGCCAATCGCAACCCCCATTCTCTAGGAACCGATACATAGCTTCTCAATCCATGCGGCTATAATCTGGGAGTCCCTGGGGCAGGGGGAGCTTGTTCGTCCGGGAACTGGACGCCGGGGGCGTCGTAGTTGAACGATCGTAGGTTGCTGTGTGTCTTCTTTACGGGTCTGGGCTAAAAACATTATATCGAAAACGGTCGGCGGCTTGTTGTTGTTGTTGTTGTTGTTGTTGTGGTCTTTTATTTTTCACGAGCGTTTTCCATCTTTTTTCCTTTGCACACTTCCGTTCCTCCATATACATACAGCCACACACACACGTGCACATCCGTCATGGTTTCTTTCAAACTGCCATCCAATGGTAAAGCCATTGCTGACCTGGCTGTTCTTCCCGCAGTCAACAAATCGAGAAAGGTAAAGAAAGCAAGCCCTCGGTTGATAGTGCATACAGCCAGCCGTGGCGGTTCTCCGGCGCCCAGTTGGTGATGCCAAGCCTTCCCATATACACTAGGACTAACATATTTAATTCATTGCTTCTCAGCCCAAGTTTGAGCTTCATTTCAAGGTTGGTCTCTTTGGTCCCTTTTTCTTCTTTTTTTCTTCTTTTCTTCTTTTCTTCTTTTCTTCTTTTCTTCTTTTTTGACATCTGTCGGATTCTTCAGATTTACGACCTCAACAATGTTCCATTGGTGTCGGGCGTGTCCATGGTGAAATGGCACCTACCACACAGCATCCACGGGGAGCACCGCGGCCGCACGCACAAGCGGCCCATTGCCAACCACCGCGTCGAGTACAACTACGCCAAGATTGTGCCCCTGCGCCTCGTCGTCGACCGCAGCAACCGCCTGGCCGACTGCCCCATCGAGTTTGAGGTCACACAGGAGTTCGAGAACCACGGCGCCAGCCGCGACGAGAAGATTGTTCTCGGCAAGCTCTCGCTCAACCTGGCCGAGTACGTCGCTGAGAGCGAAGCCATCTTGCGGGAAGGGCGGCGAGATTCATCCGAACGCAGCGCGAGTATTGGTGGTGGTGGTGGCGGCGGCGGCGGCGGATGGGACGAACCTGATGTAGGAGCAGCGGCAACAACGACGGCCACAACAGCGGGCCTGGGACACGGCCGCGCACGTAGCTCCATCAGCACGACAAAAAGCACCCTCGGGAGCCTGAGCAGCAGCCCTGCGACACTCGACTTTGCTTCCGGCGCCGCCACCGGCGCTGAGCC